>JAAONU010000014.1:32871976-33327726 GCA_012932295.1 Cyclina sinensis
GGATGAAAATTACTGCAAATGTATGATTTAGTGTTAGAAAGATTGTTTGGACATTATATTCACAGTGCAAAGCCTCCACACAAGATAACCAGTTGATTATGAACAATAGAATGTGTATGCCATTTCATTTTTTACAATGCATTCTTGGAAAATATAATTCATACATGACAAATAGATATATATAAAAATTGGCAGAGTATGAAATTGAGTGCATGTTTATTGGGTGCCTAATTTCTTAAATGGTGATTTTCTTGATATTGTTATAATGGGTTAAATATGAACTGCCTAAATGGTTATATATATTCTAAACATGATTACTTATAAAACTTTGAGAGAGTGCTTGACTAGTTATTGTGCTTGCACAAAAATCCCACAAAGTCAAGAAATGACAATTTTCAAGGCTGTTTAATAAAATACTACAAACACTCATAAATATGTTCTTTTTCTTCAATAAGGCTTTGGCACATATTTCAAAGATGGTACTGAATAACAAAACAATTAAGATGAATCTTGGCAAAACTAAAACATTAAGTCAATCTGATTTTTTTTATGTTTTTATTTAGAGTAAATCATATTAAATATATTGATATTTAATAATTTTGAACCAGTTGACGCATACCAACCCCAAATAAAACATTCAGGAGTATCAGTAGTTCTTCAGAAATTAAGGGGTTTCCTATCTTGTTTGCGCAACCAAGTTTGCTATTTTAAAATTGGTGCGAAAATGTTTGGAGAAGATCGCATGCTGATTACGGTGCCTTCTGGGAAGCTGTTATTTCAAAACAAAATGACTGGGCCACCTAAGACAAAAAGTAGATCTGCAACAAAAAGGTATTTAGTGACGTATGGAAAATCAAAGTACTCAGCGCACACATGCGTTCTAAAAATAAACAGTGATACTGCTAGCTTCAAAACCTGAACATCCATTTTTTAACCAAACCTTACCTAAATTCATGCCAAAATGATATCCTTTATTGGTTATATATATATATTATCTATCATTGTGTTACAAGATATAAACACAGCTGATTTTTTTTAAAGGAAGTGAAATGATTTTTTTTTTACCCTACAACTGTATTCAAGTATACCCTGACAAGTTTTGTATTCTAATTGTTTCAAGTTGATCAGAATTACAAGAAATTCTTACTTGACCATGGAAGGATTAAAAAATAAATGACTATCCACCAAAAATAGTACAACAAGAACTCTGGATATAATAATAACGATGTCACTTCAATTTTTTTTACTGACACCATGACACTGGATAATGATTCATTCCATCTGAATTACATTTACATGATTTGAAAGAAAACGAAATACTCTTTATTTTACATTTACGATAAGCCTCTTTAATTATTTAATTTACTTCAAGTCTTCCGCCAATGCAACACTGCAGAATATAGAATATGAAATTCTGTTACAATTGGCTGGAGCCTGAGTACCATGACCTTGACTGTTTGATTTCCAAAACAATTATGAAGCTAATAAATATTCCAGATTTTTAGTATTAACTAAATGCAAAGCAAGAATTATTGCTGTTTTCATGTTGTATTAACAATAAATTACAAAAGAAATGAGTACATTACATCCACAAAAAGAACAAAAGACTTGAATACTTACTTAAGATTACAGAAAAAAGTACACTGGAATATCATAAAAAATAATCGTGGAATATGCCAAAAAAAAAAAAAAAAATACAAGCCAAAATAACTTACAACAACCAATGAAACAACACATTACCAATACAATCTTTTGACAATATAAAACAACATACAACCACAAATGATACCAGAGCGTTTATACTCTTTAGATTTTACATACTTATTAAGCAAAGCAGAAATTAAGGCTTTAAAGTTGAACTTGAAACTGTCTATTTTGTTTTAACTTGAACAGATGCACTGGAAGAAGACAGGGATCCAGCACTCACTCTGTAGTTCAAGCAAAATATGTCAAATGGATAAAAAAAACAAAGACAGTTAACTCTTACATATACTTCAATATCAAAGTACAATACTACATAAACTCAAAATAAATGAAGAATGTTTCACTGAAGTTTTGTCCTCAGCAACCAATATGGATTTTTTATGTTCTTATTTATGAGAAACATGAAAACATTCTTTATTTAGATGTTTATGGCAAAGGAGACATAAAAGGTATGATGAAGAGATAATCAGTATTTTGAAAAAACAAGATAAACTTACAAAAACAATATCTGAGTACAGAACTCTATGTACGAATGATTATTTTATATCAACTTGTAACTTTCACATTCATTATAACACATCACCTGAAGTAACATTGGTACATGTACAGAAAAACTCTTCTTATAATAAAGTTACAATCTGAAATCGGCCTAACATTGTATTTCCTTAAATGCACTTTTTAAATTATATATAAACCAGACATTCACTCAGAGTAGGGTGCCATGATACTTAACATTTCGGGTTTATTTTGTCCCAGGACTGACTGATCATTGAGATTTCACATCCCTGTAAACATTCCAGTAAGCAAATTTTACAATGAATGGCCCTATGAGTAGCTCAGAAAAGTATCTCCAATGTCAAGCCCCAGTTATCTCACTGCTGTACAACTTGGGGAGCCAGACGTGTGATGAATGCTATAGCTTTAAAACTCAGGTTTCTAACAAACTGTGGACACTGTGGCTTGTTGCACATATATTCTACTGTCATACGTAGTTCATAGAATAATGTTCTGAAATGTAAAATGAATCACATTATGATCGAGCAATTTTTGACAAATAGATATGGCTCATCAAAATCAACAAAGTACTTTGAAAACTTCATAGAAGAAAGCTTGTGTGAATCATTGATACAATGGCAACATAAGCTTGAATTTTGTGTATGAAGGATAAGTTTGTTAATACAATTAGGAAGTTGAGAGATTGGGTACAATAAACTTTCTTCAAGTAGAAAATGTAAAGACACAGACATGTTAGTACTTCATTGCTGTTGCTGAGCAGATAGGTGACTCTTCCCGTTTCTAAATTTAACAGCTATCAAATTTTGGTTTGTGTATGGCAGAGGTTTAATCACTGTCTTGATGTTTGACAGGACTAATGATGAGGTCCAATGTTTCTCCAAGGGTGCAGGCAGGAGTGGAGATATAATTCTGAAAGCTACTGTTTTTGGAAAAAAGGGGAAAAAACCTCAATATTTCCTGTTTGACTTAAGTCCTCAAGTATGAACTGACAAAGGCTTTTAACTGTTTTGTTAGAGTTGTACTGTACTAAGATTTCCTGCATTTATGTAAAACTAATCACAGACATGTTTTGTCTTATAATAAAACTAAGTGAACTGTGATTTATTGGTCAACAGTTTTACAAGCAGACCAAATCAACTGTTCTATCATATGGACACTGACCTGAATGTAAATTATTTTCCATTTTGCAGAGTTTGAAATGTGAAAATGATTTCTCACCAGTTGTACATAACTTCAACACCATTGACAATTCTCACAGAATAATATATGTGTGCATTATTTCCCACTAGATGACCCCACTCCAGAGAAACACATTTGTGCTATAATACTACTGAAATATGTCATAA
This sequence comes from Cyclina sinensis, assembly GCA_012932295.1. NCBI lineage: Eukaryota > Metazoa > Mollusca > Bivalvia > Venerida > Veneridae > Cyclina > Cyclina sinensis. The sequence goes on from JAAONU010000014.1 coordinate 32,875,543, forward strand.
ACCAGCATCAGTACAAAGTAGAATCAGACTGATATTTCAAGGGTGACATGCCACTTGATTCTTTTATTTTTATGTTATTTCAAAAAACTGAACAGAGATCCAATGTGCCTGTGCTATCAATAAGAGGAAGGCTGTTGAATATTGCTGGCATTTATCTAGGGGAATTCAGGTTGCAGGTGATTTCTGACAGGCATGTTTTTAATAGGCTTGGGTAATAGATTTTGTCTTATCTTATTTCCCAAGACATTTCTGATACCTGCAGCAACTCTGACATTCAGGATTACCATTGACAAAATTTGCTCAAGGGTAGGGAGTTAGATAACCAGATTTATTGACTATCCCATTGATCTTCCTATCCTGGAGGATAAAAAACTGATGTCCATTATCTGAACTGAAATTCATATGAATGTTTTAACAATTAACTTCCCATCTTACCTGCAATAGGGATTTCTTCTAGATGCATATCTAAGTGAAAGAAATCTGTAGTAGACAAAAGGATGGAATATTGTACACTTTCCACTGAAAAAAAAAAAAAAACATTATCTAATACAGTAACCTACAATCATATATCTATATCTAATGATTCACAGTGTCTGGGTTTAACTAGCACAAGTGACTGGAGGATCAATCAATACACTGTTACCTTTAACAAAGTTTAAAGGCAATCAAACAGTAACTGATTATCACTTCACAGGTCCTGTAATTATCACATTGTTATCATCGCATAGCCTGTTCAGTTGCGATAGCTTAGTCAATATTATCACAGACAGACTTTATTAGCACAAAAAAAATCAATATTAAACTGTATACTAACATGACATATATCAAAAATTATACTGAATAGTAAATAGAGAATAACAGGTTAGTGTCTTAATTGAGAAGGTTTATCTGGCTCGGCTGCGGAGTTTATCAGGTGAGCCTTTCAAACCAGATAAACTTTCTTAATTAAGACACTAACCTATAATTCTATTTATCCTGTCACACCTAAGCATTTAGAAATAATTTTCTTGAAAACCTATCTTTAAAGTGTTTCAAATTAGGCTTATGTCAAGGTTATCTGCCTGGGGTACATATACACAACAAGAGCACCTCTGGGCGGAGCATTATATACCCGAAGTGTGTTTTTTCTAAGTATGATGCATTTGTGATATAAGGGAGGAAACCTTAGGCTTTGAAATTGAATGTTTTGTTTTAAATTTAGAATTTTTTGTTTTGATTTATAACATTTTGATTTTTAACATTTTTTAATTTTTTATTTTAGAATTTTATAGATCTTTATCATATATGAATTTTAGGTTTTATGATTTGTATAAATGTCAGTCTTTTAGAAGTTATGAGGATCATGCTGTGATGCATGGTTATCAAGTTATAGCGCAGAAATATTTATTGTTTAGTGTCTATATGGGAAGTAGTTGCCAAGTTATACAGCAGAAATGCTATTCAATGTTTAGGTCATTGTGACCTTGACATTTGACACATTGATCCTAAGATGTACGGGGGTCATTTTTTCAATGTTATCAATTATCATATGAAGTTTGAAGTCTGTATGACAAATGGTTATAAAGTTATACAGTGGAATTATTTTCAGTGCTTAGGTCAATGTGACCTTGACCTTTGACCTACTGACCCCACAATCAATTTGGGTCATTCACTCAATGTGTGCAACCATTATATGAATTTTGAAGTCTCTATAACAAATGGTTGTTGAGTTACAGAGTGTAAATGATTCTAAATATTTAGGTCACTGTGACCTTTGACATACTGACCTGTTTGCAGGTTTGAAGTCTCTATAACAAATGATTGTCAAGTTACATGCCAGAAATGGTTTTCAATGTTAATGTCTATGTGACCTTGACCTGTCAGCTACTGACTCCAAAATCTATAGGGGTCATCCACTCTATGTGGGCAATAATCAAATGAAGGGAAAAGACTGTAGGCCAAAGAGTTCTCAAGTTATCCTCCCAAAACCAAATTGCTAACAGACGGACAGATGGATGCCCAGGACCATAACATAATATGCCACCTTCGGGCATATAAAAAATAATTCCAAAGTTTCTATATTATTTTCTTAAATGATCACTATATTGTAAGATCTACATGTTGAAATATTTAATTTTTGTTCAAGTAGTCTCTGTTTGTAATAATAATCTTATCACTTCCTTCTGATTATAAACACAATTCAGCTTACACGCGACATATTCAACAGTGTTCAAAGAGGACTACACGAGGTTATTACATGAAGGAATTGGCTGTATTTCAAATCTATTTCATTTGAATATGGAAATTTTGTATAATTACGACTACTCCGGAAAAGAGAGAATTTATTTCTCTATTTATTGACAAGTTGTCATTTTGAAATTACATTAAATTTGGTGTTTCATTGAAAAAAGTAGTCTGTCATGTATCATCCGCAGTATAAAGCAAAATTTATATGGCACCCCTTTATCGGGTCGGATATGAAATAATTGACAGGATAAAAAGATTTTAGATTGTTATTATAAAGATGTTTGGAATATATATTTTTTTTCCTTTTAATTGATCCTTTGAATAAATGGTTTATATTTTGTGATATATCTGAGTGTTTGCCAAGTATATATGAATGAATAATCTATTATTTCTTGTTTTTTATTGTATTTTTTATTAACCAATATTTGAATGCATGCATTTCTTTATGTATTTTACCTCAGTTAAAAAGTCTTTATCATTATTATAATATGCAATGAAATAAATCCTGAACTTTATATAGATAATTCACCCTAGTACTGGTAAATGCCAGTATTTCTGAAATAACACATCTTCGTTCATCCTGAGGAAGTAACCGCCAACTTAATACACAGATTGGCAAAATGTATCACTAATGTGGTCTTGTTGATCAGTTTAAAAAAACACTAGCTTAAACTTCTGTTTTTAGGATTCATTGTCTGAGAAAATTGTTCTGTCAACTAAACATTCAGGGCAATTTCAGGCCCTAATTAATTTGACATAGTACAACTTTAACCAGTTCCTACACTCAAAACTTACCTGAAAGTCATAAAAACAATAGCTGGCATAAGAAATATCTCTGAGCATGCAATAAATCTCAGAATGTTGGTCTGCTGGGCCTGAAGCTTTGTTATCAGGTTACGTAGAAACATCATAGAATTTGGACCAATCACCTGCAAAGAAATATCATGGCTACAGTAAATGGAAAATAATTAGAAAGATAATAAACAGATCAATAATTGATACATGTAAAACTTATGTTTTGGGGCTTTATCAATTCTGTAATCGATCCTGGACCGAGTCAAAGCCAAGATGTTTCTCTGCACTTAGGCAACAGATGGGTCCACCCAACTTGCAACAGGCTAAGGAAAAATAGAACTTGAAAAAAAATTGATTGCCTTTGTCAGAAATCTCTTTTACTGGTAATATGAATGACTTGCTGTATACTTACATTTAGCAGATTTCTGGTATATGTACAGGCATGTAACAATGCAAACAAGAACACTGGAACTAGTACCACTGATGGAGAGTTAAGAATTAAATATTAGTATATAAGAAGTGTTTTCATAGCTTATTACAGATGCCATTATGATATCTGAACAGCTCTAAACAACATTACGATAGTGATCTTGTGACTTTTGTATAGGATTTTATGAACACAGTCAAAATGTAATTTTTTGTATTAATGATGGACCTGATCACTTTATGATAAAATCACATTCACATAACATCAGAAGTCAGGTCAATGCAAGAACAAAAGCCTAAATACTTCTGTCAGTGAGGAATGTTGTGGCTTTTGATGACCAGAGCTACTACTGAAAGAGTTCTGTAGCCAAGGAATGCCAGTCTTTACAATACAAGTTTTCAACAAGATTTCATGTGACTGCCACTCTCCCATCTTGGATCTGATTAAAGAGGATGTTAAATAACACAGTACTTCTCATTATGTAAAGTTTTGCTTTTTTATAATAAAAATGTCACTATTTTTAAACCAGCCAGCCTCCTGGGCTGCTGAAACATCTCAACTTCGTTATTATATTCTAGACAAGTATGCCAAACTAATAGGCAGTTCACTTAATTAAAAATTTCATGGAAGCCCCTGAAAGAACTTGAACCATCAACCATGTTTTGTAGGTTCATGGCTTAACCACTTGGCCAGTAATTAGGAGCTATTTCTAAAAATGTCGAGAAAATCCAATAGTAACTGTAAGCACTTTCTCCAACAAAAATTTTCATATAACGTGAAATGATTCAACTGACATATGTCACCTCTTTATACTTTCTCAGCGGGGGTTAAAAGAAACACTAAATGCTCTAATTTTTTTTTCCTTTTCAAGCAAAAATTCATCATTTGCAAGTACATGTAACTGGACTTTAGCACATTTTATGACAATATCCCAAACAGAGTTCAGGAAAAAAATTACATAAGGATACTTGTAATGGGATAGCTATTTAAGAATATAATGCTGTACAGCAAGTAATGACAGCTATCTTCAGCAAACAGGATGGACATAAAAGCACGGTTGAACTGGAAGTTTGGCAATCTCTGGTGAAGACGCAGGGCACTTGTGGCTGCATTACTGATCAGTGCTCTCTGGTAATGTGTATAGGGGTTACCTCTGAAATGTAAACATCTCTTGTCATTTTAGTGCATTATCTTTGTGCTTTAATAAAATCTATACTTCCTCAGGCTTACAAGCAACACTTTTACTGCTTATGCCATACACAAACTGAGCAATGAAACTTGGTTAATCAGTACATGCTATTAAAACTAAAAGCATAAATAAACAGTAAACAGTATATGAAATAAGCTTTTAAACCTTTCTTTTACTGGGCTCGTAGGTTTCTAGCTTCATACTGCTTTAACCATCTACCAGCCTTTATTACTTACTGACAACACAGTTTTATTTTATTAAATAAAGTAACTTTCTAATTTTTTCAAGCTTCTTTTTCAGGCCTGGACCTATGGATTCTCTAGGGTCACAGGTGTTAAAGGTCTATACTCTGAGAGAATGAGAAAACATATTGTATAACCACTCTAATTACCACCTCAATGTGACTGCAATTAACACATAGACAATTTGATAATTTTGTCACAACAGAACAAAAAAATGTGAAAATTTTTTTCTTCCTTAAAAGTGCATGTCTTACATAAGACCAAGCCCTAGCTTCAAATACCACAGTGGTGAAATAAGTTATATAAACTATGCTTCATGTGATCCCCCCTGCAAGCCCCACTGTAAGTACAATGTAGAGGTGATTCTATGATGAAAAGCAGCTGTCACCCTGTAATGTTATACAAGGCCTAACAAGTTTCCTCAGGTCAAATACAATACTGATGAGAAGTTACTATTCTACCTTAACTCTGAGACTTCAAATTGACTTGAAATAACCAAAGGTTTTATCAAGTAAATTTATATCAAGTTCCTTTGTCGGGTCATTCACAACTTATTTACCAAAGCAAATTTTCAAGTAGATGTGACCTTGACCTACTGACCTTGAATAAATAAAGGTCATATAGTGATGAACATGAATACAAATCTTGAGTTGTAAGGCAAAGTTGCCATTTAGGGAATTACCTGAAACTATCAAATAATGTCAAAAAAAACCTTGAACTTGGGAGTTAAATGGCATGGATGATTACTGATGACCAACTCTGTCCTTCCCCTTAAAAGACTGCAGACCTCTTTTCTGATCAAATATGAAAAACTACTGGATTTTTTTACAAAGTCTTTGATCAGTCAATTTTAGTCTTCTCATCCTAATATCTTTATCCAAAATATGCAAATTAACAAGTAATTTACCCAAATATTGGCAGCAGAAACATGATACTGCTAATAACAGTAAACACTCTTGTCAACCATAAACCTGCTTCCACCTTGTTACTTGTCATAAAACCCTGAAAAAAAAAATGCAAACATATCAGTAAATATATAACAATTGTGCTTCCAGAGTGCCGAAACCTTTTTTCTCAATCTGTATAATATCTTGTCCAAATATAAGTTTGGAGACTCTAAAAATAAAGACATAAATATTTTCTGCTTTTCTTCTGTATAATGCATTTCAGGACTAACTCTAGTATCATAGTCTCAGTTTGCAGACAGACGTAAAAAATTACAGCTGAAATTCTGAGCAAGAGGACCAAGATGGCTCTTTATCACTCACCTGAGAACCATTGTACATATTGTTTGATTTTTCCTTGAAACTTCCAAAAATAGAACAAAGGTCAGTATGTCAAAGAAATAACCCGTTTTCAAAATTGTCGATGCTGGTTTCTGAGGAGAGGATTTTCAGTTTTTCTTATGGTTGCTATGGCAACTAGAGTTTTGTATGAAACCAACTGATTTTAAGGAATTTGAAAAAGGACCAGCTGAGGAACATTCCTGTGAATTTTCGTTAAAACTGGCCCCCTGGTTTAGGAGACATTGTTAGAAAGAAAATGTTGACAATGGAATATTGACAGTCAGAAAATAGTCTAAATTCAACACCTTGGTTCTATGAAACTGCTACACAGGTTTGTAAACATACCAGTACAGTTGTCTGAGGTGGTGGTGGTGACTGCTGTTCCTGTTGTCCACTGGTTGTGTCATTAGCTCCATTCTGCTCTGATGAGTCTGCCATGATCCACCAAGGGAAGAAAACTTTTAAACCTGAAAGAACAATATCCATGTAAGGTGGCATTGTGAGGAAGGGTGGCATTTAAGAAATATGCCGTACTCTTATGACATAATCTTTGGAAATATTGAACAAATTTTGTGTTAGCAGTAGCTCCACTTGAATCAAACTTTCAAAAGACCAAAATAATAGATAACTTCTGTGACAGGATTTTTGTTACTGTGTTAAGGCAATGATTGTTTCATTAATAATGAGTTAATATTGATAAAGGTATTCATGTGAATAATTGTCAGTATTCACTGAAATTCAGCTTCCTGGATCAATTTTTATGCCCAAAACTTCTTTAAAAACTAGTCAATATAGTTTCCAAAAAAATCATATTTAAGTATAACTTATGATTAAAATGCCGAAATTTCACTAAATCCCAGTCGGTCCCTAATGCGGTCCTTCACACCTACCATAAACCCATAAAATTGCCAATGTGACCAGTAGCCTGAGGCCATTATCACCAATTAACTGATTAACTCGTCAAAAAGTAGTGTGCTTGACTGGCAGCAAGTCAATTTCGGTGTTGAAAAATTATAACATTGTGGAATTTGTGCTATTTCCGTTTTTGACTTTTGCTCTGAACAAAACATTTTCTTTTCAGAATGTCAACAAACCAACTAACATAAGCATTATAATTCTGTTTTGGTTGTCAGTGCTCCAACCCTATCTGGATAATTAATAGCGCTTATTATAAAAAAAATCCTGCCGGGGAATTCCCTGCAATAGTTATACATAGCTGATGTTTGTATTACATGTATAATTTATTATGTAAACCAATTTTCAGGTAAAAATTTTATTGTATGATATTGTATTGTTTTGTAAGAGTTGTGATATCACAAATAATTTAATGACATTGTCTCTTGTTTGAACAGACTGTAACCTGTTAGGATGGTCGAAACCTATTAATATCTTCTTTTAAATCTCATGGTAATCATACCGACTCTAAATAAACTTTGAATTTGCACTTTTAACAGTAATGGATTTTGCCAGAATCAAACTCTTTGAACAAAGAAATATTTCAAATGGTGGGCAGATTGGTGCAAAATTTGAAAAAAAAAGAAAAAAAAAAGGATTTATTATTGGATGAGACATTAAACAGTGTAAAACCAAGTTGTATCAGTGCTATACACTGAGCATGTAAAAGAACCACAAGTGTCTCTTGAATAGGACACTTGAATGCTTACCATTACTTGAACTATCCTTCAATCAGGGCTTTAAATGAGAGGGAATGGACACTCTAAAATTCCAAAAAAATTGTGTTGCACTCATGTGCAGTCGGTTCTTTATAAATACCTCAATGGCGGATCGTATTTGTTGTTTATACGATAGTATGATTAAATGCCGACTTCCACAGCATATTTTGGTTATTCTTTCGATAGATAAGGAGTGTCCATTCCTTCTCAATTAAGGCCCTAATCTAAAGTAACCAAATTCTTCAGAGGCATTGGTCATGAAACCAGTAGATTCTACTGACGATAAATAAGTTTAAATAGAAAAGAATTAAAACCAGATTAGATTGTTAAATAACATTTGTAGAGACTTCTAAGTCTGAACTAATCTAAACATCTAAAATAAAACAGTAAGGAATGAAAAAACAACTTTTGCCAGTTTTAGGATGGGACTTGTATCCGAACTTTGTATCCGGAAGCACATCAAGTTCTAACGGAGATTTCCAGTCTCTGATAATTTTTCAAAGAAACAGTAAAGTGAACTTTTTGGTGGATGATAAAAGACAATATTCACTTCTTTAAAATTACCTTTAGACTTTTCTAACTAACAACTGAAGCTCTCCAAATTTGCGTTCGACACGGCAGTCTTGATGGTTATGAATAACCCAACGGTAAAAAAGTGAAGTAAAAGTTAAATGTAGCGGTTATTTCCCCTAAGAAGCTGTTCGTACTTCTTTTCCTTCTGCTGTATTGGTGAAACTTTCGCAGAAATTATCAAATGTCTCCACGCCAAGCAATTTCTGAACTAAGTTAAGTAAATAATACTGCTCAACCATATCGCACCCATGGCAGAAATAACTCTGTCAAAGAATAGAAATTGTCCAGAGGTCAGCAGCAAGGTATGTTCATAATGATCAGTGTTACAAACATGATTAAAGAAATAAAATGGTCAACACTAAAGCAAAGGCGAAACCAAGCCAATCTGGTCATGCTTTACAAAATAAAAACAAACAGGTCAATGTTGATCACAATCACCTTACAGGCACAACAACAAATTCCTCATCCCGCAGTCAAAAACAAAACATCAAATGAACTCATTCGAATATGTAACGATTCGCCACAGTAACGATTCACCACAATAACGATTCGCCACAGAAATTCACGATTCACCACAAGTCAGTTAACGATTCGCCTCAAAGTAATAACGATTCGCCACAGTTTTCAAAAGTGTAAGGAATACACATTTTAAACAATTAACGACATGCCACAAAGTATTATAACGATTCAACACAGTTTTCAAAATTGAAAAATAATAACAAATTGATGAGTTTGTAGATGTGTGTAATATGCAATTTATTTTGTCACATTTGTGTGCAAATGTATTATACATGTTTGTTAAATAAATGAATTGCTTTGTGTTCTTAGTTTACATGAAAAATGCAAGTTATCTTTTAAGAAACTCTCCTTTTTCTAGTGCAGAAAAGGTCCTTGTCCATAGACTGAAGTTTTACCCCTCAATCTCACCGATAGATGACATGTCTACACAGATACATACATGGTGAACAATCAGTTGACTTTATTAAGTAATGGGAAAAGTCAACTCTTCGATGCATTGATAATATTTTATTTCTACATTCATAATTTATTTTTTTTTAATACCTTTACTGCATATATACACATTTTTGAAGTAAATATACATTTTTTACAAAACACTTCACTTTTTTTAAGATCACTCAAACTGGCCCGAATTTATATATATATATGAACACCTTTTCAAGAGGTCACTGGTCTGAATCCCCCCCCCCCAAATCCCCATACCTCACAAAAATAATGTAAAATTGATGCCACATAAGTATCATATATATTTAACATTAATTCTATAAACTTTCAATCCATATTTCTTTGACGTAGGGTTTCTTTTGTTCATTATCAAAACAAAAAATAAATGATTACCAGTTATATAATTATAATTATTAGCTTTGATCTTAAGTCATGGATTAAACACACCTTGCGGGCGTTACTACTGTTATATGACACATTTAATAAACACTGTCCAATCAACGCCTATATTAATGACATGATTATGTAATCAGCTTAGGGTCTTTCAAATAGAAATATGATCGTGACATTTCACGAGTAATAAAGATAAAGTACAGTAAAATACAATACCAATCAACACCTTTATAAATGACAAGGTTAATTGTTTGATTTATGTCACTAATCCTTTCAAATAAAAGCAGTATCACCATCATAATAAAAAAAATCACACACACAAATCAAATTAATATGTGCATTAATTAATAAGAAAACCTTATAATTAATGTTATATATAAAATTCTATATAATGTTCTTTTAAGTTGTGTCTTTTTTGTCATGTTGTCAAGCCTATTAAAAACAGAACACATACACTTAAAAAAATTTCTTTTATGATTGTTTAATACAAAGTTTCCATAAAACTTCTTACATGGAGTTCTTATTGTCTTTTAGTGATTAACCATGTTTGATTTTGATTGAATTGATTGATAGCAAAATAATAAATAGTCAAAACTGGAATATAACCTCATTACAAATTATATATGAAACATTTTCAGTAGCTTCATCAAAATCTATTAAAAACAAAAAATATTGCTCCATGGAGCAAAGTTGACAATACTTTTAAAAGGTGATTAAATTTTCAACAGCCAATTCCACTACTAGCAAATATTAAATCTTATTTCAAATAAATTTAAAAATAACATTAAATAATGAAGCAAATACAAACCAAAATTTCTTTTTTCAAATATTTTTTTTTCATCAAATTACCAAACAAATATAAATGAAACACACAAGTACAACAAAAATATTCTGTTTTATTACTTTGTGGTGAATCGTTATTTCTTTGTGGCGAGTCGTTATTACTCTGTGGTGAATCGTTTAATGAACCTGTGGCGAATCGTTATTGTGGCGAATCGTTACATTTTCACTCATTCTTCCCAAGGACCATACGACTCTGGAACGAATTATCGACCGAGATTAAGGATACCCCAACTGAACCAGCTTTTATCAGTGGCTTGTACAAGTTTAATGGATTTTAAATGTTCACAATAAATGTTTAAGCAGGGACCGTATATTAATAGTAAGTCCCAGGTTTAAGTAAGACCACCAGTAAAAATCTTGTTTACTTTAGTTCATTATATTTTACAGTTTTAACGTTTCTGACACGCGCCTGCCTGGTACAGTCAGTATTGACTTTTGGCAGTAATAAGTTGGAGTTGAAGAATTCCTCCAGTTTATCCTTTGCCTGATTTCTTTTCATTTCTAGTTATGCAGAGAGTTGTAGTGGACTTATTTCAATCCTAGCAAGGTTTGTTGAGCGTTTCTAAGATGCAAACCATTTAACGACAGACTATTGACAATATGTAACACTTTTCATCATGAGATAAAGAAGAAATAAAAGATATTAACTTTAAACTTCACGGGACTAAATAGGTATAAACTGAAAGAAGCAAACATTTTAAAGTAATGAGATATACATAGTCTTTTAGACTGATCATAAAATTGAATTACATTCTGTTTTCATTCTCAGTGTTCATTGATTTACCATGTTGTTTAAATGCAAAATAGTTGAAAAACATCAAGTGCGACCAACTAAGCAAGGTCGAAATTTAAAGATTGATTTGAAACAAACATATTTTCTTAAAGTATTTAAGTAGATTCATTATATATGTAACCCGGAAAAGCTGGGTTTGAACTCGGATACCTTCGATTACTAAGCGGACACTCTACCATGTCGCCATAAAAACTAGCTGATAGGCAATATTATAACGTTAGACAATATCCATATTTATATTACCTCACGTGACTTTGTTGATTGAAATTCCTATAATGTAAAACTGAGCCAATCCATACTATCACACTGTGATATAACGTGTTCACCCGCACGCCTACAATATAATGTTTAGGGTTTCCAAAGTCTGCATCGATGCGCTTATGAATATGTGTTCAAACTACGAATTCCGTGCTTTCAAAACTGCTGTGTTTATTGTATGGTGAGTATTATAATGAATGTGAAAAACAACGTTTTTTTTTAAAAAAAAATGTGTAATGCTTACGACCACTGAACTGAGTGTTATCAACTAGATTTACCGGTTCTCGTGCCCTTTATTTAAATTGTCAGATGCCAGATGAACACGAACTTTTGCTTAAAATACAATTTGAAAAATTACTCCTTCATACACCACTATGTATTCTACAAAGAACATGTAGCAAAATTATTTGTAAGCAGGTCAAAGACCTGGAATATCATAGAATATGGTATTTTAGGTCCTTGGACAGGTATAAAGATAACCTCAAATATTATCTAATTATAATGACCTTTCATATAAGTCACATGATTTCAATCAGTATCGTTTCGTTTCATGGGTATTGTCCAGCTATATATAATGTCTATCTATTCATCTATTTAATTGAGTTTATGAACCCTCGGTACCAGTTGCCCTTATGATCGACGCACCCTGCATAGGTTCATTCTTTCAGGTTTGTGGTGATAGTGCATGATACAGAAAGTATATTATTCTAGAGACACTCCTGGTTCTTTTCCATGCTCAGCGTATAGCATACGTGTACTGCAGGAGGGGTCGATCATATGGGCAACATGTCCCGACCATAAATAAACGGGAGTATTAGTGTCGTAATATATCTTGAGTACATCTTTACAAAACAAAGCTAAGTGTTTTGGTAAAAAAAACACCAATAAGAACTATTATTATTTGGTTTATTTGAAACTTCAGATACTGTCTCAGCTTGCTAGATTGGAACAGAGAAGTCTTTATATTTTCTATGTCTTTTACTGCGCTATAACTGAAATGATTTTTTTCAGCAACTGCTTGAAATTGTTCGTATGTTGCCTTTGTTTTTTCTAGTTATTTGCTTTTTAATATATTTCATGTTTGGTATGTATAGATTATTTAGATGTTAACCTGCCAAAGAGAAAGAGACGAATAGGGGACCAGTCCACCACATATGGAACTAATTCGAGCTTACTGTTATTTTAAAAACGTTGGGTTAGTTTTGCTTTCTCCAAAATTGGAGGATGGAAAGAATCATTTCCTGTATGAAAATTGACACTTTTTTCCAATATTTATGACAGTTTACGCCTTCAAATTTAAATCTACAAGTACTACAACTTTTGAAATAGCATCAAATTTGAATTCTAGGTATTGTCACCATTATTTGCAATCTTTGCCGGTTGCTGTTAAACAGTTAACTATAATCGAGCAATGTTGGTGTTCTTAATTGCGTAGTGCCAGATTGTAAGGCACTATTATCTGTAGTACAATGTACATGTAGTCCAAACGGACAAATATATTTTGGGGGTTAAACATTTTACCGTACAACACATAATCATTAATGGCAAGAAGAGTAAGTGAATTAAAATGTCTGAAGAATACATAGAATTAAGTTCCCTTAGTCTGGATGGCCCATTTCTCTAGCCGATAAACATTCAATATGCTTTCACTAAGAAGTAAAATAATATCTTCAACTTCAACTTAATACTGCCAAAAGTCAATACTGACTATACTAGGCAGGCTATATTTATCAAATTTCAGTATAGACACAATTTTCAATCTTTAATACACTTCTGTCATATTTGGATGAAATGAAATAATTAAAACATCATTTAGGCTATTTGCTGACGATTGTGTTTGCTATCATGAAATTAATAATAAAGAAGATTTTCTGGAACTTCAAAAGGATATTTATACACTAGGAGATTGGGCCGTCCAGTGGGGGATGACTAATGAGGTTTCAACATATCAAATGTAATATGATCACCCTATCTAGGTAAAAATCATCAATAAAATATCAATACACACTTACAGAAAATCTATTAAAATACCTTGGAGTCCATATAACAAATGATCTGAGCTGGAAGAAGCATATCGAAGAAACTTGTTACAAAGCATATAGAACTCTAGGATTATTAAAGAGAAATCTCCACGCATGTTCGTTAGAAGTAAAACTTCAAGCATATAAAGGTCTCATTAGACCTGTCCTAGAATACACAAGTGCTGCATGGGACCCTCATCAAGTATATATCCAAGATAAACCGGAAATCTTTCAAAAATGATCAGCCAGATTTGTAACATCTAATTATAACTTTGATCCAGGAAGTATGACTGCAATTTTAAATAATTTGAAATTGAACTCTTTAAGTGAAAGATGAAAACAAAAACATTCATGGTGAACATTTTAACTTAATTTACGCCAGTATGGACCTATTAAAATTCAGTTTCATACCTAACACCATTCATGATTGGAATGCGCAACCAGAATCCAGAAGTACTTAACTGCAGAAAAGCGCACATCTGCATTTGTTACTATGATCAGGAAAAAGGATTAAGTCCAAACATTTGACGCTAGTGCAGTGTAAAAATGTCAGCAACGATCTCACACTGTATGACCATCAAGATCACCAAATTCCTCCAGAAATAAACATCCCCTGTAATTTAAAACTGTCATGGCATCTAAAAATAAATGACCTAATTTAGACCGTTTACATTTTCTCTTTTATTTGCAGTCACATGACTGTGACGTGATTCTTGATGCAGCCAACATAGGTACTTCCTGTGGGAATTTTTTGTTAAAAAATGGTTTTTACATGTGAATTAATGGAAGACATAATCAGGGCATAAAAAGGTATTAGCAAATTAACCTGAAATAATCTTTAATAACTAAGTGTTCATAGTAAATACCCGTTTCTTCTGCATTGTACTCATTTGACAGTTGTAGGCCTGTCTATTGTAAATAAAACATTGGTGCACACAAAATGTAAACAGCTTGTGGTTTAAAATATGTTTAGTTCAAGATTGGTACCAACACAAAACATTCTGTATGACTTCTGCATTAACCTACATTGAACTGAGCACAGTGAGTACCCAAATATACCAATGTATGGTTGAAGTCAGTAACTTTATAACTTCTGTCTTTTGTAATCTTGTGTTCTCTGTCATATAAGGCATTTGGTAGTTGAACATTCCATGGTATCATTTTAGTACATTTAAGGTTGCAGTGTGAAAATTCTTACAAAGTTAGATATTTTTAATATTAGGAGAGTGCTGCACCAGGCAATCAAAAATGCTAGATGAAGGATACCACTGCACAAGTGTACTAGGACCAAGCATACAATTTTACAGGAGAGAGCATACAACATATATAGATTTATAGTAGATAACTGGCTTTTATTACACACTGATAGTAATGATTTATCAAATACAAAAAACATAATATTATAAAAATGTACTGAATAATTTGAAATACTTATGGCATACATCTGAAACTTTTTTTGCCTTCACCAGTAGATATGGATCAAAATATCAGTAGATTTAACTTTCATCAGTATATTTTACAGTTATCCTTAAGTGTCCTAGACATGTTAAGTGTGAGTAGCATGTGAATAAAGTTCATTGTCTGAATTTCTAAGTATCATAAATTGATTATTCCATTTTCAGAAGCTTTTTTTTTACAGTATTAATTTTACAAAAAAGACCTGAGATCAGTGATTGAACAACTTTCAGATCATAAATGACTGGAAATAATCATCCAATCCACAAAGCACTTACGAATTGCTTTGACTATTGGTTAAACTTCCGAGTTGACAAAACAAATACAGTAATAAAATGAGCAGTTGATAGTTCTAGACCACCATCTGATTCATCTGTATGTTAATATACAAAACTGCTAGGATGTCTTACAAAATATTGAAAAAGAGTTGTGATGCACATGTAATAGAAGTGGACAAAAGTGTCAAAAACAAATTTACCTGGGCATGGACGGACTGAGAACTAGAAATAGTTGTAAACAACGCAAAAATTTAGTTTTATATTTTAAAAAGACTGGCTGGTTAATGTCAGGATAGGCTTTCTGAGGATGTGAAAATGCTTAAAGGCGGCTCTGCCCCCACCAGGGTTTCAGGACCCTATTTTGGAGCATACGCAGCACCCAACCCTGTGGCAAAAATTTCAGAGATATTTCTCAATGGTCATTCCCATCCCCTGTGCTTATATGAATACTGACATGTTCTGTAACCACTGGTTTCATTGGCTAATAACAATTACTTCACCCAGTGAAAATGTACAACAGTCAAGATTATGGCCATGTGTAATTTGCCAAAAAAATAATAGATGAAATAAGTGTTTTATTTCATGTTTATGAATTCCATATTTTGCTCTTGAAAACAATAGGTGTGGTGCTTCCATTGGTAGTACCAGAAGTTACACAGAAATACCACTATATTTTATCTACCACTTATGAAAGTTCACATGTACATGTATGCTTATTGTTATATTATGTCAGAAAGAGACATTTTCATTCAAAATGTTTGTAAAAGCCAATTTGATAAGAACTTTGCTCAAGGATCATAAGTGTTTCTAATTAACAGAAATATTGTGAGTTAAGATTCACTAGATTAAATGTATCTATCTGAGTTTGTAATATCCCCTACCACAAAGTGTGGGGTGGCTATATTGGGTTCAGCTTGATGTCCATCCGTCAGTTGGTCCTGTTACTTGCCTGGACCATAATTTCTCCTTATATGGAAAGATTTTGAAATACCACCTTGATGAGCCAGGTTGTCACATGTAAGTTTCAGGTCAACAGCTCAAAAGTCAAGGTCACAGTCACTGGTCAAAGGTTAAAATATGTTATTTATGGACCTTGTCTGAGCCATAACTTCTCCATTCCTGGAAGAATTTTAAAATACCTTGGCATATTTAATCAGCTAGATGAGATGGTGTATCATGTGTAAGACCCAGGCCCATAGCTCAGAGGTCAAGGTCATGGTGTCTGATCAAAGGTAAAATCATTTTGATGATAGACCTTGTCTGAGCCATAACTTCTCCATGCTTGAAAGGATTTTAAAATACTTTGGCATATTTAATCATCTAGATGAGAAGGTATATCATGTGTAAGACCCAG
Source organism: Cyclina sinensis (assembly GCA_012932295.1). Lineage (NCBI taxonomy): Eukaryota > Metazoa > Mollusca > Bivalvia > Venerida > Veneridae > Cyclina > Cyclina sinensis. The sequence goes on from JAAONU010000014.1 coordinate 32,892,312, forward strand.
GCCCGTAGCTTAGAGGTCAAGGTCACGGTGACTTGTTAAAGTTAAAAAATGTTGATGATAGACCTTTCCAGGTTATAACTTAAAACTTGAAATACCTTGGAAAATACCTGAAATACCTTACATCTAAAAAGTGTTAGTTATGAACTTTTCCGAGCCATAACTTCTATAAATATCTTGGCATATTTGTTCATCTTGATGAGATGGTTTGTTAAGTTCAAGACCCAGATCTCTAGCTGAAAGGTTGAGGTCACAGTGACTGGTCAAAGGTTCAACATTTTTATGCTAGACTTTGTCCGAACCATAATTCTCCATGCATTGAAAGATTTTAATTTCTATCCAAATACATGTCACTTTCCTGGTTATATCCCTTCTTGGTATTTTATGACTTCCTATGACACCATACCATTTTTATGAGACTTTGCATCAGCAGTGTGACTGACAAATGGCCAGTGTTATATAGTATACAACATTGTGGCTAGTTATGGACCTTTTTTTGTTGTACACAACTTAATTAAGCTTGATGTGCCATTAATGAAGGGAAAAAAGAGAAAAAAAGGTACATTAATTCTAATAAAATATTTCTTTTTTATTTTCCATGACATGGAGAAATTCTTATTTTTTATAAGGTAAGAAAACATTAATTTCTATATGTAGTTTAATATTGTCATGTACATAGATATTTTCCCTGTTTCCCCTGCTTGTTTTATATGCTTACAAACATGCTAGGTTGATGCAAAGAAATAAAAGTGTAGTAGCCAGATTTTCCATATTATCAAAAATACTTGAAATTCTAAAATAATTTCACCAGAATTTGTGAAAATAAAATCGGAAATTTTAGAAGCCGAATCACCAGAAATTGTGAAAATTAAATAGGAAATCTTAAACCTTTGGCAATTTCGGCTACTGGTAATACTAACACAGAACAACACTGTGTTAGTCAAGGATCAGTACCTTACAATACTGAAGATCAATGCAAGATACTTTCTAAATTATTTGAAACCTGAAGTTTAAATTTTTTGTTTGTTGATACAAAAAGTGAACATTTTTTTAGGGAAATTTTTCATTTCTTGAATCATTGTTAATATCATTAATTAATTTAGATTAAACTTTTTGAAGAATGTTGACTGTAACAATGCCTTTTTGAGCACTGATAATTGTTTAACTTGAAAAACAAATGAATTTTTTTATTGACATGCCACCACTCGCCTTGGTCTGTATGTCAAAAATTGAGTCAGGTTAAAAAAACAAACAGCCTGCACCAAAATGATGGAACTTATAGGCATTTGTATTTACATCTTGCATATAAATTCTGTGACAAGCTGGAAACTGGGAATACTTTTATCTTTGTCTAGTGTACACATTTTTATTTACAAATTAAGTCTGTGTTGTGTCGTATAATGTGCTGTCATTTATTTTTGTTTTGTATTTTCCATTTTACATAAAAAAACAAGTAACAAAGGCCACTTTTTTTTTGATATTTTGCTACCTAAGTGAATGTGTATCTCTAATTGACATTTTGTGAAGTACCTACCATGATTTGAAGTCAGTTTGTAGGAGTTAAATTGGAACATGTACATCTTTTTCTGCACAAATCAAATATGATACATAATGAACTGAGACCACAATTGAGTGGTGATTTAAACAAAATGCATGTGAATTTTAAGAGTATTTATTGAAATGTATGCATGAAAGTCCTGTCACCTTTTCCATTAGATAAATACTACCGCTTGCAAAACTGATTAGAATTACATGTAACACTGTTAGGTAAAGAATGAGACTTGTAGGTACACCTGTCAAAAATCAATAAAAGCGTTGCCCAATGTGTTTCTTTCAAACTCCGCCTTTTACCTGTCAATAGTGTCATTCTGTGTAAGAAATGGAAAAGCGGTTAGAAAAATGAAATACTGAGTGAAGATTTCCTGTAGCAACGCAGTGACAATTACAAAACAGCAACTTTGGCGCCACCCAGGCACAGTTTTATTGACAGGTATACCTGAGAAAACTGCCTCGCTGTGATCAGATGATCAGTAAAGTGACAGTTTAAGCTACTGAAATAAACATCCTAACATCACTTTTTACCGCTTTCCAAATACGTGAAACTCTAATCAGTTTTGCAAGTGGTAGTAATGACCCAATTCGCCAAGAAGAAATTAATGACAATGTAAAACCATGTAAACAGTATATAACAGCCTTAGCTCCCATTGTCAAAGGATATTTAACTGTCAGTGGTTTGAGAACATGAGATATGGAACTGTCATTGGTTCGAATTGCTCCTGAGTTCTAATACTAGTTATGGAACTGTCAGTGGTCTGAATTGCTCCTGAGAACACAAGATATGGAACTGTAAGTGGTTCAAATTTATCCTGAGTTCATGAGATATGAAACTGTTAGTGGTTTGAATCTGTCTTGAGGTCATGAGATATGAAACTGTTTGTGGTTTGAATCTGTCTTGAGGTCATGAGATATGAAACTGTTAGTGGTTTGAATCTGTCTTGAGGTCATGAGATATGAAACTGTTTGTGGTTTGAATCTGTCTTGAGGTCATGAGATATGAAACTGTTTGTGGTTTGAATTTATCCTGAGGTCGCAAGATAGGAGATTGTTAGTGGTGTGAATTTATCCTGAGGTCACAAGATATGGAACTGTTTTAAAAGGGATTTATTTTTTTTTTCATGGAACATTGGTAGGCTTTGAACAATTTTTAGCTGCTTGTTCTAGTAGTTGCATTTCTATGAACTTCAGTCAGATGCATTGCATAAAGAAAAATACGGGTCCCTTGGGGATTTCAACTTATGCCTGCTCAGTCGTGAGTAACTAAAAAATTAACACTATGCCAAAGAATCAATTCCCTGACACAATTATCAGAGGTAGAATAACAGTAATACAAATCAAAACAGCTGCACAGCAGGCTGTTGTGACTTGAAAAAGTTTTAATGCTGTTGTTTTGGTAGATTTATCTGTCTCTATGCATGTTGTGCCAACCCCTTAATCGTATACAGAACAGTACTTAAAACTGTGTTCTTTTTTATTCCTTGTTATATTGTTTTATAATTTGTGCATTGTAAGCCTTTCACCTAGCCAGCAATTTATTGTGAATTCTTGTGAAGGGAAGTAAATCTTGATGATCTTTAAAAACTCCTGTTTCCAGTTCTCTCTCTGAAATTTATGTAATTATTTTTCTCTGACAGTGTGAAAAAGGTGAAAAGACAAAAAATTCCCATGAAAAATGTTAATATCCAACTAAAACAGTAATGAAATTAAAAAGAAAGGAGATACCTTCTTTAAACTAAACAGTTAAAAAGTACTTTGTAGCAGAAATAAATATACAAGGTTAGAGATCAAAACTTCCTAAGATTTACTTGTATTCACATGAATGTTTGACCCTAGAGTTACCTACTCTTGAATTGTAAAGTAGAATATTACTTTCTTTGAAAGTATGTAATACTGAATTGATATTATTTTGAAACACATGGTTTATATGCAGAGTTTTTATTGCACATGTAATGAAGAATTTTTCCTTAATAAAATGACTAACATTGATACATTATTTTTATAGTACATTTTAGACCAAGCTGGAGCATTATAAAGAATTATCTAAAGTTTTATTTTGTATACCCTAAAGTCTCCGTAATTAGATAAAAGTAGAGAAAAAACTGTGATTGTTCATGCGTAATACAGAAGTTTTTATGAAATTTTATTACTTAGAAAAAGGGATGCGTATAATACTCAGTGGTGATTTTATGGGTATTACACACTTCTGCTTGATGTTTTTATGCCCCCCGAAGGGAGGCATATAGTTTTTATCTGTCCGTCCGTCTGAAAACTTTAACATTGGCAATAACTTTCTTATTAGTAAGTGGATTTACTTCATACTTGGACACAACACCCCTTTGGACAAGACCTTTCCACTGACCTATACTTTTTTTACCTTGACCCCTGAATGACCTTTACCTTGAAGATTCAATTGTCCAAAAACTTTAACATTGCCAATAACTTCTTTATTAGTAAGTGGATTTACTTCATACTTGGACACAACACCCCTTTGGACAAGGCCTTCCTACTGACCTATATTTATTTGACCTTGACCCCTGAATGACCTTTACCTTGAAGATCAAATTGTCAAAAAACTTCAACATTGCCCATAACTTTCTTATTAGTAAGTGGATTCACTTCATACTTGGACACAACACCCCTTTGGACAAGCCCTTCCCACTGACCTTTAATTATTTGACCTTGACCCCTGAATATCCAATTGTTCAAAAACTAATATTTGGCCACAACTTCCAAATTAGTAAGGGGATACACTTCATACTTAAACACAACACCCCTTTGGACAAGGCCTTCCCACTGACCTATATTTCTTTTACCTTGACCCCTGAATGACCTTCACCTTGAAGATCCAATTGTCCAAAAACTTTAACATTGCCCATAACTTCCTTGTAAGTAAATGGAATTACTTCATACTTGGACACAACCCACTTTGGATAAGACCTATATTTATTTGACCTTGAACCCTGGATGACTGGTTCTCAGCTCAAAGGTCAAAGCACCACGTTCGGGGGCATTGTCATCTTACAGTGACAGTTCTTGTTTATTGTAGCTGTTGTATTATCATGTAGCTGACCCAGGTAGCTCAATAGAGCTCAAGAGAGCATAGGATGTCAGTCCAGGGGTTCTCGTTTCAGTCCCTATAAGCACCGGCAAAATTTGACCTTGGATACTGTTTCTAAAAGTCATTTGTCCCTCACCTCTGAATCAAGTGATGAAGTAGTCAGTCGCCTGTAGAGAAATTGGTAAGATAACTGGTTTGATACCCAGGAACACTTGTTAGGTGGAGGGTTACCGGGACATGACCACAGCAGATGAAACTGGCATTAAACCCCATAAAACAAAAAACAGATATTGTGTGTTTCTTTTAACTTTGATGCTCAATTTGAGAACAGATGTGTGTGTATTTAACACCTGATTCACAAGTGATTACCTTTTAAGGCAGTCTTGAATAAGTGCCACAAAAAAGTTTCTTCATTGTACATGTTCAATTCCTGTTGTTATTTCAAACTAATTTTTAAAGAAATTTATGGAAGATAAAACATTTAATTTCCCAAAATGGTTGAATACTTCTAATGCCTCGAAGATTAAGAAACAATTTTTTTTCTTTTGTTTTCAGTGATCTGTGGGTCAGTGGTAGGAATGTAATTGAGGACATACATGATTTAAATTCATGAAGAAAATATGCTGAATCTTTTGTAATGTCAGAGATAGACATCCACACATCAGAAACTGAGGCTCTTCTTGTTGATTATCGGCCAATGGAGAGACCTGCCTCAACTTCATATAACTCTGGAGGCGGCGTAAACGGAGGGGCGCGGAACAGTCGACGTGTGAGCAGTGACGAGGAACTTCTTGACTCGATGATTGCTAGTGAGAATCTTGAGAGGTCAACAGGATTCTCCAACAAAGACCTTGATCCACATAGATTTCATGGTAAGTGTTTTGCAGATATGTTTCTGCGCTCTGTGGTACATTTATGCTTGTGTCAAATTTTACGATGTCTATGGTGAAGGGATCTTTTTTTTACATCTTCTTTCTTTATACTGATGTGTTTGTCTATTTAATTTCCTGTAGTGAGTTTACATGTGTGTTAATATTGGCTTAAAGAGTCCAGACATGTGGAAAGAAATAAACAGTTATCTGTCAGGGCTTGAATATTTAATTCTTCCTTATCATCTCAGAATGTTTATTAAATGTCATAGAATCACAGGCAGGCAACTGAGTGCATTATATTTCCCAGCACTTAGCATGCGTTAATAGACAATAAATTGAATTTCCTTTTACAATAGTATGTATGTTTTGGTATTTGGACATGAAAATAATGAAAAACAAAGTGTGGTACCCAAAGCAAGATTGGGAATTTCAAGAGAAACAATTTTATCTGGACAGTTAGATCTCCCTTTTCTCCTTTCGAAAATTATGCAACTGTTTGCATTTCATTTCCTTATTACATGGAAAAAAGACAAGTTTTTTCATTGCTTTAGTATTTGTAATATGATTTAATGTACCTTGATAGGCAGAACAAAGGCAGTATTTAAAGCTGCTGTTTAAAGGGTGGTCAGGCATTCTGAAAGTTAGATTCAGTTTAATGTTACAACAAAGAAGCATGTTGTGTTGTTGTTGTTGTTGTTGTTTGTGGTTACAGATCTGGAACAGTCTTGTTGCATTAATTCTAACAAAGGAGTCAAACATTTTAATAAGCTGACTTGCTTGTATACGGCATTACAAAGAGAAACTCTGCTCACTACATGGTGTCAAATAAATGGAATATTAATTTCTTATTGAATGGTACAGCATGTAAATATTTGTCATGGAGATTGCCTGTGACACTTGTTTGTATTCATGAGGAAACATATTGCTTGCATAAACAATGAGATGTTTGAATGTAGTACATACAAGGATTGTTGTGGAACACTGGAATATTATTGTAATCAAAGAATTCTGGAACTGACAAAGAATGTCAGAAGTTAGTCAACAAAAAATAACAAACCATTTCTCTTTTGGGGCCTCAGCTGTTAAAGACAAGGGAACTTTCAGACTCTTTGAATGAAGCAACTTATATGTCAATGTTCACAGACACTTGGGGTAAAGAAATTGTACTTGTTTCACACATGCGAAGCTATAAGGCACACATATACCAAGTTCAGTGCCTGTCTGAGAATGTTTCAGTAATTGCTAAAATTCACTGTAATGCCTTATAAATATAAAAATATAAATGTTTGTCATATGTTAACATTCAACACATGGCTTTTTTTTTCGCTTTCAATGTGTATCATGTACACTACTGATGCAAAGTTTGATAAGGTACATATACATGCAAAATATGAAAGAAATCTGTGCAAGGGTTATCCTTAAAATATGTGAAAACTTCATTTTAACAGAAATAAGTTGCAAAAGGGCCATAAGTCTGATAAAATTGGAGGTGTCATGCCAAAGTTCGAAAGGAACCAGTAGTTTCATAAGATAAAATATACATTTAAAATATGAATGAGATCTGAGCAAGTGTTTTCCTTGAAATGTGTGGGCATAATAAAAGTTAATGTTTTAAACCAAAATAGAAATAAAAAGGCAACTAAAGAACACCATTGGCTGAAGTGAGATATAAACCCAAGCCCTTCAGTGAAAAGGTATCAAACCCAGGGCTCACTCTGCCATTAGTCATTTGCAAAAATCATATTAATTTGGCTACAGAAATTATAATTTGGCTACAGGATTTCTTGCCTTTGTGATGCTATTTTGAAAAAAAAAATTGCAAGAAATCAGAAAATCAAATACATTTGGCTAAAGGAAATTTCCAACCAGGGTAAACCCTAAAACCTACACAAATCAATGGAATTAGGTACTCTTTTGAGGGGAGGTAAAGCATTATGGATATAATATCATAATGATATGTAAAGCTGCACTGATGTATGCTATGGACTTGTGAACTGTTTGGTAAGATAATGCTATGACATCACTGTGCTGAAAAGAGAGATCAATTAGATTTCCATCTGCCTGACAGTGGGCTCAATCCAGTCCCACATAAAGGAATTGTTCCCATCTAAATGTAAATGACTGGCTTAGTTTGTCTCTGAAAATACATATTGGGACAAAAAATAATCTGTAAAGTATTCCACTCATCTTACAAGTTCAATATATTTGCTGAACAAATAATCTAAAGTATTGTTCCTAGTTTTAATGACATGTCTCAAACTGTTTTCTTTATTCATTAATAAAGTTCAATTTAATTTGATTCAATAATTAGTGCTGTTTTTTCCTTGTAAAAGATATCCCACTTAATTTCTGTTAAGATAAAGTTTCCATGCATTTTAAGGAAAAGGCTTTAACAGATTTCATTCATATTTTGCATATAAAAATAACTTTTGAAAGTTTAGGTTCCTTTCAAAATTGGACATGACACCTCCAATTTTATGACCCTATTTTGACTTAATTTCTGATAAAAACCAAATGTATTCACATTTAAAGGACTATGTTTTGTAATAATCTGTTCATTAAATACTTACAACAGTTATACTGCCTTCAACATTCAACCTGCCTCTTCTTACATTTTAACCATCTGCTTTATGATATTCTGTCAATTTGAATATGGTGGGGGCCATCTGTGTCCCTATGACACATTTTTAGTTGAAATAAGATTGAATTACTTTTGTTTTAAATATACCAGTATTTCAGTTGTTATAGTCTTTGAGCATGGCTAATACATTAAAATTTCAGTTATTAAATTTCTCCAAACACTTTCATCTTAAACTTATTGTTCTGAACAGTATGAATAAGAATTATCTGTAGCTTCTTTGAAGCTCCCAAGATAAATGTTGAAGTTTATTTCAATGTCATTCTGCATCATGGGGTGGGTTGTGAAAAAAAGTACAGTCTTTATCATTACATTTCATTAGTTCTCACTATTAGAGTGAATTGTTTTTTTGCTCACAATCAAGAGCACAGCTCATGAGAGCATTTAGGGTTGCTAGCTGTCCATTGTCCATCATCCACAATTGACAAAGGACATCCCCTCTAAACTCACAGGCCAAATTTGATGTTCCATGCATGAAGCTCAAGAAAAGTTGTTAAGATGGTTACGGTTCCCTGCCATTCACTGGGGTCAAGGTCACTGAGGTTGAAAATAGATTTTTATACTTTTATACTTTACCACAGTATCGACCAAAATTTTAGATTATTTATTTTGTAGGTAACTTGCAAGGACCTCTAGAGGTGTGAGGTCACTTGGTTCAGTGTTAAAGTCAATGAAACTAAAAATAGATTTTTCTACTGTTTAGCTTACCTGAGCACAAAGTGCTCAAAGGTGCTCAAGGGTGTGCTTTAGTGATCATTGATTGTTCGGCGCCCTTCGGCGTGTGTCGTGCATTGTCAGTAATTTGACTTGAACAACTTCTCCTTCTATACCGTTAAGCCAGCTTTGATGAAACATGCCTAGGATATTCCTTGCATGAAACTCTACCAAAGTTGTTTAAAGAATTGAATTCCATCAAGAACTCTATGGCTATGGCATTAAAAAGGAAAAAGTTTGAAAATTTTCTTGTCTGAAATCACAAGGCTCTGAGCCTTAAGGTTAGGTATGTAGCAATGTCTATTGGATATCTACCAACTTTGTACAAGTTAAGCCCCAGGGTCAAAATTGGCGCTGCCCAGGGGGTCAGTTGATTTTACATAAGCTGATATAGGGAAAACCTTAAAAATCTTCTTGTCTGAAAAAACAAGGTCTGGAACTTGATTTGACATAAACCTATATAGAGAAAACCTCAAAAAATCTTCTTGTCTGAAACCACAAAGTCAAGGACTAGGTTTTTTTGCATGCAGCATCAGCTAGAGGTCCTCAAATTAAGCCCCTAGGTTTAAAATTGGCCTGGCCCCAGGATCACTTGATTTTACATAGGCTTATAAAGGGAAACTTTAAAAATCTTCTTGTCTGAAACCATAAGACCTAGAACTTAGATATTTTTGCATAGAGCATCTGCTGGAGGTCCTCTACCAAGTTTGTTCAAATTATGTCCCTGGTGACCTTGACCCTAGTGACCTAAAATCCAACTCAAGGGTAGATGTCCATGGTACATACATACCAAATATCTAAGATATTGTTCAATTAATGAAGACTCGGCCAGTGGTTTGCAAGATTATCAAAGTTGTGAAATCAGTATCATGCAGACATGGCAAAATATGCCTTTTTTGACTCCCAAGCCTCTGGAACCCATGACGGGATCAGGTTGATTCAGGAAAAGAAGAAAGATCTATTGTTTATAAATGTTCATCACTATTCAGTATTACAAGAGACACTGAAATAAAACTGAATTGTAATAATAAAGTCTAGTGGTTTTCCTCTGTTCAGGTTTCTCTTGTCCATTATAAGATCACATTGCCACAGTAATGGAATAAAACTGGCCAGTGTACAATCACTTGGTTTTATATATATTGGGTGAAAACAAATTAATGAGATTAAAAAAGTATTGTCTGATTTTTTTTTCTGTAAAGACTGAAATGATAAGTAAACATGTCTGAGATTTTCTTGTAGGTTTATGTGGTTATGAAATTATACATAGAGTAATAGAGTCTGAACTGCTTGTTGATCATGAAACTGATAGGGAAATTTTTGATAAACTGTAAGTTACTAAACAAAGTAGTCACTCTTGACTAAGAGGATGTTTTGAATAATTACAATGTATGTGTAGTGTGGTACTTCCCAGACTGTTTCAGCAAGGAAAGAAAACAAGATGTGCCTGCTTGTTGTGTTTGAAACACAGATTCTTTTGTAGATTATCATGGTTTCATATATTGCAGTGAAATTTAATTTTTTTTTCCTGAATAAAAACATTAATCATTTGTGTTGCAGTTATTAAAGTTGGTTTGATAAGTTGATTTTTAGCACTCAATTTATAGTGATATTAAAGATATACTATACTCAAATTTCAGATACAAATTACTACCTCACCAACTACACCTTCTCTGTGTGAATATAATATAAACATGTTTGAGAACATACAGAGTAGATGTGTTACGTTTAAAACTTTACACATTATAGGTAAACACCATATATTTACATAGTGTCATTAAAAAAACTGGCAGTTTTTTTAAGAAAGCATCACATAAATTGACCTGTAATATGGAATGCAGCTTCCCATACATAGTGTATGCATTCTATTAGCCTAATTAGACATATTCAGTAAGAATTTACTAGATTTCAATTAATTTCTGCAATAAAAGTATTTTATGCAAAAATGGGCATAGTATATCTTTAAGGCAATGGCTTTTGAAAGTAGACTGTATCAGGTTCAAAAGGTGCAGAGAATAATTTCCATGGATATGCCTTATACATGTTGATATATATGTAATAGTAAATGTTTCATTATTACACAATACTTTAAATATCTCTTTAAGTTAGTGAAGCATGAGATCCGGTTTTAAAAGTTCTAAGTTTCAAACAACCTTTATTTAGAAGCCTGGTTTGATTTGATATTCAAAGAAGCCACTAGATATGTGATGGACTTTAATTAAATAAGGGAATTTGAGTGTCTATACAAGAAGATTTTATTAGAGTTGTTTTCTTGCTTTATAATGATCAGGTTTCTTATTCTCAGTATCTTTTTTTTCATAAGTGCTGTGGCAATTTCTGGAATTACAGCAACAAATGCAAAATGCATTTCCTGTTAGTGTTATAAGGAGATACCTGGCCTTAATTTCAGGTGGATTTCTAGAACACACAAGTTGTGGCCCATTTGCTGCTGATAATGTTGTGAATATTCATACAGGATAGAATTCAAGTTTTATGCCATTATCAAGGGAAAAGATAAGGAGATTTCAACAAAACTTCAAAGTGCTTGCAAAAGTGTTGAGATGCTTCCTCTAAATTTTAAGGAAATATTTAAATCTTTAGAACACCAGAGTTACGTTCCTTGGCAAAGCATATCCACCTAATTGACATGCATGCTTACTTATTCTCTGTTTTGAGAATTTTACAGTCTCCAAGAAAAAATTGCACTAGTTTTATTTGGATTTTGTGGAATCTTACTTCATGTTATTAAAGCCAGCTGTTCAAGATTTTTGCTATAAAAATATGATTAAATCTATTAACTGCATGGAGAAGGTGGCATTTTATAAATGTCTGTCTTCTACTAGTTCTAGTGAAGAAAAAAAAGCTCTGTCAAGGGATATAAAATCTAATAAGAATCATTAATTTTGTTTTGTTGAAAAAAAGTCATAAATTGTTCAGATTCAAGTACCATTTTAAGAAGTGTAGGCCTCTAATGGAATCATGAAAGGTGGAATTATTTTTACCAGAATAAACGATTGATTCAGTGCCTTAAAGAAGAATTTTCAGCCTTGGTAAAAAAAAAATTGATTGTCCTGTTATTGCAGGCTTCTTTGAGACACAGAGTAATTGGTGGCTGCAAGCACTTCTGTGACAAGGAGTAATTGAAAAAGGCTAGCTGTGTTAGCAGAAGATATTTCAAAAAATGATTCTGGATATTGTAAATCATGATTGATTACTCTTTTTTTTTTATAAATTATAGAAAATTAAATATTTATGGAATTAGAAGAATGCTTTAAGAATGTTTATGATATATAAAAGAATGTTTGTATGTAAAATTTGAAAGTTTTGTAGAGGTACAATTTAGTCAAAAAACTGTAGTTTTTAAAAGGATAATGAATTTTGTCATTGAGTATTTTGGTAAACTTAAATCAAAAAGTGGATGATTTTTGAAATCCACCATTTTTGAAAATGTCATCATACTGACCATAAAAGATGAAGGTGTTATTTCTATTCTTAAATATTCTTTCATATAAAAAATGAAGATGTGTGTTCGGTAAAACATAAAATAAACTTTAATAATATTTTAAATGATACTATGTTAATGGTCAGTCAACTTTTAAAGAGATGACAAAATCATTGCCTAACTTGAAAAACAAAATCTAAAGTTTTCAGCAAAAATAAAAGGTTTGTATTTTTGACTTTTACAAGTTGACACTACCTTTTTAATACAGGAATGCGATACATAGACAGTAACATTAATGCCAAACTTATTATTCAATATAGTAGGTAGAAAAACAGTGACCTGACTTTTAACAGCAGGACAATGATTTTACAGGATACCAGGCCTTTGGGCCCAAGGGTATCTTTACAGGACAGAGTTTTGACAGTATTCAGGACTTTGAATACTACAGTATCTTAACAGTATATAGTGTTTTGACAGTATTTCAGGACTTCGCACCCTAGGGTAACTAAACAGGGCAGTGTTATGACAGTATTTCAGGACTTTAGTATACTACAGTATCTTGACAGTACAGTGATCTGACAGTATTTCAGGACTTTGGACACTACAGTGTCTTAACAGGACAGTGTTTTAACAGTATTTCAGGACTTTGGACCCTAGGGTAACTAAACAGGACAGTGTTTTGACAGTATTTTAGGACTTTGGACCCTAGGGTAACTAAACAGGGCAGTGTTTTGACAGTATTTTAGGACTTTGGACCCTAGGGTATCTAAACAGGATAGTGTTTTAACAGTATTTCAGGACTTTGGATACTACAGTATCTTGACAGTACAGTGTTCTGACAGTATTTCAGGACTTTGGATACTACAGTATCTTGAAAGTACAGTGTTCTGACAATGTTTTAGGACTTTGGATACTACAGTATCTTGACAGTACAGTGTTCTGACAGTATTTTAGGACTTTGGACACTAGGGTATCTAAACAGGACAGTGTTATGACAGTATTTCAGGACTTTAGTATACTACAGTATCTTGATAGTACAGTGATCTGACAGTATTTTAGGACTTTGGATACTACAGTATCTTGACAGTACAGTGTTCTGACAGTATTTTAGGACTTTGGACACTAGGATTTCTAAACAGGACAGTGTTATGACAGTATTTCAGGACTTTAGGATACTACAGTATCTTGACAGTACAGTTTTCTGACAGTTTTTTTCTGCAATATTTTGAGTATTTTAGAATTATTTTTGTAATGATATATTTTACAGTAAAACAGTATTTTATCAGTCTTTTTTTTTTTAAATTCAACATTGTCTGCAATTCAGTATTTTTTCAGGGGTTGAGTAACTTTGACAGTAGTAAAATAATATTTTTTACATTAAAAAGAGTTTGTCAATAGCACAGATATTAAAATTAACATAAGGAACATTTGAATGAAGGTTTACAGAGAATATAAGTGAAAGAAATACTACACCTTTTCTCCTATACTGTTTTATTGATCAACTACTGTAATGTTGAACAAGACTTTTTTACTATTGTGTTGTTAACAGTTAAATTCATTTATTTAAGTTTAGGATGTGCAAATAGAAAATACAGTTGGTGGTCATTTCTTTAAAAGATAAGAATTAAAAAAAAAAATAAATGATGCAAACATGTCTGTTGAAAATAATACTGAAAAATCTTTAACTTTCATGGCAGTTTATTATTATAGCATTTTATACAATGTGTTTGCCTTTCATAACAATTTGCATGGATTATCATTAGCAGTATGCAGGATTGCCATAAGAATCACAAGTCATGTTTGATACAATACCTGTCTTCACAATGATAAATTAGCAGATTGTTAACTGTGAATTTCTGCCATATAAGACTGCGATACCAATCTTAACTGGAAGACATCGCTTATTGTTTCGTTAGAACTGATGTATGGATAATGCAGGAATTGCAAAGTATATAGCTCAGTTGGAAGTTAACAAGTTTTGTATTTGAACCAAATGGATTCAGCAGCTCTTGGAAAGATAAAGAGCATTTATACAACGTTGAGGCATAATTATGAGGATTTAGATGGTGTCAAACACAATGAGGATGGTGAGTGTTAAATTGACTTGCCATGTTTTCTCTGGCTACTGATGCTTTGATTTTCAGCACCATTTGCTTTTAGAAGAAAAAATATAAAGCAATTTATGTTTTTTTTCCCTGGTTTTTAAGTGTTTTTTGTTTTTCTTCAGATCATCTAAAATTCTTTGAATGGTTGCTGTAGAAAAGTTGGCAATATGTGATTATCCCACTGCCATAGGTGAAGGTCATGGTGACCTGTAATTTACTTTAACATTTAAAAACAGTAGGATGAACTCTGTTCTAAATCTGTTACAACTTTACACAAGTTCGTATCAGTGTGTTGACATTTTTACAATGCATTCAACAGTTATAGTAAAAGCAACTTTTATTCAGTATAGAGTCTTAATTTGACCTTCACCTTTTATGACATTGAAAACCCTTTCACTTAGTAAAAGTTGCCCTCAAGGAACTAGCTCAGAATCAATGCTTACCCAGCATGTTCCTGTTTTATTGTTAATTTGTGACATGTTATGATCATTTGTACAATAGGACCTAACAGGTTCCCTGTTTCTCAAGTTTTATTGATCTGCACTGATCATACAAAACTTCCCTAACTAGCTTAATCAATATGGAAAGCATGCTAACCCTTTCTCACCTGGCTTTTAATTAGGAAAAAGACGTCGAGAAGTATTGATACTCCAGCTTATCGTCTGATATTTGTTTGAGAATTTTCGAATAAATGAATGTTTGCTGAAATAATGATTGCCAGTTTTGTATCTTCTTACATTGGTGATAATAGAAATCAATTTCCATTTATCCAATTTAGGGAGATTAGAAAAACTTGTATCAGTTTTATATGCAGGTTGAAATGAAGGTATTAGCATATTTTCTGTACAATGGGTAATATTGTTTGCATATTTTCTAGGCAGCGCATGAATAGTTTTGCATACTTTATTTTATTATCTCACCTGAGCACAGCTCAGGATGAGTTTTTAGGATCGTTGAATGTCCACAGTTAGTTCGTTAGCACTTTAGATGTTATACATTTGTCCTGATTATCATGAAACTTGATCAGAATGATAGCCTTGAGTGAATAAGATCTTGGGCTAGTTCAGATATTTGTCATGTTGGACTGAAAACTAGGTCACTAGGCCAGATCAAAGGAAAATCTTGTTAACACTCCAGAGACCACATTTTTTGTTCAAATGACATGAAAACTTGTCAGAATCTTTTTGACTTGATGATATCTAGGTCAGTTTCGATTATAGGTCATCTTGGGACAATAACTAGGTCACATGGTCAAAACATTGAAAAACCTTGTTAATGCTCTACAGGCTACATTTTTCCAAATGTCTTGAACATTTGTAAGTATGTTTGTCTTGATATTATCTAGATCAGGTTTGAATAAAGGTCATCTGGTTTCAAAAACTAGGTCCTGGGGTCAAAACTCAGATTTACCTTGTTAACACTCTAGAGGTCATTTTTTGTCCAGATAGCATGAAAATTTGTTAGTATGATTGTCTTGATTATCTGTAGGATGAGATCGAATGTGGATCATCTCGAATCAAAGTCTAGGTCACAGGGTCAAAACATAGAAAAACCTTGTTAACACTCTAGAGGGAATTTTCTTTCCCCAACCCCTCATGCAATGAAAATCTGTCGGAATGTTTGTCTTGATAATATCTTGGTCAGGTTTGAATATGGGTCATCTGGAGTTAAAAACTAGGTCATTGGGTAAAAACATAGAAAAGTAGAGGTTACATTTCCTTTTGAAATGTTATGGAAATTTGTCAGAATGTTTTCTTGATGATATCTAGGTCAAGTTGAATATTGGTCATCTGGGGTCAAAAACTAGGTCATGGGGTTTAAACAGAAAAACCTTCTTAACACTCTAGAGGCTACAGTTTCTTTCCAAATGTCATGAAAATTTGTCAGAATGTCTTGGTGATATTTAGGTCAAGATTGAATATGGGTCATACACTCTAGAGGCTATTCTTTTGTCCAAATGGCATGAAAACTTGTCAGAATGTTTGTCTTGATGATCTCTAGGTTAAGTTTGAATATGTCATCTTGGGTAAAAAAATCTAGGTCATCGGGTCAGAAAACAGATTTGCTTTGTTAACACCCTAGAGGCCAATTTTTAGTCCAAATGGCATGAAAACTTTTCAGAATGTTTGTCTTGATGATCTCTAGGGGTTGGAATATGAATCATCTGGGGTCAAAACTAGGTCACAGGGTCAAAATACAGATATACCTTGTGAACACTAGACTCTACATTTTTTGTCCAAATGTCATTAAAACACTCTGGAGGCCACATTTTTTGTTCAAATGACATGACATTTTGTCAGAACGTTTTTCTTGATGAAATGCTTCCCTTGATTTGTCCAAAACTGAATTCAGTTATAACTAGTATTCCTCGTGGTAAATGACATGTTGTTTTTCTCAGAAACAGTCTCTAGTAAATATTTGGTTTTTAGGCACATTCCATGAACCTCTACCATTCTCTGGGGTCAGGGTCAAGATCACCAAGGCTAAAAATAGATTTTTCTTCCTCACACCATTGTGTTATGCTGGCATTTGATTCAATTTAACCAAATTTTCACAAAACATTTATAAACAATAAAGTTTTCTTGCTTTTCCTGAACCAACCCAGGACTTATCTTGGGGACAAATGTTAGGGAGATGTCACCTCTCCCTCAATCTAAGTTCAGGAGAAATGAGACCATTTCAAAGAGAATTGGATTGTGTTATTTTACTATTTAAGACTATATACTGGAAGAGCATATAGTCGCCACTTTGTCTGTACAATGTCCGTCTGTCCGTCTGTCTGCATTTTCTTGTCCGGGACATAACTCTGAAACTACAAGAGGTATCAACAAGAAACTTTGTAGGTAGATTGTCTGTTCGTATGTCTGTATGTCTGCACTACCGAAAATAAATAGGGGGCCATCTAACTGTAATCGTAACAAAAGAGAACAGTAGAGTTCATTCCATAACAATAGAATAAGGGGCCAATGGCCCTCTACTAAACAAAAGAAAATAACAAAAGAAAAGGCCCCCTATCCAGTTTCAGCCGGACGTCCGTCTGCATTTTCTTGTCTGGTACATAACTCTGAAACTACAAAAAGTATCGACAAGAAACTTTGTAGGTAGATAGATCTTATTGAGTAGAAGTGCAGTGCATAAGAAGAATAACTCTGCATTGCCTAATTTTTGTCGAGCCCGCTTGCGGTGAGCTCGACTTAGTCGCCACTTTAGGCGTATTGTTCTTGTCGAGCACACTTGTGGTGAGCTCGACTTAGTCGCCACTTTTGGTGTATAGTTGGGTGTATGTGCGTCCGTCCGGATTTATCCACTCTGTATCTTGCTCATTCTTTGAAGGATTACAAAATAATTTGGTACAAATGTTCACCATGATTGGGTTGTGTGTCGCACATAGTCCGCCAATCAATTTCAAAGGTCAGGGTCACACTTGGGGGTCAGTGTGAAACCCGTGTCCGGAGCGTAACTTCTACATGCATGGAGGGATTTAAATATAACTTGGGACAAAATATTCTCCATAGGGAGTCAGAGTGTTGTGCGAAAAATCCAGGTGTTTGTTGCAAAGGTCAAGGTCACACTTAGGGGTCAAAAGTCAAATAACCAAATAAAACATTCATTTGTGAGTTTAACTTCTATATACATAGATGGATTTTAATATAACTTAGCACAAATGTTCTCCATGTTGAGTTGAGTTGCCTCGGCAAAATGAAGGTCAAGGTCAAGGTCACAAGAGGTCAAAGGTATAATAAAAATATTAAAATTTGTTTGTTGGCACTGTATCTTGCATATGCTTTGAAGTATTATGCTTAGTGGTCAGAGGATTTGAAAAATTGAAGTGTCTGTGGCAAAGGTCAAGGTCACATTTAGGGGTCATTTGTGAGTTTAACTTCTATATACATAGATGGATTTTAATATAACTTAGCACAAATGTTCTCCATGTTGAGTTGAGTTGTCTCTCGCAAAATGAAGGTCAAGGTCAAGGTCACAAAAGGTCAAAGGTCAAATAAAAATATTAAAACTTGATTGTTGGTGCTGTATCTTGCTTATGCTTTAAAGTATTATGCTAAGTGGTGAAAGGATTTTGAAATTGTTTAGCCCCCTTGTGGTGAGGTCGACTTAGTCGCTGCTTTTTACTTTTTTGTGGTTTGGTGTATGTGCGTCCATCAGTCTGTGTGTCTGTCTAGATTTGGCCGGTCTATATCTTGCTCATTCTTTGAAGGATTACAAAATAGTTTGATACAAATGTTCACCATGATAGGATGGTGTGTCACACGCAAAACCCAGGTCTGCCGCTCAAAGGTCAAGGTCACATTTGGAGGGTCAGCTCAGTTCCGTGTCCGGAGCATAACTTCTACATGCGTGGCGGGATTTTAATATAACTTGGGAAAAATGTTCTCCATAGTGAGGTGGAGTGTCGTGCAAAAAAATTCAATGTCTGTGGTAAAGGTCAAGGTCTTACTTCAGGGTCAAAGGTCAAATAACAAATTAAAACATACATTTGTGAGTATATTTCTTTATACATGGATGGATTTTTATATAAGTTATAACAAATGTTCTCCATAGTGAGTTGAGTTGTCTTGCGCAAAATGAAGATCAAGGTCACAAGAGGTCAAAGATTAAATAAAAATATCAAAATGTTCAAATAACATGAATTGAGTTTTTTAGGCACAAATGTTAATCATGAGACTTCGTGTCATGCACATGAACCAGGTCACCAGGTCAGAGGTCAAAGTCACCTAAGATGATGCAATGTCAAGATTTTGCCTTGGGTATAAAGAGGATGTGCTGCGCACATCTCACCTATGTATACATCTTTCTCCTTGATCTGAAGCTAATAGGTTCAGGTTTGAATTAAGACGAGCGGGCTCGACATTCTGATCGTGGCATGTCTGGTTTAGTTATTGCCCTTTGTTCATTTTTACACTTTGAACTTTGTTCGGGACATAACTCTGAAACTACAAGAGGTATCATAAACCTCTGGTTTACCTGTCACCAGCCTACTTCAGTGACCATGACTCTGTCTGGATAGGACTGCCACTGTCTGAGTTGATAGAAAAATACAAAATAAAATGGTAACTGTCTTACATTCTTCATTGCATACTTAAACTGTTATAGTTTAACACAACTATAATTATGAAACTTGAGCAATGGGACACAGATGAGCGATTAAAGGCCCTCTTGTTTGTTTTGCTGTACATTTTAAAAAGCTACCATTTAAAAAATTCTACTGCACACAAGCAAAATCAGCATAGAAATGCTATTGAGAGTGTTTTACAATTTTGATTTTGAAGGGAAAAAAAGAAAAATTGATGTTATACCTTTGTTGTCATCAGCAGCCGAAGGCTAAACATTTGCTGCACTTTTTCTGTAACACGGTTGGCATCATAGATTTTTGAAGTTTTAATGGTAAAATGCAAGAACTCTTAATGTGATTTCAGTTTGTTTTCTATAGTTTTTTCAGTATTTTCTGCTCTATTTCCCTGTTGGATTCAGTAAAATCCTATGAAGACTTTCAAGTTTATTTTGATGGTTAGCTCTTTCTGTATTAAAAAAACACATACAAAAATTGTGGCAGTTAAGTCTTTCTACATAAGAGGTGTGAATTTGTAATATTACATTTTTACACTTATAAGTGAAATTTCATGTAAAATTTAGTTAGTTTTTGCCATAACATAATTATTCTGACTTCTTTATATTGACAACATTGTCAGTTTCCAGAACTTCTGAGGGCATAATTGTATAAAGATCTGTCAAGCGCAGATCTTTTCTGAGTATTTTTGTGACATCAGATTGTATGTATTGAAGAACTTAACGGCTATCTATCATGATGTATTCCAGAGCTTGTTTGTCAGAATAATACCACTTGGAACTAGGATTGTCATTCAGTGTACAATATTCTTGTAAGGTAATCAGTCCACTTGACTTTGTCTTGTTAAAAGGGATGGGAACATAAGATAGCAATTGTATGAAAATTGTGTAGACATAAATATTACAGTCAAACAGCTGTCATTATCCAGGTTTTGCCATCCATTAACTTTGCTGTGTATTTCTTACTGGTAGAAAAAAGTAGTTCAGGTTTTGGATGTTGCAAAGAAGCTTTAAATCAAGAAAGAATGTTATTGCTCAGCTCACCTAAACACAGCATGCTCAGAGTAAGCTTGTGTCTGCCCTATATCTGTCCTGGATTATCAACTTTTATCTTGAAACAACATCTCCTCCTCACTTGCCAAATGAGATGGCACTTGACTTGATTTATATAGAAATATATCGGAAAATCTTTAAAACTTTCCTTGTTTGAAACCATTCTAGAGTTTGGAAATACCACATAGAGCATTACCCACTGGACCTCTACCAAGACTGTTCCAACTTGGCCACTGGAATCATTGACATAAACATATGTAGACAAACTCTTCAAAAATCTTGTCAGAAACCATAAGGTTAGGACTTGGTATGCAGTTTGACTTGTAATTTGGTATATTGTATTGTCTTTTGAATCCCTACCAAGATTGTTCAAAGTATGCCCCTAGGAACATTTTGCCAAATCAGGGGGTCACATTAAAAACTCAAAGGAAACTTAAGTCATATGGAAACCTTTTAAAGCCTTCATGAACCAAATAACCTAAAGCTTTGATGTAAGCATGTAGCATTTTCCAGTTCTTTCTTTTTTATGCTCCCCAAAGGGCAAGCATATAGTTGCCGCTTTGTCCGTCCGTCCGTTCCTTCGTCCGTTCGTCTGTCCGTCCGTCATAATTTTGTCCGGAGCATAACACAAAAACTGTGAGAGATATCAAGACCAAACTTCATAGGTACTTAGATCTCATTAAGGAGCAGTGCAGTGCACAAGAACCATAACTCTTGCTTTATTAGTTTTTGAATTATTGCCCTTTGAAATTTCTCATACTTATTTTTTGTCAGGGGCATATCTCACAAAGTATAAGAGTTATCAACTTGAAACTTTATAAGTAGATAGATCTCATTGATGAGCAGTGCAATGCACAAGAACTATAACTCTTGCTTTATTAATTTTTGAGTTATTGCCTTTTGAAATTTCTCATACTTATTTTTTGTCCGGGGCATATCTCACAAAGTATAAGAGATATTAACATGAAACTTTATAAGTAGATAGATCTCTATGAGGAGAAGTGCAGCGTGCAAGAACCGTAACACTATTTTGTGTCATTTAGGAGTTATTGCCCTTTGTTATTTTTCATACTTAAAAAAAAATACATATTAAACAATAGCCCTTTTGGAATTGGCATTTATTTGGGGAGCATCCATCGTCTACCAATTTCTTGTATTGATAATAAATCCATACATTGCTCTTTGACCTACTTTCTGTTTTTGATGTATATATTTAAAATTCAACACTGGGTGAACTTTACCTTGAGCTGCTTCCTTGTTTCTAAGCAACAGCATAAAAATTTAAACTATTTGTATAATTTTTTGCACATTTAACTTCCTCTTTGTCCATTAATGACATTGACTTACTTTATGTCTTTGATGCTACATCCATGAAATTTGGACCATGCTTATAGTTTTGCATGCACAATTCAGCTTTGACTGTAGCTGGCCTATACCCTTTGATTTATTCTTTTCTTGAAGGTACAAAAAAGAAATGTAAAATTGACCCTGTCCCAAGGGTCAGTAATTACTTATCCTAATGATTCACACAGTACAGAATCTGGTAAGGTGATGGAAATCAGGGTCCAGGTAACCAGCTTGCTATTAAGTGAACATATGTTTAGATGTCTGAGTGTGTTGAACTTAAGCTGAATGTCATTCATTGGCCTTGCTTGGCTGTCTTGTAATAAAGTAAAAATTGAAAGGGTGAGATTCCTACAAATTGATATTTACCAAATGGCTGAAACAGAGTGTATCACGATATTTTTTTTGGCGAGCCTGGCATTTAATGGTAGCTTCAAGCTTGGTAGCTTGGTAGCTAATAAATTTCCACTGCAATAAACTTCACTTTCCCCAGAACTAAAATCTCTGTCTGGAACTCAATTAATGGTGTTCATTTTCTTGTCCACTCTCCAAGTATAGCAGCCTAATTCATTGCTCAGTTTGTGTTCTCTGTTTCTTTAGAAGAAAATACTGAAAATTTTATGGGCTTTTGTTGAGTTTGTTACAACCATGATTGAGAATTATGGTGGGAAATGTATTCACTGATTTCCATCAGTATGAAACAAGCCAGCTTTGAATATTGATTAGTGCTGAAATATATAATACAGGGTTTTGTCTTGAAAGGGTCTCCTGTCTTTGGTTTACCATATTTATTTGTACCAATGGTCATAGGGGTTTAACCTGAAAAAAAAAACCTCCCACAATAGTAATAGTATTTTAACCTCTTAGGGTTATAATGTTTGGCTGTTTTGAACTGATTAATCAGCTGCAAGTCTCTTAATTGGTTTTGCCTCAAGAACAATAATAATGCAGTGCATTCCATCAACTCTTATTCTTAAGCCTTTACATGTGTATAAGATGGCAATGCCCACCCAAGGGTAAAAGACTGTTTGATTAGTTTTCAAGTTATAATTATGCCCCCCTTTGAAGAAGCTGGAGTATATGTCTTTGCACATGTCAATGGGTTGGTAGGTCTGTGGGTCTTTCATCCGTCCAAAGACCAGACTTTGTCCGATCACTTGTTTAAGTACCATTTCCCCAACAGGCTTCAGACTTCATAGGGTGGTTGCTCTTATTGAATAGAAGACCCCTATTATTTTTTAGATCAGTAGGTGAAAGAAGGTGACTGTCACCTTGAATTTGAAATAGAAAACCCTCTTGTTTTTAGGTTTGGTAGGTGAAAGGTCAAGGTCACTGTCACCCTGAATTTGAAAACCATGTTGGCTCAATACCTCATTCCATTTGACCAACCACCTTCAAACTTCATTGGATGGTTGCCCATATTAAGTGGAAGACCCCTATCATTTCTGGGGTCAGTAGGTCAAAAGTCAAGGTCATGATCATCTTCAATCAATATCTAGAGAACGCTTTGGCCACAGTCCTCAGAATACATGTTTCAAAAACATCTCTTGTTGAATTTAAAATTGGGCAGATCATTTGTCCAGTGGTATCTTACAGGACTTACAATGCAAGAGTTTAGAGTTTGATCCCCCCTTTAAACTGATGTTCCATGTAGCAGTGCTTTGCATTGAGCATTATAAAGAACCAAGAGTGTCTCTGGAATGTGTTGTTTCTGTATCTTGCACTTTCCCACACAATCTTAAATAACTAAAATCTTCTGGGGATGATGTTCATTAGAGGAAATGGCACTGGTGATAGGTAAACCCAAACAGGTTGACAGAATTTGAAGGGCTTGGTATAAGCAATTGTGCAGGGTTGTAGAATGTGTGAAATTTTAATGAGAAGAGATTAATTTTGTGGATTTCCCAAAAGACAACATTTCATGACTGTCTTCAATTTCATATAAAATATAATAGTAATCATAGTGGTGATATCCATGTCATGTAATTTTTTTCACAGTGTTGTAAAGTTTTATTTTCATCAATAAAAAAGTTCATTAATGTAGTGTGATGACTCACAAGTCACAGGTGTTTGACTGTCAGCTTGACAAAGTAGTCACAGCACAAGTTTACTGGTGTAAAATAAATGTTGGAGTGTTCAATAATTTACATGTACCTGGATTTACTAAAACTCATGGTATGAAGTGTCATCAAACAGCTATTCTCCCTCAAACCATACTTTATGGCTGGTCAATGTAACCATGGTTTTAACTTACCTTGTTCTAGAACCCTGTGAGTCTCTAGAACTAGGAAATTATCCCCTGTTTATGCTAGCGAATAGACCTGAGGAATCTTAAAAACTTTTAAAATGTCTTTAAAGGATATTGGTAATATTGTCAACTGGTAGCAACACAAAGTTAATGTTTAAGCAACTTTTCACAGGTCAAAAATTTGTTTATTATTTTCAGGATCGTCCAATGTTATGGATACCCTCGATGACCTTCCACCTGGTATCGGACAGTATGAAGATTTCCACACGATCGACTGGTTACGAGACGTGGCAAGGGACCGTATGCGACACAGACAGGTGGTGAAGAAAAAACAAGATGGTTGTTTTGAGTATCTTAAAGGTGCACATGATGCCTGGTCAGGCTGGATGTGTGTGTTCCTAGTTGGTGTGACAGCAGGTTAGTACAAATCGTACATAACTGAGTGACAGACCATTATGTTTTCATGGTTAAATCAAGTTTAATGTCCTCTAACAGTCAAAGTCATATCAGCTGGACATTTTATCTAACCACCTTTCCTAAGAAAAATGAGTTCTATACTCCTGTTCTCTGTAAGGAACTGCCAACTTTAACATAAAAAATGGTAATGGTAGGTAATAGGGCTCAAACTCATGGCTGTCAGTGCAGGTTTAGTGATTTGAAGTAACTGCTGTAACTGATTGACCATGAAGACAGGTTCACAAAAAGGGCTTGAATAACTGTAACATTAATTCTTCACATTGTTAATGAAGTTATAATTGTGGATTGATGTTTCTTTTACTTTTAATATTTGAAATTCCTCAGCCAGACATGTTATTGCATTTGGTGTTGTGTGAAGTTAATTCAATGATATAAAAGCTGCTTTAATCCTGAAAGTTTAAATCTGTTTCAATGTAGTGATTATACCAGAACCAGAGAACCAGAGATTTAAACAAGTTGTAGATGAAAGCACTTCACAGGGCTCGCGCTGGGGTAAAATTTCTTGTAGCCAAGCTATTAGCCAAATGAAAAAAGTTATAGCCAGTTTGGCAGAGTATTAGCCAAACTTTTTAGCCAACACTTTATAGAGTGAGCCTAAACTTTTTGTGACAAATCAAGCACCTGGGAAAACAAAGCGAGGACCAATAACTTTAACATTTCATTTTGTTACTAAATATGTTTGTATGAGCAATAGTTATAATTATACCTTCTGTTCTTATGATGATTGGAATTTGGTTAGGTTTTCTTTTCTTGTCACTGCACGATCACCAAATTTGTTGGAATTTTGAACTTTGATGCAAAATACTGCCAACAGTGGTATCAACATGGAAAATGTCTATAACTAAAACTCAATATTAATAGAAACCTATGTTAAATCGTTACACTAGTTCTTTCATCACCATCACAAATTAGTCCATTGTGTCAAAGCATTAACAACCAAATAAGTGTGATAAAACATTCACACCTTTAAATTCGATGCATATTGATTTTTTCTCATAATTGAAGCGTTGTAAACAGGTACACTCATGTCGCCAATAACGGATCTTCCCCAATAGCGGATCGAAAATATTTTTGTAATTTCTCACAACAAATACAGAATGAGCTTTTTTGGACTATCAACATCAGAATATAGTGCATTCATCCTCGTGTCAAAATAACAAAAAATGTTTGCCCAAACCAAAAGTAAATAAAATCTATCTCAGCTGAAAGTTTGACCTGTCGCATGATGAGTGCGCGAAAAGCCTCGTTCTGAAACCAGCTGTAAGAATTCAATATTAGTTACAGAGAGTTTGCATAAAGAGAAACTTGTCGAGTCTTGTTTTATTTTGAGACTAACCCATCTGTACACTGCAAAAACAGTCGCACGTCCAAAGAAGTAGGTATTCTACATTTTATTTGGCTGAAAGTAATATGATGTTTAGTCGCCAATAGCGGATAGCTGAATTGTGAAAAAGACAATAATGGAGATCGTCTCAAAACTGCTTTCGACTGTCAAAGGGCGAATGTATCAGTCATTATGTTTGATCCAATAGCTATATAAATGTATTTGAAGGCAGAAGAATTTAAATAGCAAAATATTTAAGACTTAATAGATGCTCAAACGACTGGTGAACCTGTCCCCATTTTCCCACCTTAGCCTGCTCCAAGTGAAGAGGGCGGTGGTGTTGTTATACCATGCAAATATACAATTGTCTTACCTGACAGGTCTCTTCTCAATAAACATTATGGCTGTCTTTAAAGGCTTATCAAATCAATACCTGAAGGTTCAGTATTATCTTAATAAATTCAAAAAACGGTTAATATTTGAATAAAGCATTAAAATCAAATCTCTTGTACATTTATTTGATGGATGTATTATTTCTTCCTTTAAAATTTGGTATGTTTTCACCATTAAGATTGATTTTACAATGACAACCTTGCAAAAGAATAAAAAATGAGAATCAGTAAGTTACATTTTTGCTTTCGAAACGGTCCCTGGTCACGTGATCCTGTATTGGGGAAAATGATCTGGTAACGGAGACAAATTGCTTCCGTAAACAAAACATATTATCAGTGATAGTGTAAAGCTTATCCATAAAGATCAGATATATGTTTGAAAGATCTTTTAATATGCTTTGTAACCCACAAAACTTTTAATTCTTCTCAGCTGTTAACTAACGACATTTTCATGAACAATACTTAGCGATCCGTTATTGGCGACATGAGTGTAGCAAGTTCAGCTGTTAACCATTCTGTTGGAATAAAAGAAAAAAGGAAAAAAGTAAACATAAGTGCTTTAGCAAAGATTTTAGCCAAATGGATTTTTTATTATTTGCAAATGGCAAATTTGGCAAGCGGCTGCATGAGCCCTGCTTAATTCAGATAAACAACAGGTGCTTCTAGGTAACCATGGTTACATGTATGATTGCGCAATGGAAAATCAGCTGATACAATTTTCTTTATTGCAGATAATTTTGTCAAAACATCGTAATACAGTGTTCACTAATCCTGAGCAATTTATTCTTACTTGAAACTTTAGAACAATTGGAAATTGTGTTAATCACACTGCCATTTCTTTGGTAAATGTCAGTTTTAATGAGCCGTTCTAAAACTGAAGGATCAGCTTGGGTCACTGCCTTGTACTATAATCTGACATCCAGTTTTCTGCCAGTCTGGGTCAGACTGTTTCTTGGTGTGATAGCTTGATAAAGATTAATGCTAAGATACAGTATTCCAGACATAAAGTGAGAATGATTCAAATTTAAGTCTAGGCTATCAGTAACACTCTGATAGTAGAGCTAATAATTGGCAGTTTTAGCAAAATGAGGCTTTTCTGTAACCTTTAGGCCTAATTTTGGTTTTCTCCAATAGTTGGTACATTGGATTATTTCATTAATATAACATTGCCTTTTATGATAAATGTATACACTCAACAATTTAATAAAGAGGCAGAAAATAATTTTATTATATCATTTTTATAACTTGATAAATTTTTAGGTGCATTAGCTGGTGTGATAGATATCGGGGCCTCATGGCTGTCCGATATTAAGGAAGGGATCTGTAAAGATGCATTTTGGTTAAATAGAGAGCAGTGCTGCTGGTCAGCCAATGATACAACATTAGATGAAGAAAGATGCTCACAGGTACTTGTTTCTTTCTATAAATAGTTGAGAATCCCAGTTTTAGGAGCTGTTTTCCTGGCTTTATGTGCATATTTCAGTACAGTCACAATTGCAGTTCTGTTGTTTTTTTAGTTTGTTTTTTTGGATTTTTTTTTTTTTTTTACCAACATCATGGCCTATGACTTTATTGATATTGAAAATGAAATGCTATTATGTCATTTTTAGGTGTAAGAATATTGATTTCTTGTTGAAAGCTGGTACTTTTCATTTAAAAGATAATTAAGTACTGAAGGCAAAAATAATTGTTGTTAATAACTCAAAGTTTAAATTAAGATGACCCCAAACAAGATTATGTTAAATCCACCAGTGTTTTGAAGGCTGATTTCAGATCACCACAGTTTTATTATAATAGTTTTATCTGGCTGTCATTTATTCTTGTAAATTTTACATTTTCAGTGGTACTCCTGGGCAGAAATGGTTGGAATAAAGTCTTTAGGTGGTGGTTCATATATCGTAAAATACATCTTCTACATTATCTGGGGCTGTCTCTTTGCACTGACTGCAGCCATGTTTGTTAGAGTGTTTGCTCCATATGCCTGTGGGTCTGGTATTCCAGAGGTAAGGTTTAAAGGAAGTTTTCATTAAAGTCTTTGTCAGATAGAGAATGAAATGCATTTGAAACACTTGAGGGATATAAAGGTGTTTAAGTCTGAAGTAGACAATAAACTGTGAGTTATCTTTTAATCTGGTGTTATGGAAACTAAAGGAAATTTTTTAACCAAACAGCAAACAGTAATCCTTTTAAGTATTTTAAGCAGTAAAATTTTTTACATCTTGAACAATGTCTACATTATGTTCACATAAAGATGGATATGTGTACCTTTATTTCCCTGATGACCAAGGGTCATTGTGTCAAGCCTTCTGTCATTGTAACCCTTACTTTAAAGTGGTTAGCAGTTAAAAGGAGAAGAGGCTCTCATAGTGATACTGCGCAGAAATGGTTGATAAGTTATAATGTCTGCCTGTATAGCTGAAAGCAGTTGAAAGAGTTTATATAGAACCAAACCAAATTTTATTTTACATGTATAATTTAACAATAATATTTTCCAGATTAAAACGATACTCAGTGGGTTTATTATCAGAGGTTACCTAGGTAAATGGACTTTACTGACAAAATCTGTTGGCATGATGCTGTCAGTAGCAGCGGGTTTGAGTCTTGGAAAGGAAGGACCATATGTGCATGTAGCCTGTTGCTGTGGCAACATATTCTCATATTTATTTCCAAAATATGGCAGTAATGAAGCCAAGAAAAGAGAGGTAATTGGTTTTGTTGAGATTGGTTCTATTTTTTTTTTCATGCTTCACTACAGAGTTTTCAAGATATAATCAGAGAAACCATGAAATTGCATATTCTTGTCTCGTGTGCTTATGCTATCCTAAAAATAGCTTCTAATTGCTGAAATATTGAAGAAAAGATTTTTTTTTTCATATTTAAGCAGTTAATTCAGGAATGAAAAAATCAGATAGAAATTGAATGATCACTATTTCTCTCACTCTTTTTTTTTTTTTTGCCATATGTTTTTATTTTCAATACAGTCATAACCTCAAAAGAAGAAACAAAGAAATTCATTTAAAATGGTAGGTAATCAACACATTTTGTATGTGGTTGCAATTGTCATAGAAATCATTGTTTAATACCATTTTTATTTAAGGTATTGTCTGCAGCATCTGCTGCTGGTGTGAGCGTGGCATTTGGTGCTCCAATTGGTGGAGTACTCTTCAGTTTGGAGGAGGTAAGAATTCTGATCTTTCTTTCTTACGGTCTGAACATTAGTTGCATTTATAGATATTTTCTTTTTTCAAGATTATAAAGTTGTAGCCAGCTCTAGTGATTTTTAGCTCCACTTTTCGAAGAAAAAAAAAACATACATTGAAGGCTTAAATTACTAAAATCAAAAACTGTTATATTTTTGATATTTTAATTAGAGTATGATCTGTATAAATTAAAACTCTTAAGTGAAACCAGGATATCAGAAGAAGTGTGTTTTTCTCAGAACATTGTTTTTGTGAACTATTTATATACCACAACATTAATGAATTGTATTTCAAAAAGATCTAAAGTTAAAAAAGAAGTATACAAGTATGCCATTTCAGTGGAAGTAATAACCTTATTGATTAAAGATCATGAAGTCTTGATAAATATTGTTTTAACTGGATTTCTGAAAGTGTCATAAGTCTGTCCGCCCATTGAGAAAATGAATATGAGATTGTGACATTCGAGGAAATAATCTTGATAGATGGATACGTTATTAAAGATATCCAGCTGTTAGGAAGGACGTTTTGATTTGATGTGATCAGCTGCTTCGGTTTATTTACTTATGATACTGGAAATAATTTTGTATATATAATGATTAACTTTTTAAAAGAATTTGAGAACTTGAGTTATTTGATTAAAAATAAATATTGATTTTTTTTTCTGCAAATTAAGAATTGAATATTGGATAATGCATGTAAATTAATTGAATATTATAAACTGGGCTATTTTCAGGAAGGTTTTTTTGTTTCATTTCCTTTTAAAATAATATGGAATTGATTTATATTTAAAAAGTTTTGTTTTTATTGGCCAGATTTAGAATTGAAAACCAGTAGAAGTTCTTTACATTACAAATGGATGTTGGGTTTCAGTAATTACAAAAAAACGGTGATGTAAAATTTTCAAAGTTCCCATAATTCCTTGTTTGATACAACCTAATATGGTTTCTGTACATTATTGATTTATTGTGATATACTGTAAGATTGGTTGTAAGTGTGCAATCTTTCCATTAGAATGTGATATACGGCTGTATAGAAATGATTTATCAAAACTATTCAGTAAATATAGGTCTGCTGAGACAGAATATAGCAGGAATATTGTCACAGTTCCTTGAAATAATACTGCTGTATTTTAGCAGTGCTTTGTGCTCAAAGATTTGAGAAGGAAAATCCTCCATCTTATCATCATAGTAAAGCTTCATATTTTCTGAAGTAGTTGTGAATTTTTGAAAGTAATTAGTGGTTTTAGACTGTTGATGTCCTGAAATAAATGATTTTAATGCATGTTAGAAAGCACACTCCATGAAAACTGTTGAAACTTTTGTCTGTATGTTTCACAATTAACACTTCACAATTACTTCAGAAAATATATAGAGTTTGGATTACTATGGAAAACCACATTTTATGATATTGAGACTTAAAATGTCCTTCTCAAAGCCTTGAGCATAAAGCATTGCTAAAATAAAGCAGGATCATTGAAATGTGACATCATTCATGATGTTTTCCATCTCAGCAAACCTGTATTTACTGCCTAGTTTTGATAAATCATTTCTTCTCAGCAGTATATCATGAAGCTGAGAAGATTGCATACTTTCAACTGATCTAACAATATATCACAATAAATGAGTAATGAAAGGATGGCATACATTGTATCAGAGAATGAATCACTGGAAACTTGAAAAAATTTGTATCATTTATATTTTGTAATTATTGGATGTACACATGAATTGATAGAATTTGTCAGAAGAAGCAGTAAAATAATAGTTTTGACATTTTTCTATCATTTTTAAGTGACCATAATATTTATAATAAATGCCCCTACCTCAAGAAATGTTGCCTTCCAAATTTTTGCAAACCTTAACTTTGCTGGCAGCATAGGTTTTAGTCTTTTCAACCAGTGCAGACCATGATCAAAAGGCACTTCCATGTTACCTGATTATGGTCTGCACTGTTTATTGTTCAGCGGGTACCTTTATAATTGATATCCCTATACATGTAAACAATTGAATTTACTGATGTATACAAATTGACTGATGAACATGTCAGATAGAAAAAATTAGCAGAGGATAAAAAAAAAATGAATGATAAGAGAAGCTCATCATATGATAAAAATATACCTCATGAATGTGACTATTTTAGTATATTCTATGAATAACCTAAGCTTTATTCTAATTCAGCCAATCTGCTATCTCAGAAGTTGCCTGAATAAATGCCCAATTTGAAAAATCTTTTACTTGAAGTCTTTTCATTCCATAATTATGTCCTCTTTTTCTTTCAGGTCAGTTATTACTTTCCATTGAAGACATTGTGGCGGTCATTTTTCTGTGCATTGGCAGCAGCATTTGTCCTGCGTTCAATCAATCCATTTGGCAATGATCATCTTGTCATGTTTTACATTGAATATAACGAGCCCTGGTATCTACAAGAGCTCATACCATTCATGATTATTGGAGCTTTAGGGGTAAGAAATACAATGACTTGAAGATTGTACATATTTCTGACATGTTAAGGCCTGTGCTTTCAGAGATTGGGTCATGGGTTTGAGGTCTTAGGTCTCTTTTAAGTTTGTTCTGATGTGACTGTCTGGTAAACCTCACTGAGTTTAATTGTGTTTACAAATGGCCTGTGCCCTGTCCTTGGTGGCCTCGTTAGTGCATCAGGAGTTTGTGGTTTGATTGTGGGTTGGTCCTGTTCTGAAATAACCTTTAGTTGTTAAAAGAGACATTAAACTTGAGTTCACTAACTTACTAATGACCTGTCCACTGTAACCAGGCTTTTAACACAGAAGCAGAAAAAAATGGTTTTAAGATATTGCTGTGAGTTTGTACTGCAAAACTTTATTTTACTACTAATAATTTTTTTTTCTCTCATTCTGTTTCTGTGTAACAGTATGATTTATCCTGTAAGTGTATGGCAAAAGACTTGATATGACTGGATATTAATTCTAGATCACCTATATACATATTAAGCTCAAGGTCACAGTCAGATCAAACCAGTTTTTGTGTGACTTTAAATACTTTTTGTCCCATCAGTGGATGACCAGAATGGCACCTAATTACAGAATGACAACTAATTTCTTAGATGAAAGATTTTTTTTACTACAGTACTTAAGTAAGTTGAGATTTAAAGTAAAATATAACTTAGCTACAGTATGCTATAACTCATAAATCAACATATTTCTTCTTTCCAGGGTTTATATGGAAGTTTATTTATTAAACTCAATATAAGATGGTGCCAGTATAGAAAATCATCTGCTCTTGGAAAATATCCCATTATTGAAGTAAGTACATGTGTTCCAGATGGCAGCATCTGTTAGTAACTCTTTAAATGTGCTGTGACATGAAATGAGATGAAGCCATTACTAAATATGGATTTTACAATCATAATTTACACAGTTACAGTTAAGTTACTTATTTACATTCTAGGTAAGTTATAAACTTAATGCTCAGAGAGCAGTCTGTAAAACAAGCCACATGGCCAAGGTTCATGGATTGTAAAATTTTGTTTGGGCCTATAGATTTTGCCAGACCAAAAGCCTTATTTTACCTGTAATAATTTATCTTTAATACCTAAGTTTACCAAAGGCCTTTGGAATTCAATAAGTGCCTATAGTTATTCTGGAACCTTGGCCTAGTCATCTAAAAATTATTTCGCAGACTGAAAGAGTACCCATTTAAAAAATTTGTATTGGAAACTAAACAGATTTGGTTTTAATGATTATGGAGTGTACCTGTACAGCTTAAAGCTTAGGACTGCACCATTGTAACAGCTCAGTTTTCAAGGGGTCATTCCAGCAGGTTCATGCCTTGCTTCTTATGTGGGTTTCTATGTGAGAGAGTATGCAGATTATTTTCAAAGAAACTCAAGGGTGTGGTACTGATCCTTGCCTTTAAACAAAGATTAAACTGCCCAAAGGCATATCTAAAAAAATTCATACAAGATGATTTCAGCAAAACCTGATTTTTAATATTTTGTTACGATGTAATTTATATTGAGATTCACTGTTCACCCACTTCATTGGAAACATGAGAGTATTTGCTTATTGTATGTTCATCATTATTACATCTTTCAGAGCAGAGACATGTGACATTTGCTGTATCATTGATAAAGCATTTCTTAGAA
Organism: Cyclina sinensis; assembly: GCA_012932295.1. NCBI lineage: Eukaryota > Metazoa > Mollusca > Bivalvia > Venerida > Veneridae > Cyclina > Cyclina sinensis. The sequence goes on from JAAONU010000014.1 coordinate 32,925,931, forward strand.
ATTGGACTGTACAGTAAGACTACATGGTCTATTCATTTCAGGTTTTAGTTGTAGCATTCATAACAACTTTGTTGAGTTTTCCCAACCCTTATACAAGAATGAACACTAGTGAAATGATTCGTCAACTCGTCAGTCGCTGTGGGCCAGAGGATACCAATGATTTGTGGTCAGTATTAACATAGGATCATGGGATATCATTCAGTACTTGATGAAAGAGTATTTAACTGAATATTTGAGTATCACTAACAAAAAAAATCAGTTTCTTGAACATTAATATGAAATTGATGACTAAGTAGTTTTAGTGCTAATACACATAATAAGATGTTGCAGATTAAATTCAACTTGTACATTTTGTCCAGTATAATAGACATGGTATAATATGAAAGTATACTCCATTACAAGATTATTTATAGTTATTTATAGATGCACCTCACCATATGGTAAAATTATTTTACATAATTATAACAATAAAGTCAGGATCACTGGGCTGCCAATTTTCCACAAATTTGCAGATTTCTAGGTGTCAAGGGCTATTTTTGAGATGGGAGCATTGGGGAACAATGACGTCCACAGCTGATATACACATACATGTGACAACTGAAATTGGCCAAAACTGGATTTTCAGCTGGATTTTGGGGCTCCAAAACTGGATTTTTATATCGACTTAAATTTCAATGCGCGTTAAGCAAATTTGGTAGAAACCTTTTACATCAAGGCCATTTTATAATAACAATGACAGAAAATGGAATGTTGTGCTCTGCAATGAAGAAAGCAAAGAGTGCTTCAGCTTGTGCTACACTATCCTCCTCCACAGACACTTTAGAAAACATGCTAGCTACATTTTGAGATGAGTTAACTACCTTAGTACTGTCTTTATGCCCAATGGTCATTGCATGCTTTGCGAGGTCGTTTTTCCCACCATAGCAGATCTTGAAATCTAAATTGCACCATTTACAAAATGCAAATTCAGGTCCCTTTCCTTTCTTCAACCATTTACATTCTTTCTCCCAATCAGAATTGTATTTCGTTTAAGTTTAGAAGTTTTTGTATTAGGGTCTGATACCCTAGCAGAAGGGGATAGTGCACATTTAGGCATTTTTCACCAATATGCCAGGAAAGGGCTTGACAAATCATTTTATTCTCTATCGTTAAATAATTATACAAAACATGCTAAAATAATTAAAGTAGATCAAAAGACGAATACTTTTTCTCCGACAGTGTCCTATTATCCGGATATAAACATCTTTTGGACATCACAAAATACCGCCGCATATGAAACAAATCCGCTAATTGCAATCAGGTGGCTATTCAAAGACACGCTTAACTTGTGATTTCAATAATTATTGCCCATACAAACAATCAATTATCCAATAAACAATATCATAAAGTGTCACTTTATCGTTAATCCACTTGGCACACTTGGACACTTACGTCCGAGATAATCGGCACACTTTGACTTTACTGAAGGTGCGAGATATGGTCAGAGATGTGTGAATTTTACCGACGATTGTTTTTGTTTTTGGTTTTTTAGCTCACCTGAGCATGCTCATGTGAGCTTTTAGGATCCTTGATTGTCCGGCGTCCGTCCGTCCGTCCGTCCGTCGTCCACAATTCATTCAAACGACATCTCCTCTGAAACCACTGGGCAAAATTGAATGAAACTTGCATAGAATGTTCCTTGCATGAAGCTCTACCAAGTTTGTTCAAATGGTTCCGGTTCATTGCATTTCTGGGTCACAGGAGCTAAAAACAGATTTTAAAAGTTGAATCTTTAAAAATCTTCTTGTCAGAAACCACAAGGCCTGGAGCTTTGATATTTGGTATAAAGTATCATCTAGTGGACCTCTACCAAGTTTGTTCAAATTGTGATCCTGGGGTCAAAAATGGCCCCGCCCCAGGGGTAACTTGTTTTACATAGAGTTATATAGGAAAAATTTAAAAAATCTTCTTGTCAGAAACCACAAGGCCTGGAGCTTTAATATTTGGTATAAAGTATCATCTAGTGGACCTCTACTAAGTTTGTTCAAATTATGATCCTGGGGTCAAAAATGGCCCCGCCCCAGGGGTAACTTGTTTTACATAGAGTTATATAGGAAAAATTTAAAAAGTCTTCTTGTCAGAAACCGTAAGGCATAAAGCTAAGATATTTGGTGTGCAGCATTGTCTAGTGGACCTCTACCAAGTTTGTTCAAATCATGGCCTCTGGGTCAAAAATGGCCCCGCCCCAGGGGTAACTTGTTTTACATAGAGTTATATAGGAAAAACTTTAAAAATCTTCTTGTCAGAAACCGTAAGGAATAGAGCTTAGATATTTGGTATGTAGTATTGTCTAGTGGACCTCTACCAAGTTTGTTCAAATTATACCTCTGGGGTTAAATTTGGCCCCACCCTGGGGTCATTGGTTTTACATAGGCTTATATAGGAAAAACTTCAAAAATCTTCTTGTCTGAAACCACAAGGCCCTGAGCCTTAAGATTTGGTATATAGCATTGTCTAGTGGACCTCTATCAAGTTTGTTCAAATAATACCCCTGGGGTCAAATTTGGCTCCACCCCGGGGTCATTGGTTTTACATAGGCTTATATAGTGAAAACTTTGAAAATCTTCTTGTTGAAGAAGAAGAAACATTTTCAGTCCAAATAATCTGGAAATTTGTCAGACAGGTTGTTTCTATGATTTTTAGCTCAAGTTCAAAATTAGGTCATCTGGGGTCAAAAACTAGGTCACAGAGCCCAAATATGGAAAAAACCTTGTTAACACTCTAGAGGTAACATTTTCAGTCCAAATAACCTGGAATCTGTTAGAAAGGTTGTTTCAATGATTTCTAGGTTAAATTTGAATATTGGTCATCTGAAATCAAAAACTATGTCACAGAGCCCAAAAATAGAAAAAAAACTTGTTAACACTCTAGAAGCTACTTTTCAGTCCAAATATTCTCGAAATTTGTCAGAAATGATGTTTTAATGATTTCGAATAAAGGTCATCTGGGGTCAAAAACTAGGTCACAGACCCCAAATATGGAAAAACCTTGTTAACACGCATTGAGGTAACATTTTCAGTTCAAATAACCTTGAAATTTGGCAGAAAGATTGTTTTAATGATTTCTAGCTCAGTTTTGAATATGGGTTATCTGGGGTCAAAAACTAGGACACAGGGCCAAAAAGTAGAAAATCCTTGTTAATGCTCTAGAGGTTACTTTTCAGTCCGTATGTCCTTGAAATTTGTCAGAAAAGTTGTTTCAATGATTTCTAGCCCAGATTAGGATATGGGTCGTCTGGGATCAAAAACTAGGTCAGAGAGCCCTAAAATTTTAAAACCATTTTCACACTCCAGAGGTTACATTTTCAGTCCAGATATCCTGGAAATTTGTCAGACAGGTTGTTTTCAGTCCAGATATCCTGGAAATTTGTCAGACAGGTTGTTTTGATGATTTCTAGCTCAAGTACTAATATGGGTCATCTTTGGTCAAAAACTAGGTCACAGAACCCAAATATGGAAAAACCGTGTTAACACTCTAGAGTTAGATTTTATTCCAAATAACCTGAAAATTTGTCAGAAAGGTTGCTTCTATGATTTCCAGCTCAACTTTGAATATGGGTCATCTGGATTAAAAAACTAGGTCATAGAGCCTAAATATCGAAAAACTTTGTAAACACTCTAGAGGCTACATTTTCAGTCCAAATGTCCTGGAAATTTGTCAGAAAGGTTGTTTTGATGATTTCTGGGTCAGGTTTGGATATGGATCATCTGGGGTCAAAAACTGGGTGACAGAGCCCAAATATGGAAAAACCTTGTTAACACTCTAGAGGCTACACTTTCAGTCCAAATAACCTTGAAATTTGTCAGAAAGATTGTTTCAATAATTTCTTGGCCAAATTTGAATATGTGTCACCTGGGGTCAATTAACCAGGTCAATAGCAACTTTGTTAAAAGCAGTCATATTCAGGTGAGCGATATAGGGCCATCATGGCCCTCTTGTTTTTTGTGAGAGACAAATTATCGGGATTTCATAAGCTGATATCGGGAATCGGGATTAGGGTCTCAATATCGGGATTTTTTAAAATCCCGTCGGGATATCACATGTATGTATACAGCACCCACGAACTCTTCACAGCTCTCACATTCAAGAGTGATATACATGTATCTCTTACCCAGTGACTGAACACAATTCAGTTTAAACCAGTCATATTCTTTGTAACCTAATATGTAATTTGGCAAGCTTTGAAAAATTGTGACTGGAAAATTGTAATAGTAAACAAATGCATAAAGAGGATGTGTGGTGGTGCTATTACCTTAGAAGTGTTTCCTGTTCCAATTTCCTACTGTGTAAAGACTGATGTCTGAAGTACTGGAAATGGTTTCTAATGTCCTTTAAATCATTAAAATCACAGAAACTTCTGGGGGCATTCCCCCTTGGTCCCCACCAGGGCTCTGCCGTGGACCCGCATGGGTATTTCTCTTTTTTCACATTTTGCTGTTGGCAGCCCTGAATCAGACTTAATGATAAAAAGAGATATTAAGTTGTTGACTTTTGAACAGCTGTGAACTCTAAATATTGAGAGGTCATGGCTCACTGGTACCCAAGTCTTAGTTTAATGTATATTACCTGCCTGGTACATGTTTCCAAGTTTTGACCACTAAACTGATCACTGATGGAAGGTCATGGGATTGACCATGAGGATTTATGTGAGAATCTGAGAAGATGAGGATTTATTTCATGTTTCTATATGACTTGAAAACAGAAGAAAAAAAAACATGTTTGTAGCAGTATTTGAATGCTAGCATACTGTGTCATGGAATGTTTTTTCCAGAAAATGATCTTAATTTAGAGAATAAAGTACGTGTAAATCTTTACCTGTGGATAATGGGATAAACTTTTTACTAATAAAAGTATGAAAAACAATTACCATCTGTTTTAATTGTTTATCTATTACAGCGATTACCAAAGAAATTTTACTGACCCTAAGTCATATATGTCGAGTACGTATGCAGGGCATGGTGTGAAGAGAGCAATTTGGCAGTTGTTCCTTGCATTAATATTCAAAGGAATAATAACTGTGTTCACTTTTGGCATGAAGGTAAATTTTTTTTCTCTTTGTCTTAAGTTTCTTTGTTTGTATCATAAGATATTCCCACTTAGATATCTTTTTTATTTTTCAGCTTCAAATTGGTTGAGCAATGGACTAAGTAAATTTGATATAGTTAAACAACTCTGTGCAAAAAAACTGTCTCATCTTTCAGTCCATTACTGTGACCCTTGTGTATTACAAACTTGCCCATAACTGTGACCAAATACATACACTACAGTGTTTACCATTGCTTGTAAAGGAACCAAGATAGTTTGTTCACCTACCTGTACAAAATCTATCCAATTATGTTTCAACATAGAGTATTTGTTGGTCATCTTTTCAGAAGTAACACATTTGAGCATAGTAATAACAGTGGTATGCATGATTTCACTCATTTCAAACAAAGACAAATAAAAACGTCCTTAGTTACATACAATATTCTGCAGTATTACATGTGAACTGTTTCTAGTATGTTTTGTTCTATAACAGGTTCCCTCAGGATTGTTCATACCAAGTATGGCTGTGGGGGCAATCATGGGCCGGCTTATTGGTATTGGAATGGAACAACTAGTCATGTAAGTTTAACTTGGTGTGATGCTTATTTGTGTTATTTAGATATCCTTTACTGTCACAATGTGATTGAACAAATTATGATTGAATGAGATTATGGTGTTCTATGAAAACATTCCTAGGTCCTTTCAGCTCTAGGAATAAAAGCAGTTACAGCATAGTGAAAATGGGATTCTAAATAAAAAAATGAACAGGCTCATTGCTAGTAATAAAATAATAAAAATGTTTCAATTGTATTTTCTTCTTCCATTTATTTTGCTCTTTTTCATGAAACATGATAAATATAGCTGAAAATATGAAAACCAAAGAGATTATGGTCATTAATTTGTCTTCTGATTTTTTTCCAGTACACATCTACTTTTCATGTTTTTTTTTTTTAGGAAGAAATGAAACAACATTAAAATTCTCTTTGTTTCAGCGCAAATCGTGATAGTTATCTGTTCAAGAACATGTGCCAGTCAGATTGTGCAATAACACCTGGACTATACGCAATGGTGGGAGCTGCTGCCGCCTTAGGCGGCGTCACTAGAATGACTGGTAAGCCTTTTTGTTCTTGTACAAAGCCTCATTGAAAAATCAATGCTTAGACAATATTCTTTTTTATTGCACTTTTAAGATGATGGAGAAAAGGGATTCATAGCTTTTTGGTTATACTAAGGGTTAATAAGAATATTATTGAAATAACAGTTACTGGCTGCAGCAGACAGAGATAGAGGGTGTGTAATTGGCAGTCAGTTAGTGTAGAAATGATACAAATTATCTTATAATCTTGCAGATCATTTTGGTTTGTCAAGTGATCTTTTGTCGAAACATATTTTGAACAGAAGTTGCAATAATTTGACATGTACTTGACTGTGAATGCCATTAAATTACTGTGGATTTAGACTTGCCAGGGCATTGATCAGTTTCAGTGCCTGCTGTCAAAAAAATGCTAAGTTTTGGTTTGATGTAAGACTTAATCTTAGATGTACTCTTTTTTTTTCAGTATCCTTGGTGGTGATAATGTTTGAGCTGACTGGAGGTCTACAATATATTGTCCCACTCATGTTGGCAACTATGGCAAGCAAGTGGGTGGGGGATGCTCTAGGAAAACAAGGAATGTATCCTTTTACAGTCATCAAGGTTTGACAGAAAGGTCAGTCTACAAAGAGCGGTACCAGTTTGATTGTAAGAATAGTTCTTGAACTTAATGTAACTGACTTTTAACCAAAAAGTGAAAGGTCAGTCTCACTTCAGCCTTACTCTACATGTTGAAGGATTAGCAGTTTCTTGTTAATTACAGGGGTGAGGTGTGAATACAGGGGGAGGCAGTGTGAATACAGGGGTACAGTGTGAACATCAGTGTAGTGAGAATACAGGGGTGCATTGTCAACAGGGTGCACTCTGAACACAGGGGTGGGTGTAAACACAGGGGTGCCTTGTGAAAACAGGGATGTATTGTGAATACAGGGATGAGGTGTGAATACTGGGGTGCAGTGTCAGCACAGGAGTGCTGTGTGAACACAGGGTTGCAGTGTGAATACAGGTGTGAGGTATGAACACAGGGATGCAGTGTATATACAGGGATGAGATGTGAAGAGAGGGGTGCAGTGTAAATGCAGGGATGCATTGTGAATACAGGGTTGCAGTGTGAACACAGGGGGTTGGGGGAAGGTGTGAAGACAAGGGTGCATTGTGAATACAGGGGTGAGGTGTGAAGAAAGTGTCAACACTGGGTTGCAGTGTGAATACAGGTGTTCAGTGTGAACACAGGGGTGCAGTGTGAACACAGGTGAAGTGTGAATACAGGTGTGAGGTGTGAACATGGGTGAAGTGTGAATACAAGGGTGAGGTGTGAAGACCGGAGCCCAGTGTGAATACAGGTAAGAGGTGTGAAGAAAGGGGAGCAGTATGAATACAGTGGTACATTGGGAATACAAGGTTGAATTGTGATACAGGGATGAAGTGTGAAGACAGGGGTGAAGTGTGAATACAGTGATACAGGGGTGCAGTGTGAAGACAAGGATAAAGTGTGAACACAGGGGTACACTGGGCAGACAGGGGTTCAGTGTGAACACAGGGGTGAGTGTGAATATGGGGGTATGCGGGAACAAGGGTGCAGTGTAACGACAAGGGTGAAGTTTGAACACAGGGTTGCAGTGTGAAGCCTGCTTTTCTTTGTCAGTGGTTTACATGTTATAACTGAATTTAATAATTGGTAATACATATTCTCTTCTGTATCAGATATTTGGAATTTCTATTTCATTCCTTAATGCTTAAATCCAGCTATGATGCACATATACGACTGAATGGCTACCCATATCTAGACAACAAAGAAGAATTTACCCATACCACTATAGCAGCTGATGTCATGCGACCAAGGTAAATATCAAAGTGTCAGAATATAGGCATGTTTATTTCATGATGTTTTATGTAAAAGTTTCTGTTCCTTGCATTTGCTAAGGCACATTTGGGAAAGAGGTTTCTTCATTTGCTACTGGGGTAAGGTATATGACAGAACAGCTGCTTTTCGAAGTGAAAATAGTGAAATGGAAGGGCAGGGCTTTTTACTATCTCTGTGATGGAAGTTTTTTTTCTCTTTCTGTTTTTAAATTTTTGATATTTTTGTGAAAAATCTTTTTAGCATTATTTTTAAATAAGAATGTTTAAATTTGTCTTTTATTAAAAACAAATGTATCTTTTAAAATGTAAGCTTAATTTAATGTAATGCATGAAAAAAAAGAAAGACATTTTTGAGAATTTTACTTTGGTGTTCAGGTGGCCAGTTGACTGAAAGATCTTAGTAATAGAAATTGTAAGGAATAGCCTCAGGATGTTGGTACAGGTTTTTGTATATTGTCATGTTTAAATATTTGTTTGCAATGCAGACCTCTGCATTTAATGAAACTAAGGAATAAAAGGTAATGTATTCTGCAGGTGTGGTTTTGCTAACTGCCTTAAAATACATGGCCAGGAATCACTAATTTTCTCGGACTTTCTTCATTAAAAAGCCCCTCATTAATCAAGACTACTTTTAACAGTTTTCACTGGTATTTCTTAAAATTCAAGTGAATTTTGCACATTACTGTCTGATTTTTATGTCAAGATTGTAGGCACTTTCCTTTGAACAAGTTAAGACTGCAAGTAGTGGTTAGTTTATTTTGTAGATAGGTATTTAAGCATGGTATAATCTTGGCAAATTTAGTATATTTTGCAATTTCATGCAAAAAATTTTCACAGAGTAGTCTCCCATGAGACATTACATGTTAGGTCTCCTCTTCTATGTTGAGGTAGTGTTCTGATAGACCTGTTTGGAGGAGCAGGGGTTAAGGGGTAGTGCATCAGACTCCCAATCTAGATAATACTGACAGGTTTGAGAATTTCCACTGACTATACACATACCACACTTTTTGTGTAAGTACTGGTTTGAACCCAGGAAACAGTCGTGATTTATTATAAGTTGCAAGACCTTGCTTTTGATATACTACTGCATTGTAGTTTAGTCAGCCTATATCATGGTAGGTAATGTTAAATGCAATCAGAAGTAGGTACTGTTTAGTATGCAGTGGGCAGGTCATAGCGGAATGTTCAGGTACAAGTTGGTCGTCCTCTTGGTCTCCTTAGAGTGTTACTATGTACAGAAATAGAAACACCTAAAATAAACTTTCCTTCATTAACAGCTTTTACATGTGTTTGAGCTCTACTGTGTCTGTATCTAAGCTACTGTTAACATTTTCACGTAACCAAAGGACCAAGCACTTTTTGTTAGAATGTGGTAGTATATACTAATACTCTAGTACTCTGTCATTCTTCTGATAGAGTACTCAGTGACTCTGAAGATTTCTCAGGAATTTTCTGAAAATCCATGTACCAGGTACCTTAGATTTTCCACACAGATGTTTCAATGAATTATATTTAACGTTAATTAGGCTTAATTATCACCAAACCAAAAGAGGCAAAGCAGTTGTTCACCAGTCAAATACTGCTTTGTCAGTTTGCTGTCTCATAGATACTGAACCAAATATTGAAATTTACAGATGAATCTTGGTTCTGAATTATCCTTTCGGTAGCAGTTGGCCTCTTGTTAAACCGACACAAGCCAGAGTTCTACCAACATTTTACAAGTATTGCCGATAGTAGCCATCAGTTATTTGTGGCACCGAAAGCTACCAATGAGACACTCTGAACACACATTGAAAAGCAATATTGCCACCAGCCATGATCTGCTTGCAAGAATGTTCAACTATAAATAGAATTGCTAGGGAAGTAACTTAAGAGGTTTTCACACTTAAACAAGTTTCAGAATTTTATTTTGTTAACCAATACTCGGACATTCAATCGAGTACACAATTAGCTTGTTACTCATTGCCATCCAGAGTATATATTGATGGTGTCCTGGTGTTAGGTTCTATTAACATAGTGTACTCAACAGTTCTCAGCAGCTGTGGTCCAATAAAATGTAGGTGTGGTTTAGTCATTTTATGGGTGTGGCCTGATAAAATGAAGGTGTGGTGTAGTCATTCTATAGGTGTGTCCTGATAAAAGAAGGTGCGGTTTAGCCATTTTATGGGTGTGGCCTTACAAAATTGAAGGTGTGGTTTATTTGTTTTTGAGTGTGGCTCTTACCGTCTTCTGGTGTGGTCTGGAAAGCTGTGTGTGTGATGGTAAGGTTATAAATAATCTTAAACAACTGTGTAGGTATCATTGGCTAGGCAGTAGTGAAAACTTAAATAGTAATCATTTTCATTGTAGATTTATGTAACATAAACACTTAACAACTTTTGAAGTGAAAGTCTTTTTGGACATCTTTTTGCCAGATCTTGATTAAATTGTATTGTGGTTTTGTTATTAAGTACTTTTACAGTTTTGATTGTCGTTTTAAGACGTAAACATATGAAATAGACTGACAAGCTATCAAATCTATTTTACCTAAGAATCAACACATGTTTTACATAATTATATTGTACATTTTGATAAGTATGATTTTTTGTATGATTGTGTGTCTTGTACATGATATTCCTGTGTAACTTTTAGTAAGGCTACTTCATGTTTAAGAGTAAATGTGTGAAAAAAAAATCTGTTTAGTAATATTCTGAAAGGTATTGACCAATGTATATGCAGCAGATCCCAGATAATTCATTATATAAATTACAGGTTGTACATTCTAAGAATGTACAGTTCTTACTTTGTAATAAAACTCTGGGTGTCATCCTGAGTAAAAAACAACTGGGGAAAATGATATGTTTAGGACAGTTAAATGAAAATAAGGTTTTGCTTTTAAGATAATTGTAGAAAACACTTTTGTATTGCTCTGTTTTCCTTGTAAAGATGTTGGCGCTATGGTCTCGAAGTGTAAGTCACTTGTGAATGTCACTTTGTTGTGTTTATGCAAGTTTCTTTGCTGTGATTTATTAACTTTTTGGTTATTATTTTGTTGTTGAACATTCTCATGATCACCTCAAACCATAAGCTAGTCTTTTTTACTTATGCAAATAAATGAATGAATTATTAACTGCATGTATATGAAATAATAATGATTTGTATGAACTTATGACTAACATACCCTAAGAAAAGAAATATGCATGATTTCATTCTGACAGCATACACTGGAAAGTGGTGTAAAACTTTTCTCCTTAGTTGTAAGCAGTTTTTTTAATTACTAGCTGTTGTCCTATGTCATGGTAAAGTTATTTGATTGCTAGGTCAATTCAAAGAGCTTATGTGAGGGAATATGCTGAAATCTAGGTCCTAGGTTATGTTGAAGTTTTATTGGATAGCTAAATCAGTTCTGTTAACTTCTACTTTTGAATGTAATAATTACCTTCTTGCCTGCTGCATGACAGGAAGAGACACTGTTAGTCATTTCTTCCTTGCAGTTTCAAGCAGTCTGCATGAATTGCATCCAAGTCACCACATTATATAATCTTCTAATATTTTAAATGATGTCCCAGATCCCCATTTTTGCAAAAATGTATCTGTTCCTTTACAGTTTATTTTATATTATCTTTAAAATCAATTGTATAATTGTCACTCTGAAATATTGATGTCTGTAACATGTGTTTATGGTTTAACTTGGGGAAATGGTAACCAGAAATTGAGTAAGGAAGATAACTTTGTTATTGTCTTGAGTCTTATTATGCAGCAGTTACTTCCCTTAAAATACTTTTCCCCCATTAAATCCATGCATGTAAGGTTGTACAAAATTCAAAAGAAACTCATCAAGTTTTTATGATAATTTAACATTCAATATATGAAATTCAGGTACTTTCAAAGTGCATTTTTTTTATGTTATCATGAATATGTTCAGTATGAATCATTTTTGCTGAAGCCATGATGATTTCAACTTATGTTATGGCATTTCTTTTTATGCCTCCACAAAGTGGGGAGCATATAGCGTTGCACTTGTCCATCCGTCCGTCCGTCCGTCCGTACGTCCCAAAATCTTGTGAACGCAACTCCTCTTAAACCGGATGGCAGATTTTGCTTAAACTTCCAGGGATGAACAACCTTAATGTGTAGATGGTAGTAAAGGAAGGAATTTTCGCTGCGACCAAATTTAACAGAATTATGGCCCTTTGTTGATTTTTTCACTATATACTATGTAGAAATTTTGTGAACGCAACTCCTCTTAAACCGGATGGCAGATTTTGCTTAAACTTCCAGGGATGAACAACCTTAATGTGTAGATGGAAGTAACGGAAGGAATTTTTGCTGTGACCAAATTTAACAGAATTATGGCCCTTTGTTGATTTTTTCACTATATACCATATAGAAATTTTGTGAACGCAACTCTTCTTAAACCGGATGGCAGATTTTGCTTAAACTTCCAGGGATGAACAACCTTAATGTGTTGATGGAAGTAAAGGAAGGAATTTTTGCTGCGACCAAATTTAACAGAATTATGGCCCTTTGTTGATTTTTTCACTATATACCATATAGAAATTTTGTGAACGCAACTCCTCTTAAACCGGATGGCAGATTTTGCTTAAACTTCCAGGGATGAACAGCTTTAATGTGTAGATGGTAGTAAAGGAAGGAATTTTTGCTGTGACCATATTTAACAGAATTATGGCCCTTTGTTGATTTTTTCACTTTATACCATATAAATAATTGAACATATAAATTTTACATTTGTAATTTAATTTAACATGTACATAAGGTTACCTGTAGATCATTTTAGGTATATGTACAGAAAAAATCTTACATACAGGATATACATGCTCTTGTTTATGAGCACTTATGCATAGTGGGGGCATCCGTGTCCTATGGACACAGTTCTAGTTTTCTATTATTAAGGCTCTAAAACAGTGAAATCATCTTGTTTATTTGCTGCTTTTTTTTTTGCTTTATATACAGTCGAAACATGATTCTTTGGAGCGGCAATGAACTATCTATATTTTTGGAGAATCACACTTTCCGTTGAACCGTTTGATGTACATTTCATAGCAAAATGTACTGCAGTAACCAAAAAAAGTTTTGTTGCAGTTAAATGATGTTTCGACTGTAATTACATAATTGATAGAAAAAGAGGTAGGAAAATATGAAGGAAAATATGAAGGGAAAATATTGTGCAGCTGCATGGTGAAATATACTTTAAAGTGGTTGCCATATTAGTTGGGTGTTATTCTGGTCTAGAAACCAGCAAGTAATCATTCAGAAATAGGTCCTGTTTGTTTTAAGAAGCTAGTTTCTGTTGAAACTGTGTGCATTTTGTTTTAGGCTTTGTTACTGTTATAGTTTTGCTTCTTAGTAAATGTTAGTTATGCATTATAGAGCATTTAAGACCAAGATAAGTAAGTGGTCAGTCTCCTGCAAGGCTCTCAATCCACTTGTGAACCACTAGTTTATTCTTTTGTTATGAAAACTACCATTTTTGTGTGTGTAAATTATACAATGTGTAAATGTCTGGCTGGATAGCTTGTTGTGCATTGTTCAGGGGTAGGCATGTTGCTGCCACTTATTGTCTGACTACCATTATAAACTCATGAGATTTATTCAAAAGAATAAAGAAAATGTTGATTAAAAATTATAAAAATACACACACATATATATGTGATAGTGTTTTGGTTAATAGTAGCTACGGCTGTTGTTCAGTTTTCATTGTTTGTACTTTCTCTTATATATGTGCAGTACTTAAAATAGAAATTTGAAGGTGACTTTGAAAAACCCTGTAAATAGGAAAAACAAGGAAAATGGAAGAAGTAAGTTAAAGCCTGTGTTATTGGCATGTTAAATCAGTATTTTCTGTGTTTGTGTCAGTCATTTTTGTATATATCAGAGGAAATGATTTACCATTACCTGTATAATTCAGTCATTTTCGTATATTTCAGACGAAATGATCCTCCATTGCGTGTAATTACACAAGAGAGTATGACACTGGAAGAAATTGGTAAGGAACTTTTTTCAATGGTTATCATATTTAAAGTAAATACACAGTTTTCTCACTGAAGTAACCTCTATTATAGATCTATCTCATGGATCTTTGGACATGTGAAAAGGTATTCAAGAACTGTTAGAGTAATTCCGTAACACATGTAGTGATTTCCTGTCCATTTCATGACAAAATCATTTGTATTCTTAAAACCTAACACAGTGTAAGGACTTCCAGTTCTTTAATTGTCTCTAGTAATACAGGCACTATTTCTGATGCTGAATTTGTATGCAGAGGTGTCCTGCAAAGGTGATACCATAATAACCTGTTTATTTGGATCTCTAAACTTGATCGGTAATCTAGATTCTTTGTTTCAGAGGGTTTGTTAAAAGAAACAGAACATAATGGTTTCCCAGTGGTGGTGTCATTGGAATCTCAATATCTGGTGGGCTTTGTAACAAGGAGAGATCTTCAGTTAGCAATAGGTAAGTTTGACTGTTCTTAATTTTGGTATGGGCTTTTATTTAACCTTTGTCATTCCCTTTGTGTAGTTGGAACACTTTCTTCTACACAATAGAGTTTATGTATTGTCAGTACTAGTTGTCCTGACTGACACCCCCTGAAAAGTTTAATTATCTTAAGTTGTGGGGTATAGTGCAAGATACAGAAAGCATCCTTTTTCAGAGATACTTGAGGTTCTTTTACATGCTCAATGCATCCGTAAGACAGTTAGTAGTGTGAAAGACTGGAGAATCAGACTGATAATCCTTGGATTTGAAGATTTTTGTGTCACGACTAGATCATAAAATAACTATTCAGGTTCTTGTCCATGGCAATGCTATTGGGAAACTTAGACTTTGGTTCTCTGTGATTGGTTACACGACATGGTACATCACAGTCTGTGCTTGTGCTTTTTAATGAATTTCTTCTAAAGTGATGTGGTATGTACCGGTAATTGTCATAGAAATACAAGTCTTATGGTCTTCAAGTAGCATACAGAGATTTATTGAATATTTGAATTTTTATACTGTTATAATTTTCTTTCTTTTTACAGCTAATGCTAGAAAAAATGTAGAAGGTGTCGTGAGTGACTCCATTGTGTGTTTTTCAAACCAGGTCCCTAGTAATACAGTGGGGCCTGCCCCTTTAAAACTTAGAAAAATTTTGGACCTGGTAAGATTCTTTTTGCTTATTTTTGGGTAAAGAAAGAAAACTTTAGGATCACCTGTTTTAAATCTGGATAAGGACCCTCAGTAGCTCTGTGTTTTTATGGGAGGTAACAGTTCTAAACATTTTCTTTTCCCTCATAAAATGTATGGCAGGGCTGGAACCAGTTTTCTTCAGAGAACCAGTTTTCTTCAGAGCATGTTGTTGTAAAAGATGTACAGGGATACAATTATTCAGATTGAGGTTGGAATAGAAATAAGTCTTTTTTAACCCTGTAGGATGCTGTACATGATTTGTTAATCAGAGACAGAAATTACACTTTTCAAAGTTAATCTTAGAATATTCAAGAACTTTGTTATTAACACTAGTAATAACACTAGTAAATTAGTCCTTTCATCTAATATGTTTGGAGACATTCATTGTTGGGTACCCATGTCTGACCCATTACATTGCTCTCCATTCATCAGCTGTACAATGTAGTGATAATGTAATGAGGTGCCTTAGGTATCCAACAATGGGAGACAATATAAGACAGTTTTTCCTTATATACTCCTAGGCTCCAGTAACAATAACTGACCAAACACCAATGGAAACTGTTGTGGAAATGTTTAGAAAACTTGGCCTAAGACAGACACTTGTGACTGTCAATGGGTAAGTGATTGAGAAGAAGCTGTTGATTTTAATTTATCAAATTTAATGTAACTACTAGTAACAGTATTTCGAAGGTGATTCTTTGTTGCTGATGTGTAGATTTATGTATTTGGCATATTTTATATAGAAATATTTTGTGCAGGAACAAAGTGAGTTGTATACAGTTTTCTTTGTAAACGTTGAAAAGCAAAGGACGGATGAAAGTTACATTGTCTGTGTAATATTGTCCAGTTATAACATTTTTGATGATGGGTTGTTATAAAATGGGAACCTGTAAACTTGCCTTGACATGAAGTACTGGTTCAGAATGTTTGATCAAAGTATTTTATGTTTTCAGCCGATTGCTTGGCATTATAACAAAAAAAGATGTTTTACGACACATAATTCAACTGCAAAACCAAGATCCAGACTCTATTCTCTTCAACTGAACATGGCTGGTACATCTTTTTCACTGGGTTACCGTGGAAATAACTCCAGTTTTACCATACTGTTTAACTTACTGTAGCTTATGAAATTATACAGTTTGTGAAGTTATTAACTGTGTTACCAGTTATAATACCATGATGTTCAGCTGATCATGACTGATGAACTTTTCTGAACTGTGTTACCATGGAAACAGCCTTTGTTTCTATACAATGATGTGTAGCAGATTATGGCTTATGAATTATTGCTTACTGTGTCACTGTGGAAAAAGTTTTGGAAAGTGTGACTAAGCTGTTGTGAATCCTAATCTAAATGTTTTTTATATACGAAATGGATTCTAAATCCATACATTTATATCCTTCTTAGTAATGCATAAAGATGGATTATTTTGGTTACCATGGAAACAAAGGAAGTCCATATCATGCTGTGTTAAATATCCTTTATAAGGAGGAGATATCTTATCATTGTCATAAAAGTATTGATGGTTCCTTGTTTGCTTTTAAAGTAATAGCTTTTGGATGAGAAGATAGATACCAACATTGTTTTAATATTAGCAGCACTTTTGTGTGAGCCATTTTCATTTCTCCTCATCTCTCACATTCTCGGTAGATGTAAATCTTATTTTACTGGGCAAAATCATCGACAGACTGACAGAGATGTTCACAGTTTGGAGGAAGATCAGTATAAAATGATTAAACAGTACTTTCGTATGATTCAAGTTTCTGTAGAAGGAGAAGTTAAAAATTTGAATTCTGCCCTGTATTCTATTTATTTTCAATAAACTACTTAACAAATTAATTAAACTTAAGTATCTCGGGCTATTAAAAGTTAAAATTTGACAAAAATGTGGCTTATATTGAATAAAGTTGGTGTAATTTGCTTAAAATGAAATTAGGAGAAAAATGTTGTTATTTACTTTGTCATAGAGGTAGCAAAAATTTACAGATATAATATTTTGATTCAGCCACTGTTGCTGTATATTTTTAGTGCATATTGTCAAAAATGTGAGCATAATATAATGCAACTATCATTGAATATCATTTAAATAATGATGTTTCTCTAACAATTTTGTAATATATTGCTATTGCATGAGTGGTTGTCATGGAAACTGAGCAAAAAAATCTTGTAAATTTTGTTGCTTTAGCTATTAGATAATGGTTATGTTGTGTAAAGAATTTACAGACATGAAGAAAAGATGCAGTTTAGTATTTATCTAGACTTTTGTTACTGACATTTTATCCCATGATTGTTTATGTATTACTGAACAAAGTTTTTAAATTATTTGTAATGTGGAGTTGTGGTGGGAAAAAGTGAAAAGCAGTGTCCTTGACCTTACTAAGAACAAAGTCATTAGAAGTCTTTTTAGCAACAGGCTTTTGGAAGTTGAGTTATTTAAAAATTACAAATGATCTTTGAAATAGTATGGACAGACAGCATGGTAATTTATTGGCTAGTACTGTGCTTGTATTGCTGTAATAGTAATGAAATTACTAGTAATTATTACAAAAAGGTCATTTTTGCTGTCAGCATGAAGCCATTGTATTCTTTAAGACTTCTTGTTAAGCTTAGGAATCTGTAATTATAAAATGTTTGTAACAATCATGGATTGTAACATTGCAGTTTATGTAATTGTGCATTAATTTCAGATTGTAGTAGTTCATTGTAAGTGTCAGTGTTTATATTTAATGTCTAGCATTCCATTGTTACTTATCTACCTTCACTTTAGTTACAGAATAGGCTTTGTTTATCAGATGTGGAATTGCATTTTGTTCTTTGTTCTGTAACTAGAACAGTGTCTCATCAACAGATAAAATATAATTTCATTGGTTGAAAATGCCAAAAGGAAATTGATATGTTTCTTTCTCTTTCACTTTGAGGTTATTCAGTCAATTTTCCCAGTGTAAGTGTTCATTTTCCTAATATAAATATGATTTGTTATGACAAGTGAAGCTTGAATGATGGGTTTTCTTTAGTTTTATTTCATCCTTCATTTTGCAGATTTTGTTTTAGATTATTGTGTGACATTATTTATTTGACTGGTAGAACTTTGTTATCATGAATCAGTCAGAAATCATTGCATTGGTGCCTTTAGAAGAATTAATAGAATTATTGACAAATGAGAAGAAGCCTTTCATCTGCAGTTAGGCTTATGTCAGTTTCATTGGACAGTAAGTTCTTATTCCATTTCTTTTCACACAAATTATTGGCAGTCTGTTTTTAGCTCACCTGGGCACAAAGTGCTCAGGGCGAGCATTTCTGATCAGTTTTTGTCCGTCCAACTGTCATCAACTTTTCATTCAAACGACATCTCTTCTGAAACCAGTGGGCCAAATTTAATGAAACTTGCCTGGGATGTTCCTTGGATGAAGCTGTACCAAGATTGTTTAAATGGTTCTGGTCCATTGCATTTCTGATTCACTGGAGCTAAAATTAGATTTTAAAAGTTGGATCTTTTAAAATCTTCTCCGAAACCTCAAGGCCTAGAGCTTAGATATTTGGTATGAAGCATCATCTAGTGGACTTGTACCAAGGTTAAGTTTACAGGGACCTCTAGAGTGAAAACTGTTTCTGCTCAGTAACTGGAGTACCATTTTACCCAGAGCCTTCAAACTTCATAAGATGATTGCTTTTACTAAATAAAAGAACCATATCATTTTTGGGGTCAGTAGGTCAAAAGTCAAGGTCACAGGGACCTGTAGAGTGAAAACTATTTCTGCTCAGTTACTGGAGTACCATTACACCCAGACCCTTCAAACTTCATAGGGTAATTATATTAGAAGAACCCTATTGTTTTTGGGGTCTGTAGGTCAAAGGTCAAGTTCACTGGGACCTGTAGAATAAAACTTTTCTGCTAAAAAATTTGAGTACCATTACACCCAGAGTCTTCAAACTTTGCAAACTTATTCAACGAATGCCCATAACAGCCAGTAATGATACTTGTAACATGAGCAATGAGACTCAGGTGAGCAATTTAGGGCCATCCTGGCCCTCTTGTTTTATCATTACATGATGATATTTTATGGGAATTTGTAACAAAGAAAGACAAAGTGAAAATGGCAAAAATAACCATCTGATAAATGAAACCTGTTTATTGTTGTTCTACATTTACTGCTCACCTCAAAAAATTTACTCATGTTAAGTATTTCCATTGTTCTGGCATTATTTTTCAATCTGCTTAAGTTATTGTGTTAAGTTGATACATTATTTATTTTTGTTATGGAATTTAATACTTTTCATGCTCATTTTATAAGGGAGGCAACTACACATTACTTTACTCTGCCAAAGTATGATAGGGGTATTGAGTGGTTGCCATACAGTTGGTTTGTTAGTCTGTATGATGGTTGAACTCTCCCAGTGTGTTGCCAAGCATTCATCATTCAGCCTTTCAGCAGTTGTTTCTACATAGGCTACCAGTGCAGACTCAAGTCCTTTTGCAGATCTGTGCTGTCTGAACATGGTCTGCCTTGTTTGATACTTAGTAAGGTTTTACTTCTGTACAACCTTGTTGAGGCTTTGCTTAGTGATCTGCCTCTTAGACATAGGTGGGGTTATTGGTTGCTTTTAGTTAAGTTTTTTTGTTAAAGATTTACAAAAGCTTTATTAAGCAGAAACAATAGGCTGATTTGGTTTGTAAAACATTAAACACTAAGTATTATTGTTGCTGTATAAAATGGTCTTGTTTTGATTGGAAACAGGCTTTGATGTTAGTTAGCTAGTGTATGTACAGTTAGAACTGTATTTGGAAGTCTAATTGTTATGAATACCATTGAGTTGAAATGTATTGCATGTTTATTAAGTATTGAAAATAGATAATAAGTTACTCTATTATGAATCATAAAGTGAGTCTAATGCATGATAATTAGATTTAGTCTCAGTATAGATGGCATGATATTTTATCATCATTTAATTTTGTATAGATGCCTGGTCTTTGCCAGTTTTTAGAAAAGTTCCTAGTTGATAATTACTGCTTATATATAATGCCTGCCAGCTAAGATCATGGCATTAAGTTAAGATTATGCTGAGAGTGCTGTAATTGAGAAATTGTATAACTTGATACCACTAACTTTTTAAAATAAACAGGCCCATATCATTGTGATGAAATAACATTCTTCGGTTATATGGGATGCCTAAACAATGAAGTATATTTGTTAAGTTATAGTTTCTTCAGTCATAATAAACTACTAGCTAATGTTAGCTATTGTTACCTTAATATGAGAGTCATTTAAAATTGTTCCCACTATTTTGTTGAAACATTTTATTTATAGTTCTGTAAATATTTCATCATTTTTTTTTTGTCATTTAATGCTTCCTCATTCTTTATGGAGAAAACTTTATGTTTTATAATTCCTTTATTATACACACTGTGATAAACCCCCATGAAGTTATATATAAATATGTGTGTGTTTTCATGCCATATTTGATCAAATTCTGTTATATGTGTAATACATAAGCTTATATGTATTCTAATAATGTAATCGGTTTCAATAATCATGATTTCATTTTAGTTATTTTGTTTAGAGTCATTTTATGTACATTGTCAATACTCGTTTTTTGTATAGAAAAATTAAATTATTGTATATTGTACCTAAATGTAATGGAAGAGGTAGACACTAGAAATTTTGTTTTTAAAAAACTTTTAAAGTAAAGGAGATAACAAGTAACATTTGGTAAATGATAAACACTCCAGATCAGTTTTACTGTCTGTTTTCTACATTTGTAAATTATAACATAAAAGCTTTGTCTCTGGATGTTAGTCTTAAAATGTTAATGTTTCTTATTTTAGACTTTCGAATTGTTTTTATTGCATGCAGCTGAAAAGGAAATTTCAGCCATTGAATACTGTATTTTAATTTTTGTTCCTGTCTTTTGAAAAGAATTTGAGAATTCTAACTAGATTTCAGAAGTTGCTAGTATATGATTTCAGTGTTTTGCGGTGTATCATAACAGATAGGATAGGATTTGCCTGTAGCAGGGACTTTATAGAAACTGCCCAAAGATTTATGCCATGATTAAAACAGGTCTTGTTGTCTCACTTTTGCTTATTGCAGAAATAATAATAACTTTCCATATATCATGTTCACATTGAAAAAAAGTTATTTATATCATTTATAGGGTTGAATATTTGAAGTGAAATCTGTTTGCTTGTGACTTGATTGAAAAGCTCTAGAAGGGGAGTTTAGCATGATAATTACAAGTATTGAGAAACAAGAGACAGTCTTGCGTTAGTTGGTCCCACAAAGCATGGTACTTAATCTTTCTTTTAATGAATATTTTGGTCATATGTAGAAAAGTTCTAACTCTTGAAAGTAAGGTTAGTATAGATTATCCATATATGAAATATTTAGTCAGTTAAATCTTGGCAGCTCAAAAATTAACCTCACCTGTGCAGTCTTTAAAACAGTCCACCATTCTGATGGAAGCAAAATATCAGTTTCTGTATAAAGGGAGACAATATGTACTTAAAAGTTTTTTTGGATAGTCATGTGCAGCATAGTCCTTTACTCTCCATTCATCAGGGGAAAGGGCCCATGGGTGTCTGACAATGCTTAAAGACTCCTTATTAACTTCTGTTGTTATATTGTTTCTGCATAAGTACCTAGCCTTGTACTGGATATGTTGTAACAGACATGTTATTCTATTAGATATTGTAAGTGGAGTATTCATATCAAATGTTTGTCTGATTAAAACTATTCTGTTAATAAATTGATAACAGAGGTCATAATTCATATAGCTTGTTTTACTTCTCGTCTCAAAAAATAAATGATTATTTATGTTGTCCCCTACAGACGATTCTAGAACGGATTACTTGATCATCCCAGTTATGTACGTCATTAGTGTTGTTGGTGTTAGTTTCTGATAAAATTATTCAGTTTGAAAGAGAGAATTAAAAAAAAATTTTAGTCAAGATATTTAACTTCAAATTAACGATGGATTTCTTTTGATCTTTTATGATTGAAATCCTTTTGTATTATCTGTATAATCCTTCTGATTATCAAAGGAAGTAAATTCAAAATTCTGTCATGTCAGTTAAAATGCAGTATTTTGTATAAAATGCAGTAAATATAACAATAAAGTCACTTGCTGATTCAGTACCTAAAAAGGCAGACAGGGAGATAATCAGCAGACTACCTTAAAGGCAGACACGGAGATATTCAAGGGAGGTAATCGGGTAAAATGAAAAAAAACATACCCTTTATTTCACCGCTAGTGGCTATTTCTATAACCCTCAAGCTGTATGCTTTTCCAAATAAGTATTTTTTCTATATGAAAATTTTTCAACCTGTAATCATTATTAAATAGACTTACTGATAGTCAGTTGTATAAACTGCAGGCTTCATGGAACACCTCAATATTATCCAACTCGCTTTTGACAATCGAATGGACATAAAAAGAAAAAAAAATACTAAGCTGGTTTTTCAAAATCTATTGCACATTTTCTTGAGATGATTTTAAATATTTTAATCCATATATATTTAATAATCTTACAATATCAAAAAAGATCGCCAAAATAGACCATTCATTAAGCCAAAAATACACATTGTAGCAGCACAGAGTCTTAGCAGGTTATCAGTTAAAGTCAAACTTTGTTCACTTAAACTTCAACAGCTGGAGTATAAGCATTCTCATAGACATGATCAATAGTCCTGTCAGAAGAAACTAACAAATTCTGAAGTTTTATTATTTCTTTTGATCAGCAGATCCTTGTTGGCAGGAACTACCTATCGCTTGAACAAAACTCCAAGCCCCTTCATGTTTGAGCAAACAAAGTTGAACTTATTTTACAATATAAAACGAAGTACTACATGTGTAGAGCAGTTCTAGGATAAATCTGGACACAACCATATGTATAAATGAAAAACACAAATTTTACATATAAAATAAAAGTTCTTAGCTTTTTGAAAATAGTCAATGATGAAATTTATATAATTTTTTCAACATCAGATTAAAAAAATTATCAAAGCAGTGGGCATATCTTTGAAGCGGTATCCAAACAAATCTGATTGTAGCATTTTCAAATTGCAGCAGAGAAAAACTGTGTTATTACATATGTAGCTCAGTTGTTGTAAACTACAGATAACTTCAAAGTACAATTACAAATGAACATAAATTGTAGTACAACCACTGATAAATCTCATTGTAGAAAAGATGAACCTAAGATGAACCTAACGATAACAATAAAATCAACCACAGATCAATCAGGATTGCAGTATATCTACAGAACATTTGAACCATTTTTAAACAAATATATGAGAACCTTTTTTGATGCCAACCTTAAACTGTAGAAAAGTTATACTATGCAATAACTATGGAGACTAAACACACCTATAACAACCTCCAATTTAAGGTACCAAAGTTCTTGTTTTTTGTCTAAAAAAAAGTTACAGAAAGCAGTACTGTATATGTGTGTGAAAAAAACGTGTTAGTGATAATGCTTCTTTACCGTATACAACCAATTAAAGGAGAGTATCATCTCGCTCATCTTTTAAATTTTTGAACATAAGTATGTGTACCCTAGCTTTGTAAGATATAGAGGATATTCAAGTTTTTTCTATAAATACGGGATTTATTTTCATCGAGTGGTATAAAAATAAATATTTCACGAGTGGCGATAGCCACGAGTGAAATATGATAATTTTCATACCACAAGATGAAAATAAATCCCGTATTTAATGAAAAAACTTGAATTTTCTGTTTATTACATACTTTACTCTTTTTTGACCTTAAAATTCGAAAGAATTCCCCTTTAATTTAGTGTATTGGCTGAATTTAGAAGAAAGTAGTCCGGCAAGACACCAGTGAAAATACGGAAAATATGTTTCACTGCAGTGAAAAATAAATTTTTAAAGTGAAAATAAGGAAAATGAAAATATGCGATATATTTCATCAATATTTCTCAATATTTCATTTATAAGTATATAATAAATTATATACTTAAACATATATTTCAATAATCACAACATATAAACACTGTGGGATAGGTTACCCTAAAGAAAGGACATGTGCATTAATATCCAGAAATAAAACTAGAGCTATCACTAAATGTGATTAATACCCCCCAAAACACTGCTACAGGAAGTTATCAATTTAGTTACAGAATACTTCGTAAAAAAATTGAAAAAGAGTTATGGTTGTGGTTCTTGTACATTGCATTTCCTCTCATTGCACTTGACCATTGTATGAAGTTGCCATGAATTCCAAAAAAATAATTTTCATGTTATTCTCCAGACAAAGAAAACTAACAAAGGGCAATAACTGTGCAAACAGTGAAGACAGAGTTATAGCTCTTGTACAATGCATTTTGTCTCATTGTGCTTGATCACTTTATGAAGATGCACTGAATTCCAACCAGTAGTTTTCAAGTTATGCTCCAAATAAAGAAAACAAACTAAGGGTGATAACTCTGCAAATAGAGAAGATGGCGTTATGATTCTTGGACACTGCACTTCCTCTCATTGTGCTTGACCATTGTTTGACGTCGCACTGAATTCCAACCAACTGTTTTCAAGTTATCCTCCATACAAAGGAAAACCAACAAAGGGCAATAACTCTGCAAATAGTGAACACAAAGTTATGATTCTTGGACACT
The DNA here is from genome assembly GCA_012932295.1 of Cyclina sinensis. Classification (NCBI taxonomy): domain Eukaryota; kingdom Metazoa; phylum Mollusca; class Bivalvia; order Venerida; family Veneridae; genus Cyclina; species Cyclina sinensis. The sequence continues at coordinate 32,950,747 of JAAONU010000014.1, forward strand.
GTGCTTCCTCTCATTGTGCTTGACCATTGTATGAAGTTGCACTGAATTCCAACCAGTAGTTTTCAAGCTATGCTCCGAATAAAGAAAACCAATAAAAGGCAATAACTCTGCAAATGGAGAATTTGGAGTTATGATTCTTGAACAATGCACTTCCTCTCATTGTGCTTGACCAAAGAATGAAGTTGCATTGAATTCCAACCAGTAGTTTTCAAATTTTAATCCCTACAAAGGAAAACCAACAAAGGGCAATAACTCTGAAAATAGTGAAGATGGAGTTATGTTTCTTGGACACTGCACTTCCTCTCATTGTGCTTGACCAGTGTATGTAGTTGCAGTGAATTCCAACCAGTAGTTTTCAAGTTATGCCCTGGACAAAAAAAACAATAAAGGGCAATAACTCTAAAAATAATGAAGATAGAGTTATGATTCTTGGACACTGCACTTCCTCACATTGTGATTGACCACTGTGTGAAGTTGCAATGAATTCCAACCAGTAGTTTTCAAGTTTTGCTCAATACAAAAGAAAACCAACAAAGGGCAATAACTCTGCAAAAAGTGAAGATGGAGTTATAATTCTTGGACACTGCACTTTCTCTCATTGTGCTTGACCATTGTATGAAGTTGCACTGAATTCCAACCAGTAGTTTTCAAGTTATGCTCCAGACAAGGAAAACCAATAAAGGGCAATAACTCTGCAAAAAGTGAAGATGGAGTTATAATTCTTGGACACTGCACTTTCTCTCATTGTGCTTGACCATTGTATGATGTTGCACTAAATTCAAACCAGTAGTTTTCAAATTTTGCTCCCTACAAAGGAAAACCAACAAAGGGCAATAACTCTGAAAATAGTGAAGATTGAGTTTTGTTTCTTAGACACTGCACTTCCTCTCATTGTGCTTGACCATTGTATGTAGTTGAACTGAATTCCAACCAGTAGTTTTCAAGTTATGCGGTGAACAACAAAAAACATTAAAGGGCAATAACTCTAAATGTAGTCAAGATGGAGTTATGATTCTTGGACATTGCACTTCCTCTCATTGTTATTGACCATTGTTTGTAGTTGCATTGAATTCCAACCAGTAGTTTTCAAGTTATGCTCTGGACAAAAAAAAACATTAAAGGGCAATAACTCTAAATATAGTGAAGATGGAGTTATGATTCTTGGACACTGCACTTCCTCTCATTGTGATTGACCACAGTGTACAGTTGCAATGAATTCCAACCAGTAGTTTTCAAGTTTTGCTCCATACAAAAGAAAACCAACAAAGGGCAATAACTCCTAAAATAGTGAAGATGGAGTTATGATTCTTGGACACTGCACTTCCTCTCATTGTGCTTGACCATTGTATGAAGTCGCACTGAATTCCAATCAGTAGTTTTCAAGTTATTCTCCGGACAAGGAAAACCAATAAAGGGCAATAACTCTATAAACAGTGCAGATGGAGTTATGATTCTTGGACACTGCACTTCCTCTCATTGTGCTTGACCATTGTATGAAGTTGCATTGAATTCCAACCAGTAGTTTTCAAGTTATGCTCCGGACAAGGTACACCCCGACCGACCAACCACCTGGTGACTCCTATATACCCCCCAAACTTTGTTTTGGGGGTATAACAAGAAAACATTATAAATTGTCCTGCTCTTATCTAACAAAGTAAATGTGCAAGAGCAATTTTAGTACACAATTCAGGTCTTCATAAAATAACATCACATTCCAAACAGAGGCACACAAAATGTATTGTCAGTAACTGCACAACCTTTAAAAACAAAATGAGCAGAACGGTCAGTCATATCACATATCTAAATCAGTTTTTAACTTCAGCAGAGCATGGCCTTTTTTTTTAACCTCTTCTGAAGGAGCTGAATAACAAACTACTATTCTTACCTCCCTTTAAAGAGTACAATTACACCAAAGAAAATTTAACATCACAAAGTAAACTAATTTTTCTACCAGTAAATTTTCTGCCAGGTTACTCTTATACTTCATACACACTTTTACCACAGTCAAAGGTGAAGTGAAAATACCGAAACATTTATCTGACCAGTTAGTTACCTATTTATCAAGCCAAAAGGTAAGATACTGTTCTTTCAACCATTCACACCAGAACCAATATTTTTATGAAAACTGAAGTGCAATACTCTAACTGAAGATCATCTGTTACAGATAAATGCCTTAAGTGGCATTCCCTTCCTGTATTTCATCTAGCCATCATGATAAATATTCATAGAATTCTGATATTAACAGGTTGTAAGAAAGTTATATATATGCAACAGCGAGTGGCAATACAGCATTAAAAAAAAAAAAAAACATGTTTGAGGTATAGTTGTACGATCTGATACTGCAAGTGTAGCAATTTTCATAAAAAGAGGGCCATGATGGCCCTGGATCGCTCACCTGAGTACTTTGGCTGTAGGTTTGCTGTTAAGCAGTATTTCATTTTTAATTGAAAATATATAAGTGCCTACAAACCAAATGTGTAACATATCAGTCAATAATAAAGGCTCTATGACAAAAAGTAGAAATATCTATTATTGGTGACCTTGACCCAGTGACCTCAAACCCTACCCATGGGTAGAGGTCTATGCAAGGAAGATATTGGTCTATAAATGAAGGCTCTATGAGGTACAGTAGATAAATCTACTTTTAGCCTCCGTGACCTTTAATCTAATCTAATAATTTGAAAAAGCTTGATAAAGCTTGCTTCATGCCAAATTTTAAAATTCTAGGCCTTGTGGTTTCAGATAAGAAGATTTTTAAAGATTTCCTTTTTTACATATTAAGGGCCCCTTGGGTGGGGCAAATTTTGACCCCAGGGCCAATATTTAAACAATATTGGTAAAGGTTCTTTAAACAATACTCTACACCAAATATCTAAGGTCTAGACCTATTTGTTTTGGAGAAAAATTATTTTTCATGTTTTTCCTATATAAATCTATGTAAACCAAGAGAACCCTAGGGTGTGGCCAATTTTGACCCAGGGAACATAATTTGAACAAACATGGTAGACATCCACTAGACAATGCTACATACCAAATATCTAAGCTGTAGGCATTGAGGTTTCCAGTAAGAAGATTTTTATAGATTGCCTTTTTTACATATTAAGGGCCCCCGGGGTGGGGCCAATTTTGACCCCGGGGCCAACATATGAACAATACTGGTAAAGGTTCTCTACACAATACTCCATACCAAATATCTAAGGTCTTGCCTTACTAGTTTCCAAGAAAAATGATTTTTCATGTTTTTCCTATGTAACTATATGTAAACCAAGAGAACCCTGGGGCGTGGCGAATTTTGACCCAGGGGACTAATTTGAACAAACTTGGTAGACATCCACTATCCACTGCAACAAATATCTAAGCTGTAGGCATTGTGGTTTCTGAGAAGAAGATTTTTAAAGATTTCCTATATAAGTCTATGTAAAATGAAGTAACCCCTGGGGCTAATCAATTTTGATCCCAGGGAAATAATTTGAAAATTGTTTGTAGAATTCCATTAGAGGGTGCCAAATGCCAAATATTTAAGCTCTTGGCCTTGTGGTTTCAGACAAGAAGATTTTCAAAGTTTTCCCTGTGTAAAATCAATCGACCCCTGGGGCGGGGCCAAATTTAACCCCAGAGGCATAATCTGAACAAACTTGGTAGAGGTTCACACGACAATGCTACATTCCAAATCTTAAGGCTCAGGGCCTTGTGGTTTCAGACAAGAAGATTTTTAAAGTTTCACTATATAAGCCTATGTAAAATCCATTGACCCCCGGGGCAGGGCCAAATTTGACCCTAGGGGTATAATTTGAACAAACTTGGTAGAGTCCACAAGACATTGCTACATACAAAATCAGAAGGCTCAGGTCCTTGTGGTTTCAGACAAAAAGATTTTTAAAGTTTCACTATGTTAAATAAGTTGACCCTCAGGTCGAGGCCAAATTTGACCAAAGAGGCATAATTTGAACAAACTTGGTAGAAGTCCACACAACAATGCTACATACCAAATCTTAAGGCTCAGAGCCTTGTGGTTACAGACAAGACGATTTTCAAAGTTTTTCCTTTCAATTGCCACAGCAACCAGAGTTCTTGATGGAATTGAATTCTTTGAACAACTTTGGTAGAGCTTCATGCAAGGAACATCCCTGCAAAGTTTCAACAAATTTAGCCAAGTGGTTTAGGAGGAGAAGTTGTTTAAAGAAACTGTTGACGCACAGACGATGGACGACGGACAATGGGCCATCACAATGGGACATTGTCCTCAGGTGAGCTAAAAACATTTATAGTTTGTGGTCCCATATTAGTCAAAATTAATGGAATGTTTAAAACAACGTTCACACTTTTTTTGTTTCATGTAAACATTGTAACTTAATGACACACATGTAAGAATATTTCCAACATTTCTATTGATGAATAATATATAGTTTTGTAAGTTGACTGAAATGCCAATAAAACAATTATGTACAGTCTCAAGAAAAATGTATGCGTATATACATTTATGTCATGAACACAAGTTGCACATATGAGAAGGCTGGTCCCCATCAATCTCTCAGTACTGGACTATGTATAAAAATATCATCAACAAATTTCAAAAACAAGGAATATCTTTTCCAAGCTTACATACATGTCATTTTTCAATAATATACCAAAGTCACACTGACTTCAATACATACTTACAACAAGAGATTACTAAACATGAAAATAAACCAAGTATCAATTTTAATGTCCACAACTTTGAACACAAAACCAGGATTTCATTTTCTGGGACTAGAAATGGTGAAGTATTAAAACAAATACATCATCCATGGGCTAAAAACGTTTCCTAAGTTACATTAAATAAAAAACATTTCAGTTATCTTAGTTGAAAATGAAGACAAATGCGACTAAAACACGTTGAACAATTTCAGCAACGAAATGTAAAGCAAAACATTAAACTCGAAAGACCATAAAGTTATCATTCAGTGAACACAAGTATGAAAAGATTATAACAAAATTTTGCAATAAAGTGCAAATATCAGAATAAATTGAATTAATCAAGATATAACAAAGATGGAGACAGTTTATGAGCCAAGAATGTCTCTGGACATAACAACTATATCTACAGGAAGTGACAAACAGACCTTTGTGACTGTTTCACTCTGTAAACTAGTACCATCTTCATGTTCACTGAGACAGGTGGATGTGGCAATTAATTTAAGAACACATTTACGGCTGGCTGTTTTAAACCGTTAACTTTAATTTCACTAGACTTTCTGTTATAAAAAGCATACATTACCTAAAGTATCACTGTATTACAAAAAAAAAATGACAACTTATTTACAGTTTAACAAAAAGAAAAACATGGAAAAAAATAAGCACAGTAAAGCAACAACAAGAATTCTAACATGAACCGACTTGCTCATCTGAGAAATAAATAATGTTCTGATAAAACCTTCTTTTACAATGTAAGCATTCAGCTTTTAGTATTTGTTGAATATTTATAAAGCAACTATGACAATTTGACATCTTTATCCATTAAGCTTTGTAGGTTTGCTCTGTATATATAAACAGAAAAAAAGGTCACAAATGCTCATTACCTTGCATACTGCTTAGGTGAGCTCAAAAATAATTACCCTTGCATGCCCTCACAATTCTTTCAATACTCTTGATTAAGAAAATGACTCAACCATCATGGCTGAAACAACAGTGAATTAGTTTGACTCTAGACAAATATGATTTTAAGGGCATGGAAAAACAAGAATTGTCACTGTAAGATGACAATGCCCCTGAAGTGGTGCTTTGACCTTTGAGCTGAGGACGAGTCATGTAGGGGTCAAGGTCAAATAAATACAGGTTAAAGGGAAGGTCTTGTCCAAACGGTTTTTGTATCCAAGTATGAAGTATATCCACTTACTAATAAGGAAGTTATGGCCAATGTTAAAGTTTCTGGACAATTGGATCTTCAAGGTGAAGGTCATTCAGGGGTCAGAGTCAATTAAATATAGGTCACAGGGAAGGTCTTGTCCAAAAGGGTGTTGCTTCCAAGTTTGAAGTAAATCCACTAACTAATAAAGAAGTTATGGCCAATGTTAAAGTTTTCGGACAGAATGAATGGACAGTTCAAAAACTATATGCCTCCCTTAGGGGGCATAAAAAGTTACTCTTTACAGAATGTGATAAACTATGCAGTGCATACACTGTGAAAGTATACATTCATAAGTAATAAAAGTAAATCCTCTTGGATTTTATTTAGATTGTATTATGTGCAATAAATTTATGAAATACGATACTTACATCTAAAACCAACTTAAATGTCTGCAAAAAAAAAAATCATGACTCACATGGATTTTTTTCTGCTACTAAAGAAAACTGTTCTTGTTGAGAAGACAGAAATGTATACAGCCATAACCTATAAGTTTTTCCTAACATACATTTAGATATTTCTATGAATGGAGGTTAACAACTGCTTCAAAAATGTAGATATTAGAGTGACTAACTGTGCTATTCTGTTGTGGTTTTTTTTTTACAAATTTAACTTTTTTCACAGAATACAAAAGTGAATTTTGAGCAAGACTTTTTCAAACAAGAGCAAACCATTTGAGAAAAAAAGTCTGTTTTACATTTTCCACTTCAAATGCAGATCACAACAGCATTCTGGCAATTTAATCACGTTTTTTAACCTTTAGTGATATAAATTCTCTAAAGAACAAATGATTTTAATTTCAAGTCCTGGAAGAGTTATGGCATATAACTTATCTGGAAGCTCAAAGCTGTGGAATGCAAGAACTTGACTATAAAAGCTGAGAGTTTGGCACAAAAGCAACAGTATGATGAAAAATCTTTGAAAACTGTGATACACTGAGGTCAAAATTTATGAGATCGTGATAATTTCATGACATTTTTTTTTCGTAATTAACCAGATCTGAGTAATATCAACCAAAACAGATACTGAATCATTTAAATATCAGTAAAATGTGAGAAATATCCAACCTTATCAGGCACAGGGACCATGAAAAAATAAACTTTCACAGGAGAACATTTACACACAAGTCAAAACATATTGTGTGAAACATTAACATATAACAAACTCAAAACAAAGTTGTGAAAAAAAGTTAACAAAAAACCCTAGGCTAATAAAGTGAAAGACAAAAATGTAACAACCCTGTGGCACCTTAACCCCTTTACCAATGAACTGGTATAACAGGAATGTCAGTGAGAAACTGATTGGTTTGATGCACAAAGTATCAGTTATAAAAGTTAATATTCAATTACTCAAAACAAAAAGAAAGTATTTATTTGACTTTTCAGTAGTTCACAGGGAAATAACATTACACTACATCCTAATTAACTAACTGCAAACAGTGAAATTATCAGAACATAAATTTTACTGGTTTATCAGGCTTATAACTGGTTGAACATCTACTTTCTAACACATTGTTTACTGTGCCAAATTCAAACCATTTGTAACACTTTGAAAGTCATTTCATAAAAAATGCATTTTGTCTCAAATTTTTTTTAAAGAAATGTCAATAAAAAAAGACAAAATGCACAGTTTTAGCCATAGATCATTACGGAGAACATTTAAGTATAGTTCATTCATGAGCACCAAAAATAAACCCACTCTTGGCTTTGCCATTAATGAAAATGTCATTCTTGGTGCTCACTCAGTGAAATATATCTCGATCTTACACCAAAACAAACAATTATCCTCTACTGAATAGCTTACACTTATGACGAGTATTTCGTGTTAAAGATATGAACACAATTGTTAAAATCAGTTATTGCAAAGTGACATGAATGTATCTCCAATGAAATTCTAATTTTCTGTCTACATTGTTGCATAACTAATTTCTGTGTGCAAACTGCACTGTAGCAATAAATAAATAACCAAATGAATTTCGATGTTCATTTAAATTTTAGTTACAAATAATAGTGTTAAAAAAAAAAAAAAAAAAAAAAAGATTTATCTTGTAAATTTTCCATTTCTTCAAAATACAATAATAATAAACAAACACGAAAAGTTATACCTGAAACCTTATAAAACCATGCCTTGTTGTTAATTTGAGTGATCTCCTTTTAATGTACAAGGTATACAGTGTTGTCAAATCAGATTTTTTTTCAATTTACAATAATCTAACCAGTAACTGGTTACCCATTTGAAATTTTTTGATTAATTGAATATTAAATTGGTATTCCCTGACATTCCTTATTTATAACTGTGATTTTTTTTTTATCTATATGTACTGCAGTCCTTTATTAGTAACTGTACCATGGAATGTTCACAACAGTAACTATACTATAACAGTAACAGTAACTTTGAGTGGTATCTTTCTTTGACATAATCAGTTAATGAAAACTTTTAAACAAAAGTAAGATCCATCTGAAATGTCTTTGATGGAAACTTGTAAACATGTAAATAACATTCAATTTTTTAGTAGAGTTCTAGACACAGTTACAAGACAGTTCAAACTGATGGAAAAACTTTATATTGTTCTGAATTATGTCTAACTTATTCATTCCATATCTGGTGCTACCTTATAATTTAACATTTTACCCAAGTTATGTATAAATGTCTAAAATACCAGATTATTGATAAAGATATTCTACTAAAATGTTTTGCAAAATTAAATGGCTATTGTAATCTATTGGCATAAAGTGTCCTAAAACAACTGAAAACTTTTCAGGATTTTGTGAATGAATTGCAAAAAAAGTGATAAGATGGGAAGGCAATCAAGTAAAGTGTCATCCCAAAGAACATACAGCAAATAAACATTTTCTAAATTGTATTTTGTTTATTCCCATTTGTCTGGCATGACTTAAGACCTGTACTATATCTACAATATCAAAAATTATGATCTAGAATCAAACATTATTAATTCACAGACACCCTGCTGTAAGAATACTACAGTGCCAATTTTATCTTCTGACCATATCTTTTCAAGATTTTGTTAAAAAATGCCAACATTTTCACAGAAAATATAACAGTTTTTAATTACAATGGAAGTTTATAGAACTCATTTCCAAAACACTCATAAAACCAGAGATATACAACAATTATACATTATTTTCATTTCCTCTCTTGGTAAAAGCTACTGATGATAAAAACCTATGGAAGAAATTATATTTTACTTAATATTTTGCCTTAAATGAACCATGCAAAGATATTTCTGTTGATACTTTAGTTGAATGTAACAATATGAATGTCTAACAAAAAAATAAATTGTACTATCTAAGCTTCCACTAATATTAATCGTTAACGTATTTCTCTGCATCAACGTCGTCTTCTTTAATTCCACTCTCATCCAGCGATTCTGAAGACACCCCAGCTGCAAGTGGTTTTATCTGTGACATGTCTAGGCGGGGTAATGTCATCTGTTCAGGATGGATCCACGGTTTGAGGTGGGGACTGTTACGTGCCTTCCAGCTTGGATAACCTTTGCAGGCCTTCTGAATTCTGTTTATAATCTGTTTCAATAGTTGAATGTTAAAATTTACTCAAGGTATAAAGATAACAATGAATATAACAAGAGGGCCAAGATGGCCCTGTATCGCTCACCTGAGTATGACTGCTTTTAATAAAGTTGCTATGGACCTGGTTGATTGACCCCAGATGACCCATATTCGAACCTGACATAGAAATTATTGAAACAATCTCTTTGACTAATTTCAAGCTTATTTGTACTGAAAATGTTACCTCTTGAGTGTTAACAAGGTTTTTCCATATTTGGGCTCTATGACCTAGTTTTTTTTCCTAGATGTCCCATTTTCGAACTTGAGCTAGAAATTATCGAAACAATCTTTCTGACAAGTACCCAGGATATTTGGACCGAAAAAGTAGCCTCTAGAGTGATAACAAGGTTTTTTATATTTAGACTCTGTGACCTAGTTTTTGACCCCAGATAACCCATATCCAAACCTGAGCTATAATCCATCAAAACAAACTTTCTGACAAATTTCAAGGACATTTGGACTGAAAATGTAGCCTCTAGAGTGTTTACAAAGTTTTTTGATATTTGGGCTCTGTGACCTAGTTTTCGATACCACATGACCCATATTTAAACTTGAGCTAGAAACCATAGAATTAAGCTTTCTGACAATTTTCCAGGTTATTTGGAATTTAAATGTTACCTCTAGAGTGTTAACAAGTTTTATTTCCATATTTGAGCTCTGTGACCTAGTTTGTGACCCCAGATGACCCATATTCAAATTTGATCTAGAAATCCTTAAGGCAACATTTCTGAGAAATTTCCTGATTATTTGGGCTGAAAATGTAACCTCTAGAGTATTAAAAAGATTTTTCTATTTTTGGGCTCTGTGACCTTGTTTTTGACCCCAGATGATCCATATTTGAACTTGACCTAGAAATCGTCAAAGCAACTTTTCTGACATATTTCCAGATTATTTGGGCCAAAAATGTTACCTCTAGAGTGTTAACAAGGTTTTTCAACATTTGGGCTCTGTGACCTAGTTTTTGACCCCAAATGACCCATATTTGAACTTGATCTAGAAATTGTCAAAGCAACCTTTCTGACAAATTTCCAGATTATTTGGGCTGAAAATGTAACCTCTAGAGTGTTAACAAGGTTTTTCTATTTTTGGGCTCTGTGACCTAGTTTTTGAACCCAGATGACCCATATTTGAACATGAGCTATAAATCATCAAAACAACCTTTTTGACACATTTCCAGGATATTTGGACTGAAAAAGTAGCCTCTAGAGTGTTAACAGGTTTTTCTATATTTGGGCTCTGTGACCTAGTTTTCCAACCCTGATAACCCATGTTCGAACTCGTGCGAGATATTAATGAGACAAACATCCTGACCAAGTTTCATGACAATTGAGGCAAAAACACTAGAGTGTTAACAAACTAATTGTGGCTGGACGGACGGACGGCGGACGAAAGGTGATCAGAAACTACGTGACAGGTGAGCTAAAAATAAGATATGATATTTTTCAGGAAAGAATTCTGTATTCAGCATCTGCGAAGAAGTACCTGGTACATGTATCTTTATCGCACTGATATATAAGATTTCTTTTGAAATTTGCTTTGTTCTTTTTCAGGTCAGGATTCTGTATTCAACATCTGTAGAAAAGTATCTTATACACACTGAAATAAAAGCTTTCTTTCAATTGTTTTCTTATGTTCTTTTATCAGATAAACATTCTGTATTCAACATCTGAAGAAAAGTATCTTATGCACACTGAAATAAAAGCTTTCTTTCAATTGTTTTCTTTTGTTTCGTTCTTTTATCAGATAAGTATTCTGTATTCAGACTTATACACACTGAAATAAAGCTTTCTTTTGACTATCTCGAAATTATTCTATTATTCCTCAAAAGTACCAAAGCCAGCTGGTTTTCTTAAAAACTAGGGTTTCGGCAGTGAGCTATGGCTTTCAATTATTACCAAGTCATACTGGTTTAGATATTTCTGACAATTAACCATATCACCATTAATGAGGCCTTTAGCAAGACAACATATAATATTAGAATTTCTACTGACAATGTGTAAACAGCACAGACTATAGTCTACAAAATGCCATAAGCTCTGTATTAGTTTGTCTCAACCCATAAAAGAATTCTACTCAGCTATCAATATTAACATTCTACAAGAGAATTATTTACCTTTGGAGCTAAAATCTTTGTTGCTTTATTCACAACCCAGACTGGCAGCTTTCCTGAAAAGCAAACATCAGAACATGCACTGTAACAGTAATTGTAACAAATTCAATTCAACTTGATTTTACATGTATGACTATACACTGAGAAAAAACTTATTGCAACAAGAAATGTTTGTAAAACATATATGCTCCCTAGCACCTTATCCCTAGAGGCAGTCATAAAAGTATAGGAAGGTAGAAGGACAGGGACTTGTGTCAGTACATTAAAGTGAGGATGACAGGGGCTTCTGATATAAAAAGTAACTGGCCATGGCAAGTAGATGAATGAGACGAAATGAAGATTATGTCAATGACACTTTGGTTATAAAATGTATAAAATTCTATTACAGGAAAACACGAAAGAGTATAGGAACTGCATGGGTAAGTAGGATGGTAGTAATGTAGGAGGGTGGGTAGGTAGGAAGTTTTGAGGCAGCAAGACCCAATGGTCTTAAATAAGTCATCTACTGGTCATTATCAACCAGCACTGCAAGTTTAAGGACCCTAGACTCAAACATTCAATAGTTACTCATCAGAAACCATTTTTCAGTTAATGATCAATATGACCTTGACCTGTGATCTAGTGACCTGAAAATTTTTATAGTTATTGATCGGAAACTGTTTTGCTTTTCAAGTTCACTGTGACCTTGGTCTTTGACCTAATGACCTGAAAATCAACATTAGCAAAACAATATGCCCCCTCATCTTCAAAGGGGGGCATAAAAATGTTATACAACATGAAAGTTGACATGAAATACAGAAGAAGAATAATACATGGTTACTAAGAAAATCCTTAAACCCAATGTTGTCTTTCCATTCTTTTATCCATTACCTTAACATGTTTACATAATATGTAAGTGCATTTATACTTTGTGTGCAAAAAACCACCAGTGTTCTTCACCCTAAATGTACTCCATAAACTCATTTGTCAGCCAATAATATTGAAGAAGTACACTGTGACCCTCATTCAAACCCTTTTCATCTGTCAGTGAATTGCACTGGATTTGACATGACATAAATTATAACTTATGAAACATTTTTCAATTCCTTGGTACCAAATACTCTATTTTTTTTTCTAACAGACTGGTACCAGATCCTGACTTGTTCTCAACACATGCAAATTATATTTACCTCTAGGGTCAGACTGTGACACATAAGTGAACTGGCATTTATTCTCTCCCTGCTGTCTGACCAGGTAACCAGTCAAATATGACACTCCACGTATATAACCTTTCCTAGGTGGGCAATTCTGCAAATAGGTATGTTTCAATGTTAAACATCTACTGGCAACTCATACATTCTCTTACAAAATAAATCACATACAAGAACATATGTAATTTATTGTAGGTTGGCAAACCTGGGATTAAGTTTGTTTTACAATTACACAGCAACAGAACACATCTATCACAAACTCTTCTTCTAAATAAAATAATTCATCTACAATCTTCTATCTGTTATTAAGCAGCTAAGAGTAATAAATATTTTCTATATAATAAATCTCTGACATAATTCTGTTTTACATAGCAATCATACATATATACAGCCATTTCTAGGTAGGAATCACTGTTCAATATGTAACATGCTGTATTTTCAATTACAAATAATCATATATACATATATAGTAATCATCTTTACGGCATTTTTTCCCTTGTTGTATCAAATAATTACTTCCACCAGATGTTACCTCCTTTTGTTGATAAAAGAATCAATCAAAAAATGTCAGACTTTGGGATGATAAGATCTTGTCAGGAACCTTGATATAGTTGTATTCAAAATATGCCTCAGAACAACTCGTCTAATGTAATTCAGAAATTGCATAAATCAGTTCTTACAATGACAACATTTTATTTCAATAAAATGCTGCTCAATTGGGCAATTGTAGAGAAATTAAGAACTAAGAATTAATGGTCTAAGTTTGAAACACCTTTAGTACCCATTATAATTTTGACTTTAAAAATTATAGTTGAGAATACGAATGAATCTAAAATATCTTTCTTTATCTACCAGGGCTCGGAAAGTAAGCAATGTTTAAGGTTAGTATGCCTAATATATGCTTTCAATGCTTTTTTCTCTTATTGCAAAATATGAACAATTTATCGTCACTGACAACTGAAACAAAATTATGATGCTTAAGTTAACTGGTTCAATTACATTGCGAAAAAACGTTTTATTCAAAGTGAAAGTAAAAAACAGAAGTAGCGAAATTTCACAAGGTTATGATTTTCAACACCAATAAACATAATCAATTGACTAGCTGCCAATCAAGCAAACTTATTGACAAGATAATCAGTTAATTGGAGATAATTGCCTCAGGCCACTGGTGGTGATGGCAATTTTTGGGTTTATAATAAGTGTGAAGGACCGCTTTAGGGACCGACTGGGATTTAGATGTGAAATTTTGGCTTTTTCATGATAAGTTTAACTTAAAGTTGATTTTTTTTTAAATATACAGACTGATTTTTAGGGAGTTTTGGACATAAAAATCGGTCCAGGAAGCTGAAATTCAGTAAAAAAAAAATAAATAAACGAATACATTTTCTGTTTTCCAGAGCCTTGATATATATTATAAATATAATTTCTATACCTTACCACCAGTTCTTGCATACAAGACTGATCTCTTTTGTAAGATACACCCTTAAGTGGACTGACAGTTCAGAAGTACCCTAAATGATCCTCTGGCCTACATGCATGTTTTCAAGTGCTTTGGACTTGTAAAAATCTAGATACATCTAAGTCCTGTGAGATCACATTAGTTATACAGGAAAAATGCAGAAATACTTACTTTACTTAAATTATTGATGGGGAGTTACCAGATGTTGAATAATTTAGTCCTTGTTTATGTTGATATCTGACACAGCCACTTAGAGTTAGTTAAGATTGTTTATAACATTTCCTTTTTTCTGTAGGACATGCTTATAAAATGAAACCTCCATAATTGAGTAAGAATTTTGATGAAACTAGTAATGAGTCCACAGGACATGTAACCCAAGAGGGGTCAGATACTAAAGTAAAAGATGGGGCATTGGTTTTCAAGTTATCCCAAAATTAACTGAAAAACCCAAGGTGCGCAACCTTACAAGCTGGTATATATATATATATATAATATTCCTGTAGAGTTTTATGACCCTAGGTGTAATAGTGTAGGCTGAATGCAAACATAAAGATTTTGGTAGAGATTTTCACTTAATCAAGGGGCATAACTCTGCACAAGGTAGATGGATGGAAATGAAAACCCAAGGTGCACAACTTAACTTGCTGATATACATACTGGTAAAGTTTCATGGCCCTGGGTGCAGCAGTGTTGGCTGAGCACAAGACACAAACTTTTAAGTAGTTTTTTTACTTACTAAAAGGCCATAACTCTGCTCTTCCTGGGAGAAGAGAGACAACAAAAATCCAAGCTGTGCATCTTCATTTGCTTATCTACATCCCTGTGAAGTGATCTGAAGTCTGCTAGTGTTGGCTGAGCACATGACACAATTTTTTTGATAGCTGCATGTATTTTACCTGAATTTAGGGGCCATAACTCTGCTTTCTCTCAACAGAGGAAGATGAAAGACCCCAGATGCACAATCTCACTCACTGATCTATATCCGTGTGGAATTTTAGACTCTACATGTCAAAGTGTTGGCTGAGTGCGACAACTGTCAGACAGAGGGAAAAACAAATGGACAAATGCATATCTAAGTGATCCCTTATGGGGGCCCAGTTTCTTTTTGGTAAGCAAATAGACACAGTTAGAGTGGCAGATCAGTTGTCAAGTGGTAACAAACTCGACTTGTACTTAAGTTGTCACTAATTTGATTCGAAAAAAAGTTATGAAAATTTACAAAGGGCAATAACTCCTAAACTATGGAATAGAAAGATATGGTTCTTGTGTGCTGCACTTCTAGTCAATATGATCTAACATACTATGAAGTTTCATGCTGATACCTCTTTATAGTCTTTGAGTTTTGTGCTTAATAAAAAATAAGGTATGAAAATAAACAAATGGCAATAACTCAAAAATACACAAAGGAGAGTTAAGGTTTTTATGTACTGCACTTCTCCACAATGAGATCTATTCACCTACATGTATCAAGTTTCATGTTGATATCTTTTATAGTCTTTGAGTACCGGTAATGTGCAAGACAGAAATATGATATGAAAATCAACATAGGGAGATAACTAAAAAATTAAACAATGGAGGTTTTTATGCACTGCACTTCTCATAAATGAGATCTATTTACCTATGAAGATTTATGTTGAAATCTCTTGTAGTATTTGAGTTATCGGTATACTCCAGACATAAATTTCAGTATGAATATTAACAGAGCAAAAACTCCAAAAAATGAAAAGCAGAGTCACTGTTATAGTGCACTGCACTTCTCCTTCATTAGATCTATACACCTACGAAATTTTAAGTTGATAGCGATTATAGTCGTAGAGTTATCTTCCAGACAAAAATTAAGTATGAAAAATCAACACAAGGCAGTAACTCCAAAATGACAAAGTGCACAGTAATGGTTCTTTAGCATTGCACTTCTCCTCAGTGAGATCTATCCACCTATGAAGTTTAATGTTGATATCTTTGTTATTTTGTGAGTTATAGTACAGACAAAACAGTTGATGGATGTGTGGGCAGATGGACTGACGTGCAAACAGATGGAAAAACAGACTGACACCTGATGGACACAACAGCAACTATATGCTCACCCGAAAACTTTTCATGGAGCATAAAAAAACTCAAATACATAGACAAACATAAATATATAAAAGGGTAAGTGGAAAGAAAATATCAAGAGGCCGGAATGAACAAGAAGAGAGAAAGAGCAAAATAAGAACACAGTATAAATGACCTTCAAGTAATCTCTGATTCTTTTACACAAGCAACTTGCTTCAAAAACTTTTTTCAAGCTCTCACTTCAAGGCTAAGTTGTAGAATGAAATCCCAGAAGGAATACTCACTTATCACAGTCTGGACTCTATCAGTGACAAATAAATTTCAAAGACATGCCATCAAAGTTCCACCCCTATGTCAGATATATACAGAGTGACCCCTATGTCAAAAATATATAGAGTGACCCCTATGTTAAATATATAGTGTGACCCTTATGACAAATTAATAAATGTGACCCTTATGTAAAATATATAGAGTGTACCTCATGATTGACAGAATGGTTTAGAATCCATTTCTCTTTTCCCATATCAAGCCAAGATCTCTGTGTAACAAAGTCTCTGTTCATCAGAGGGGGTGGACTCTTCACTGTAGAAAAACAAAGCGATTTTCATATTCGTAAACAATACAAAAGAAAAGACATCGAAGGTAGACTTTTCTGAAACGATTCTTCTCATATGTTTTCTTATGATACTTTCTATGATACATTATAGGTAAAATGTTTTGTGTAATTTATTTTTGACTGACAAATCCCCTTAAAATCACAAAAATGTTAAAGATATTGAGCATACCACTAATTTACCTGATGTCAAAGTTTTATTAACAAAAGGGCCATGATAACCTCACCAGGCTCTCCGAAGTACATGTATATATATATGCATGCAATATATATATTCAAATCGGTCATTCACTGTATCAGCTCAAGTGATCTAAATATTACTACATATAAGTACAACAGACAAACCCAAAGCACTAGTATCAGTCTTAATATAGTGCGCTGTAGTATTTTTTTGTGTATCGTGATTTAATAGTAATACAAATGAACACTTTTTAGTGACTACAGCCATACATGGAAGTTTATATTTTTTTTATTTTATAAAGAATGACCCAATGAAATATAAATGCCATATATCACAGATTAATTTTGGTACATGTATACATTTTGTATGGCCCTTGAATTTGGAGTTCAAATAACAAGCCTTTACAAACTTACAGGCATAGTAACCAATGTCGTTGTTTGGATTAATTGCACAGATTTCATAGCCTTCCAGCATGGAATGATCCCATGTCTTCCTGTATTCAGGATCATGTAAAACATCATACAACACCTCTGCAGGAATGTCTTCAAATGTAGTCCTTACCTGACATAACAAGAGAAAAATACAAATTAATTTAATACAATTTTATTTTGGGATATTTATTACCTTTAATCAATGTTTTCTGAACTTTTGTTTGTGGGCATTTAAATAAATTAACCAGACCTAATCTCTCATCTTATGAGAAACTGCCAACTATTATCTTCAAAAAGTATATGATGGTGGGTGGGTCAGCTGGAGCCGATGTCTGTTCATTGTCCTTGAAAATAAGAGTTCTGATATTAAATACAGTAAGTGCACAAAGACTATTCACTAGAAGACTGTTGACAGACCATCACTGTTGTTTCTACACACCTCGTCTGCTATCCAATAATTTCCTTTGATCAATTGGTAATCATTTAGTAATGTTTTAGATCAGTTCTTTTAAAGCTGTAGTTCTGTACCATTCATTGCTAGTTTTAAATAACACTGACTTCCTTTCTGCAATGTCCCATAATGGACCATAAGACGAAAGACATGTATCTTTGGGAAACTAAATATAGAATAGCTAAAAGCATGTCTGTACTAAGTGTCTATTTGTGATGAGTTAATACTAGTTGATTTTTATTTCAAATGACTGTTAATGTCTAGACCTAGGGTTTTAAGCTGAGTACTAATTTACACACCATATAAAGTGTCTGGCACAACATTCCCAGTGTAAGGTAAAGAGAACACTTCCATAATAATAAGTCACAGTCAGTGACTCTGTATCAATTATCTGTATAGTTAATTCAGCATGTTACCATTTATAGTAACAAGTTTTCCAAGTATGGAATATTGATTGAAGTCTACATTGTACATAGCTTTCCCAGTAAAAAGTCTGAGAACAAATACTCTAAATAGCTCTCTATTTTTCAGGTCTATTATAGTTGTGAAGCTAAAACTGGAATATGATTAAGTTTATTGTTTTGTTTTTGTGTGAAATTAAAAAAATAATCATCATTCAAATTTATTGCTGAATAAAGGAAAAGAGGTACTTTTGTTGCCATGCAATAGAAAGTCCCTTTATGGTATGACTGTAATTAGCATCGAGTTATGCCACACTATGTGGTGCAAATAAGCTTTAAATTCATCATATCTGGTTGTAACAGTTTGTTGAACAATTTAAACATAAAAGAAGTAGTTAAAATTCAAAATTAAAATAAAGGGAGACAACTGAAAAAGACTAGAAAGAATACATGTATGGTTCTTAATAAATCTTCCAACTATCTTGATGAAAGTGTAGAACTTTGTTTTCGAAAACAAGATAAAAAAAGCAGTATAAGACAGTATTTTTAATTATAACACAAGCATCTTCTGTGGCCTTGACTTTGTGAACACATGCATTTGACATATTCTTGATGATATGGCAGTTAGAAGTTAGAGATAAAAACCTATATTTCGATGGCCAAGTTAAAGAGTGTACATGACTAAAAGATTGGGTACTGATATTATAACAAGCACTTCTGGAACCTTGAGCTTTGGACCATATGAAAACATCAAATTGACAAACATGCGAAGCACAGATACACATCTTTAGTTTGTGCTTGATATTCCCACATAGTTAGTACTGGAGTGTAACTTTTTTGCAATATGTCATTATGTGCAACAGCTCTTACAGCAAAACAAAGTTTGTGACATTCAGAAAGACTGATCAATGAACATGCAAAACATCAGACACTGCTTAATATTTCTAGGGGAGGAGGGGATGGTGAGACATAATACAACCATGTATTTAAGTTATTGAGCTGATGGGTATTTATATCAAGGAACCCAAAACAATATTTGAGCTGGTACAGTGACTTTGATCTTGATATACATAATTATTCTATGAAAGATACAATGTATATTGAAGTCCTCTAAATGTTCAAGTGAAAGTGCGGACAAGGCATTCAGCTCAGCAAACGGCAACCCCTACCTGACAATGTTTAAGTTCCTACTGTGACCTTGAACTTGAAAGACTAAGCTTAGTTGCTACAACTGGTACATGTACATGCTATGAGTAACAATTACGGGAAGTTCTATGAAAAAATATAATCCATGAATGTGGAAGCAGACACTACACACAGAGTGACTACTTATAACAGCATCCACTCTCAATCTTTGAGCACAAGTATGACCTTGACCATGCACAATCCTATTTTTTGCATAAAACAAACTTATGAACAGCGGGGAGTAATTGTGAGATGTTATCTCAAACACCATCAATTAAAGTGGAAGATACAAAGTGTACATGTAAAACAAAAAGGCAGAGAGCAACATGAACAAATTTTAAAGATGATTTATTGTTGTTCTGAAAGAATAAGTAGTCAAAAAAAAATATTCATGTAAAAGTTTTAATTTTTTATTTAGATTTACACATTGTGTTAGTCTATAGAAATTTACACTGGCACAATAAATGCTATTTGTCTAAGAAGAAATATCAATTCAAAATACATCGGGTATGTTCTGCTCTCCTAAGATCTGAAAGTACTGAAACACTTCCCTCTTTTGGATAACTTGTTTAAGATATAGAGAATGTCAATTATAACCTTTACCTGTGGTAAGAAAATACGCCAGTATGATAACAAATTGATTAAAAGTGGTATTACGAGTATTGAACACCCAAATGATACTAAATGATAAAAGAATTTTCAAACAAATCCTTTTTACTCAATACTACACTTCTAAGGAAGTGAGTCATTAACATTTGCTATTATTTTCTTTATTGGCCTAGTGGTTAAGGTGTTTGCTTACAGAGCGGGAGGTCGAAGGTTTGAGTCCTGTCAGGGGTTTGTTCTGCTGCGACCAGTTGGTGTGCCCCCAGCTAGTAAAAGAATGGTTCCTGACTGCTTGTCAGCCTGGCACATAGGATAAGGAATAGGGGAGTAAATGTGTACACTAACTGAAGCATCTATTAAATAAACCCAGGGGGCTGGCCCTTTCAGTAGGGGTGACACTATAATGAACAAACACTTTATATATTACTGTCATTTCAAAACTGTACTATAATCACACTGACAAGCACAGTTTTGATAACTACCAGTATCTGCAGTTTGTAACTGAAAGAACCATCATCTGTTGATTTGAATAATTTATGTACAAAACATACCCACTATCTATATATGTACCCAAAAAGAAAGTAATGATGTAACTGGCATTACCAGTTCCTAACAGCTTAACAAGTACTCTGTATAGTGTTGTTCACATGCAAATCCAAATCTATAAGTCTAATACCTGATACTCTTCATCAGTATAAATGCTTTAGAAGCTTTAGTCTCTTACTGAGTACCCATTACAATCAGTGAATTAAAAGTCTCCAACAGAAAGTCAAGGAATAATGCTAGAAATTCACAACCTAAATCCAACCAATGTCAGCTGTCAAAAATCAGGATATGTTAACTAATTGTTGACAGAGCTCGACAAATCCACTCGTCCGCTCGTATTTAAGAGTAAAAATTGACTAAGGGCGAGTGGATCTTCAGGCAGTGTTCGTCCTACAGGACGAGTGGAATTTCTGGCCAAAACTGATAAAATTCATGTTTCAAACAAACATGAAATGGAACATAATTCATAAAATAATTCCTGCATCCGATGCACAAACCGGATGTTGATTTATTGCATGCAGTGCTAAAATCTATCCAGTTCCGTTATGATCACATAGGTAGCTAAAAACTCCCTGCGGAGAATCCGATATGTACCACACACACCGAATTTTATTGCTTTAAAAAAGATGGATGTTTACGTGAAAATCTCAGAATCTCTTTTTTTTATGTCACAATGCAAAAATCAGCGCATGTTCAGCAAGGAAGAGTCGATTTATACAAAGTTATCAGTTTATTGCTTTTTGCTAAGTGAAGTACAGGATGAGTACTAATTGCAGCAGGACGAGTGAAAATTCCCAGCTGCTTGTCCTGCAGGACAAGTTGCTTCCAAAAGATTTGTCGAGCCCTGGTTAAGGCTTTGACACTTAAAATTTTCCAAAAAGTGCAAAAAGGGAAGAACATTTTTAATAGGGCAGGTGTATGACTTGCAATGTCTTGATAAATTTTTATACCATGCTTTCAAATTTTTGTAAGCAATATGTAAAGATGTAAAGATAACACATAATGATTTAGATTATTAGTTAGTAGTCAAGGAAACAAGTAGTTTTTTTCATAAAGGAAAACTTCTGGAAGAAAAGTAGTAGATGAATTGATGATACAGATGATTTATATGAAACTTTCAAGTACTGACACTTTGTTAGAATGTGTCTGATATGCCAGCATCACTCTAAACAATGGTACAGGGAAAGTCAATAAGTTTTGTTCCAGCACATGGTCTGTATCATCCTAGAATGTGGTTGATACTGTCTCAAAATATGGTCTGAATCGTCTCATGGTACATAACATCTGCTTTTCATTATTTAGTGGGCACTTACAACAGCTCTGCTGTTGGGCTAGCTCTTTAGCGACACGGTTATTGTCCAACTGTCATCCAGGAGACCGGGGTTCAATCCTCACTGGAGACTGGGATTTTTTTTACACTATAGCAACCTGGCCTATGACGTTGGCTTTGGACACCCATCTGAGTACTAACCACAAATAGCGTTGCTTAACCAGCAAATGCAAGGCTTAAAAATATGGCACAGATTAAAACGCAGACGATATAGAAATAGAGTAGTGCAGACCACATAGGTAAAAAAGAGGTTTTCATTTTGCAGATCATATGTAATAAGAAGGGTAACAGAAAACGCAGACGATATGGATATTGTTGAAATAAAGAAATATAGCATAGCATCAATAAATGAGGATAATAAAGAAAAGATATTTGATTTTTTTTGCTTCTGCTTGAAATTTAATTTATTTTTGAAGTATACTTGTAAGTATTTATTTAAGTAATGCATTTTGCTGACTTTGGAATGTGTATAAAATTACTCAAGATCATAAGTGTTTTTGTCAGAGCTGTTATAAATACTAAGTAATTTGGAAATAGATCGGAAAGTGATTTATAAAACTAAACTTTAAAGAATAGAATTAAATGCTAAATAGGAACGAATTCCGAGTGAAAAACATTTATTAATTTTTATCAATTACTTATGGGATTGTTTTCTTTGCAAACTAGAATGGTTTGATCTTATTCAATTTTTCTTCGTTATACGGTATACTCTTTTTTAATGTTATGATACATACTGTGTATAAAAATGGATGTAGAGTCTCATATTTTGAATTTTATATCTACGGAAATGCCTTGAATATTTCGTTTTTGTTACAATTCAAGGCAGTCTCTTTATTGGATTGATTACATATTATGACTTTTTCAGCAGCCGTCCTTATTAATTTTCATTTCAAATAAGGATGTCACACATGAAACAGCTTCTACTAAAATCAAATTTGTATTGAAACCTGTAATACTTTTTCAATTTATGCACACAGTAATATGTTAAAATAATACAAAAGGTAGTTATTTTTGTATATAGACACTCAAATAGTTTGAAATATAATTTTTATATTATACGTATATATAAGGTCATAATATCATTTTGTTTTGTTTCCTTGCTATTTAACAGACACAATAATAAACTTAAAGTATGAAATAAGTACGAATGAAATATTCACGTTAGGCAGACATAATCATTTTATCCGTTACTTCTTCATTATTAAGTAAATCCCAAGATTTTTGGCAATTGAATGTTTCATTACAGACCACAGTAGTTACCAAATATACTAAATGATTGATTTATATAATGAAAAATCTATTATCTTAATTACAGAACTTGTTCCCTATTTTGATCAGACTCACAATGCATTTACTTTATTTTGTTAATATTTATGATACTGATTCACATGACTTTAAATTCTGTACAATATTTCTAATAAGGTGACATATAGGTCCATTGGGCCGGGTGTAAATTGTATGTTTATGTATATATATATATACATTGAAAATGTTATTACACATGTCACTATAATAATTAAATTTCTTATCTTATCTTATCTTATTGACATAAGACTATCATGAAAGCAGATAAAAGGAGCAATTATCATCAGTTAGCTTTTTTTAAAGAAAGAAATTTTCACACTCAGTTATGGCTCAAGTTGTGAGTAATTTGGATGTAAGTATAAAACCTAATGCTTCATTTTAATTGTTTATATACATACATGTATTTCACCAGCAACATAATATTTAGTTTTGTTGTGATTAATATTTATTTCTTGGAAATCAGGATTAAATACAGTTATAATAAAAGATTATATTAGATAACTAACTTGTGTTGAAATAATTATTTAAAACATTAAATAAATTAACAGTGAATATTTCTTGTAAGGCTTATTCAGTGGAAAGAAAACAATTATGGCATTTGTGATAGGGAAATCTTTGAGGAGAAAATTATTTCAAATATATCAAATCATTCTGTACGAGGGGAATTTTACAGTCATGATGTTAAAAATGTCTGAATTTGATAAAACAGTACCATACAATAACATTTACAATAAAGCACAATTCTGCTAAAGATTTTCTTTAAGTTTAAGATTATTGTTGTTTTCCCCAAGTGTTTATTCACTTAGGCTACTGTTGAGCCTACATTGTTGATTATGTCAATTATGGAATGTGCAATAAACAAGCCACAGCTAATTACTTATGAAAACATAATATGTAGGTATATGATTAAATATCAATTACATGGGTCTTCAAATTTGTATATTGTGTATTTCATTTAAACTTAGCCTTTAATTGTTAAAGCTATTGTTTTGAGGAAAGTGTTGATTGGGTCATTTATGGGGTTGTACAATAAACAGATCCCTGTCAATTAAGTTATAAAAACACTATGGGGTAGGTGTTAGTAAGCTAATCTACTGTCCTGGTGACTGTGTATGATGGCATAATACTATATTTTTGGGTTATTTTTTATCTATTTCAGGAGCCATATAATATAACTTTAAGTTGATATAAGTAGTGGAAAAAAGATAATTATATCTAAATTTAAACTTGGTAAGGCTAAAATGTCAAATCAATTATTACACAGATTATATATTGTCATTTTTTTAAATTTTATTTTTTTTTATGTGGTGAAACTTTTCTTAGATAAACTTGAAAATGAAATGTTCAGAATTTTTTTTAAACTATTATTAGATCTATATAGATTATAAGGACAGACAGAAATTTTTATTGACATAAACTTTACAGTGCCCCTTTAATGTTATTTTATGAAATTTATATATAGATGAAAATTGTTATGAAATGTTTTCCATTGGTTGATTTTTTAATTATATTAAAAAATATTTTATATTTAATTTTGTGTTCTTTTGTTTTTAAATTGATTTGAAATAAATAATTTTATTTCAGATTATCATAAAACATAAGTATTTGACTTTAAAAAAACAGGAATATTAGTACTTCACACCTTAACACATTCTAGATGATGTACTATGTACAAATCTGAAATAAAGTTCTGTTCTGTTCTATATTGTCTGCGTCTTCCAATACTACTCTTTATCTATATGGTCTGCAAAGGTGTGAAGCCTTCTTTACCTATCTGGTCTGCACTACTCTATATCTATATCATCTGCGTTTTAATCAGACCCTTCTTTACCTATCTGGTCTGCACTACTCTTTATCTATATCATCTGCGTTTTAATCAGACCCTAAAAATATGCCTTATCTGATGTTCATTATCTACAGTTCTTATCTCCAAGTCACAAATGATGTTACCAAATAACTGAAAGAACGGTTTAAATGCACAGAAAAATAAAATATAAATTCAATGAATAAAGAAAAAGATTAAAAGAATGAGAAAAAAACACCTACTTTGATAACTTTGAAAGATGATACTTCGTTATTTTTCGTCCAAACCGACGTGTTATTTTTCTGGAATTCTAGCTTCCAGTTATCCGTTTCATCTCCTAACGACTTGAGCTTTCGGAAATCAGAGTCATCAGCAACTCTGATTTCCCCAACTTGCAGAACAGAAAGCATTTGAGCGCAAAATAAAAACTATAAAAACTGAAACTGTGTTGTTTTTCGTGTCAACATTGCCGTAAAGTGGCTATATTTTTTCAATGAACCGAAAGAACAGAAAACAACAGAGTTCAAAACTTGCACCAAAATTTCATAGCAATAGCCATTCAGGTTTAGATAAAAGAAAATTGTTAAAATTGTGATGGTACTGTATTTTAAATCGATGAAAGGTTTTTACTAAAAAAATGTACCATTGGATGTAAAAAAAGTATAAATTTTTATATCTCGTATTTTTAATTTTGTTTCATCACTCCCTATTAGTATCACAGATTGCCTTTACCCTTAGTAGTAGTTATGGCAATATTGTAAATATTATAAATAAAATTGGATAAGATGAGTCAAGGTGAAAATAGTCTCAACTTAAGTTGGCAATAAAGTAAGATGCAAATTAAATTTTATAATTTACAGAAAACCTAAAGAATGAAGAATTAACAACGGCTTCGTTTTTGTGTTTGTAGACTATGACTATATGACTACAAATTTAAGCATATGTCACCACCAATAATTTAATCGAAAACAGGATAAATATGTGTTAATATCAATCTTCCGTATAGCAATAGAATACAATATTTATTTATTGTTAGTTCAACGTACAACATTGCGATAAACATAAGCTATGTTTAGCTTTTCTACCGGTCGATATAAAATGCTGAGGGAGAGAGTTACACAGTTTGGGGGCTCTAAAACGAAGAGAGTTGCTGCCTTATTTTGCAGATCTTACCTGTGGAATATCAGCTGTCTTTCTATACCTATAAGAGTAGGGATTTTCATTAAGAACAGCAGTTTAAACATTACTCTCTGCACATGAAAGAGTATTGTCATCAGCGCAGACATACAGATCACTTCCAGACACTAAGTGAAAGATATCATTAATAAAAGATATTGAACAAAACGGCACTAAGTATAGAGCCATGTGGCACACCTTTATATATTTCTTTAAAACTGCCGGGATAAGTACTTATTTTAACACATTATTTCCTGTTACTAAAATAGCTAGACATAAGTTATACAGAATTTTCTGATAGTCCATAAGATTTCAATTTTAATAATAAAAGATTTTGAGGTAGACAGTCAAATGCCTTAGATAAGTCCATAAGGACTGCATCTACACATTTGTTCTCATCGATAGCTTTTTATCTAATCTTCAATAATTTTGATTAATGTACTCTGGCATCCATAACCCGGCCTAAATGCTGAAAGATACATATTAAAATGACTGTTAAAATCACTTAATTGCACATTGGTGGCACTTTCAAAAATATTTGACATTATAAGCCAAATACTACCAGGGCGATAAATGCATTTTTGTTCTAAAATAGGTACAACCTGGACAACCTTAAGACTATCTGGGAAAACTGATAGAGAAAACTTGTTAACAATCTGGACAATAGGATCGACAATGCTTGGTTTAGCAAGTTTAACTAGCTTAGGTGAAATACCATCATTTCAAGTTGCCTATTGTATACACAAGTTGTCAATTTGTTTTGAAATAAAATCATTATCCTCTAAATTAAAACTTAAATCTGGTACATCTTTAGTAGTATTCTTAATAGATAGCATACTAGGGTGGTTATTGAGTTTTCACTAATAGTTTTTTGCAAATCAACAAAAAGGTTTTTAAAAAACTCCACAAATCTGCTCTTGGTCAGTTATTAAAGTTTCATTTTCACACAGGAATGTATCTTTTTGTATTACTGTTCCCTTTTTGGTTAAAAACAGGTTTAATAGTTGACCAAAAACATTTATTGTTACAGCCACTGACACATCTATATTGAATACTTTTTTACCGACTTTCTCTTAAGGCTAGTGACAAGATTTATTTGTTTTCTAAATTGTTCCCAGTTTCAAGGTGTTTTACATTGAATATACTTATTTTGTAATATGCGTTTCTTATAGAAAGCTTGTTTTAAAAAAAATTATTATGTATGGTACTTTTTTTTGAAATTTTCTTTTTTAGTGTTGCATGGTTATCCGATACTTGAATAATAGTATTGCTAAAATTCTTATACAAAGTATTGATGTCATTTATGTAATAGTTAAAATGCTTCAAATTTTCATGTAAATCATTATTGAAACTTTCAATATTAAAATTCTTAAAACTTCTATAAGTAGACCATTTCATTTTCCTCCAAGTGATATCAAATTTCAGATGAAAAGCATCCATGTTGTACACAGCACTAAATCCACAGTTAAAATTAACAGTTTTACCAAACTGTGATACTTTATTGGTTAAAATAACACCTAAAAGGGAAGGGTTACCATATATAGTAAAACATGTTGGAGTTTTTTTTTATCACATTGTATAAATCAAATATATATCAAGCATTATTCAATGCAGCACATTTTGATGGATCTAGCGTGTCAAAATTTAGGTGGCCTATGATAGTACAGTTTTCATGTTTTGAAATAGCCATGTCGAGAACTTTCTGACAGTCTGTTAAATTGGACCACTGTTTGTCAAGAGATGGATGTTTAAATATGCTCCAATAATGAGGCATTTGTTATTATTTACTGTTACCTCAATGCTGATTTATTCAATGTCTTTGAATTCAAAACTGCGTTTTCTTTCACCAGCTATATCTGATCTTAGGTATGCAATTATTCCCCACCCTTTTCTGTCCTGTCAGCTCTCTAGAGATGGTAGTTATGAGCAGCAAACTGTCTGAAAAATAATTGTCCGTTTTAGTTTCTAAAAGAAATAATTGGTCAACATTTTTTTTGGATAATAAATCAGAAACTGATCCAAACTTATTCCTAACACTGTTTATATTTAAATAGGCACACGGAAATCTATGTGGGTGTTTCTTTTAGTTTCTATAAGTTCATCAAATATATTTTCATTGTTTTCTTGGCTACTATGAAAATCTTCTGATATAATTGTGCTGTTGCCTGTTTCTAGATCAGTAAAAAGGAGTTACTAAAGTGAAATCTCCTGCATGTATAGCACCAAGGGTCGTCCGAGATTCCGAGGGCTGCATGGTTATATAGTAATATTTCTGCGTACTTAATGCTGAACCACAGATAACACGCATCACAACAAACAGCACGATGACAGCTACGAAGTTCTGTTTGTGGAAACAAATAGGTAAAGGTAAAGTTTTTTTAATTAACGTCGGTAGTCGACGAAAGTCCGCACCTGGTATGGATGGAAAAACTTATTTCCAAAGGACCCCACAGTGCGTGTAATTTACCTCCCCGATCCCCAGTCTAGGCCGATACTGCTGGAATCAGTACCCAGTCAGTTTACCACCCAGTCCTGCGAAATCAGTCGGCAACTTAGTCGACACCCGGATTCGAACATGTGTTGCTAACTTCGTAGCCCAACGCACAAACCATTCGGCCACCGAGTTACATTTAGAGGAATAGATTCTTACTTGTCACCTTTATCTGTCAGTCATTGGATATCAATATAACCACAGACGTATCTATGTCTCTGATATAACTTTTGAGCCAAATAAAAGTGAATTATTCAAGATATCATTCTTTAAATTCGGTGATACATCTTGCAAGCAGTCTAAAATATTTTGACGAAATTAAATCAAACCTTACTACGCCTTTTCTTTATCTAAC
The DNA here is from genome assembly GCA_012932295.1 of Cyclina sinensis. Lineage (NCBI taxonomy): Eukaryota > Metazoa > Mollusca > Bivalvia > Venerida > Veneridae > Cyclina > Cyclina sinensis. The sequence continues at coordinate 32,979,904 of JAAONU010000014.1, forward strand.
TAACGTACCAACTTGACAAAATTAAAAAAAAAACAGAAATCAAATACACGATGAGATATTCACCACCATTTTATGCTATTTTTAAAAGGACACTTGAATTAAATGACATTTCTTTCAGATTCAAGAAATCGCTTGTGTAATTGATATGATCTTTACAAAAATTACGTTCTTTATTAGGTTAGAGATTTGATTCTTTTTAGGGGATCAGGACATTTCGGACCATGGCCATTTCGGACCAGACATTTCGGACCAGATTTGGGGACACTTCGGACCAGATTTTATCTGGTGATTGTTTGATGTAATACATATTAAATTGATATATAATAGATCTTAAACATTTGTTAAATATTAAATAAAACAAAAATATGAAAAATAATTCCTTGTGTATGGTCCATTAAAGCAAGATATGTGGTCCGTAATATTTCCAAATGTTTTAGATGTTAATTACACTTTGAAAATAAATCGCGTGTATTTATTTGAAAGTCCTTGTACTACTTTAGTAGAAATAAACCAGAAAACTTTATATTATTGAACGTCACAAAAGATACCAGAATGACAGTCTGGTCACTCGTTCTCCATCGTACGAAACATACATGTAACTGTGAAAACTTGTGAAATTCCTTAGCAATTAACGAAAATTTGTTTGATTTCTTAATAATTGTTTATATATGCTAAGCATGATAATTGTTTTATTGTTAAATATGCCAAATAAAGTGATAAAAACGTTTGTTTGTCAAGAAGAATGTCAAAAATTAAAGCCAACATGCATTATGCTTTATTAATTTGAAATTTAATTTGCATATTTATTAACAAGTGCAACAATAAAGTGGAAGATTTTTTTTACAAACAAATGCATTATAACAACATGTTTACATACACATGACTATATTTAATCATTAGTTTGGCCCAAAGATGTCATTCAAATAACAAAAATATACAAAATTGAAATATAAAGTTTATGTAATTTTGCTATTCCCCTTTCTTATTTTCAACAGAACATTTTTAGGTAACCGTAACAGTAAACTGCAACTACCTTGACGAAAGCAAAATAAAGATAGACACATTGTTATCAAATATATAATAAAAGTTCTACTTATACCTAAGCTGTTCTAAAATTTTATATTGGTAATTGTGGAAACTAAACATAAGTTTTGCATCAAGTACAGCAAAAATGATACACAATGTCTGTTTTTTAACAGATATGTATTAAATTGAAACATGTTTTAATTATGTGGTTGTTTTTTCTTAATTAGGAAATCGTCCAGCGATCAGTCTATTAATTGCCACTCGGTGACTTCTTTAATTGAGCAAACACCATCCTAATCAATTCGAGTAAATAATATCAACATGACATTCTTTAATTGAAATAGGAAAGGTGCGAATAACCACTTTAATTGGTAGACTGGTGTGTGTTCAACATCCAGAAACATTTTAAAAAAAAATCAGTTGTGTTACATAGTAATATAATAAAAATTACGGGATATTGCTTAAAATATAAATCATTACAGGCATTTCTTTGTTTTTGTTTCTTAAATATTTTATATTTAATATCTTCGATTGGCAAATCATCTATATTCAAATAAAATACGGACTAGTTTAATAAACATTACGGACCAGATTTTTTGGATATTACTGACCAGAAAGTAATGTGAAGGATCCGCATTTAAGCGATTTCTAGTTCTCTTTAATATACATATGTACTTTAGACATAGCATTTTAGACAATGGTTACGATTTCTGAAGCTTAAAGTTAAAATATATATAGTAGACAGTTAATTAAGAAGTCAAAAATGTTTTTTCTATGTCATAATCTCCAGTATTCTTTGGTATTTTCGGCGATTTAATCATAAAAAGGATATTTCGTTTCAACCTTTTATTCAAAAACTTCATAATTTAATTTCATTTTTATACATGAACAAATATATTTTTGAACATGGTCCGAAGTGTCCCCAAATCTGGTCCGAAATGGCTGGTCCGAAATGGCCATGGTCCGAAATGTCCGTAATTCCTTTTTAGTAGTTATATTTCTTTTTGGTATATAATTTTATGTCGAAAAATTCGGTCAACTTCATGATATTATTTATCATCTGAAATTATAGGCTCACGAATAAGCGTTACATTTTCTTATAAAAAAAGACACTAAAGTAATATCCTTTTGTAAAATCAATTTTGAAATTACGACAAATAAAAGTCATCTACGATAACAAAAGTCGATCAGCTGAGAAAAACATAACAAAGAAACTCCGTCATTCCTAAAATTACCCCCCGAAACCGAAGACTTTAAGAGAGAAAGTGATGAGGAAGAAAGTCTGAAGGAGAAGGTTTTAAATGAACAGATAATGAACGCTAGATCCCATGTTTTTGAACTGGTTTGTATCATTTTTCATTGAAGTGTTGACATGGTAAATAACTCGCCCTAATTTTCTCCAGTTTGTTTACATAATTCAACACTGTTGGTTCATATTTTTTAAGTGAAAGAGGTGTTACTTTTTTCATTTTTTCAGTTGAATGGTTATTTGTTATGTTACATAGTTTGAAATATGAACATATGGATGAACTCCACCTAAGGTTACTCAGCAGGTAACCTTGCCCTAGTCTCAAGAATGCAACTTCAGGCGGGATGCTGCCTTTACGTCTCAACCAGAAACCATCAAGATAGTGTTGGAAAATAGATTTTGAGAAATCCCTATATCCCAAATGATTAACGGTCATTTTACACTTGCACATTTGGAAACATATTAAAATACTATATTCTGTTTGAATGATGAATTTTTTCCACAAACCCCCCAAAAAGCAAAAAAGATGCTTTTAAACCTACATCAGCTTATTGTTTACATCAGCCTTATCTGATGGTAGTGTGCTCGCACTGAGAATGCAATAGGCAATGAAATCAGAGCTCCAAAACTTAGGATAGATTTAAGCCTGTAATTCTAAGTACAGGGTTCACAAACAGTAGTTAAATGTTTACTGCTGTTGCCATATTTCCAATAATGGATTTTAACATGTTAAATCTGTAAATTTCTTATCTCTAACTACTGATATTTTTTAACAAACTTATTTGAAACATACATCAGGGGCGTAGCCAGGGCTTTTGAAGGTGTACGCAGAATCCTAGGGGGGTCCGGGGGCATGCTCCCCCGTAATTTTCTGTAGATCGTCTCAGGAGCGTTTTGGCAGGTTTTTGGCATAAAATAAGTCATATTTTTTCACCAATTTTACTCGATTTTCTGGACCAATGTGTACGCAGCTGCGTATTCTGCGTACTTGTAGGTACGCGCCTGTACATCATCAGTAGCAGAAAATTTAACTCATTCACTACATCTATATTTTTTTCTCATACGTTTCGTAGTTTTTGCACAGTTAGAGCCCAACAGATTTTGTTGGGCATTACATATGCAAAGAGGGGAAAATTTCCATCATATTTTGAATCCTCTCTGGTTTGTACTGTAAGTTGGATATCGACCATTAAAAAAAAAAGCACAATATTCAACTTTTTGAGTACAATTATGTAGATTAACTGTGCTCAGCAGTCTATTTATATTATGAAACAGAAATTTATCATGAATATATGTACAGCTAGACCTTATACTATAGTCTTATAGGTTTCTAATTTAACATGGATTGTGAAACAAAATCCAGCCATTATATGGGCCATGTCGTGAGAGTATCATGGTCAGATTTTATTTTTTTGCAGGTTATTTTACTTTCAGATAATGGACTGTTTGGAAATTAACTTTGTATTCTTTCTTTCGCTAACATGCATACAGAAAAAAACCTTCACCCGTTTTCAGGCCTAAACTAGAATTTTACATTATAAAAATTCTTTACGTAAATACAAAGCATACCAGCCAATTTTCGGTGCACAACATGACTTTTTGTAACTCTACAGATTTCTTATTGATAAAGACCATTTTACCTTTCAAGCGACTGATTGTTGATCAGCGAGAGAGCATAAAACAGGTGCACAATGACATAGTATCCCACTATTGACATCTGTGTTTCAATAACTTTTGTCTCGCATATTTCAAAGACAGACTTTATGGTAATTCAGAGAAGGCAGAAAGCTTAGTGTTTGCATAAATTGTAAATAAATTTATGACATCAAACTTGATGTTGTTTTCTTGATGTCGAATTGAAGGGGTTGTTGATTTTGTCATGTCACATCACATATTATTATATTGGTTGCAGTAATGAATAGAATGCTAGTCTCCTTATGGAGGTCGCTGGTTGGAATCCCACCATGAAGGAGTCTCTTTTGACTTTGAGGGGTAGTAACATACGTTTCACACTCCACACCATCAGCATAGCCTCTTGTTTGAACTTCGGCAGGAGTTGTCTAGCTGAATTGATATAAGTTTCAAGGACTTGTTCCTTAAGTATGGCTGAAAGTTTATGACAGGTTAATATAGATTCCCAAAAGCCATGCCTAAACTTGTTTTCATTTGGGGGGGTAAATAGGAATCACCCAGTGGTTGGTCAGTCAGCGGTCGGGCGGGCGGTCTGTTGCAATTTCCTTGTCCGAAGTATAACTTGAAAACAAATGGTTTGAATTCAGTGCAACTTCATACAATGGTCAAGCACAATGAGAGGAAATGTAGTGTTCAGGAATCATAACTCCATGTTCACTATTTGCACAGTTATTGCTCTTTGCTGGTTTTCAATTCTATTTCAATTCTTTTACAAAGTATTCAGTTACTAATAACTTCCTCAGTTCTGAAGCAGTCCTGCAGGGGTATTAATCACATTTAGTGATAGCTCTAGTTGTTGTTTTTTTCAGTCTGTAGAAGGACGCCAAATAGAAGAAGTTGTGCTCAGTGAGTATCACATTTTACTTCCTGAAATTGTTATAATGATCCTAGACTGTCAGGTCATTAAAGTTACTGACCACTGAAATGCTGTTCATTTCTTACAAATATTAACTGGCGATTAGCATGAAATACCTAGTCTGTGTAGTCCAGGAGCAAGTATTAACTGGTAAAACAAAAAGGTAATTTATCAGTCTTGCATGGTTTGGCTCATTTTATCAGTGATTGATAGAGCGATTCCAGATACAGAATACATTGAGGATATTGAACAAAGCCATCATTCATGTATTATGAATTACACAATTTGACTGAAGTACATGATCTGTGGTTAATAGAGCGTTTTTTTAGGAGCTGATTTTAATCAGATTGATGAATTACATGAAGGACTTTAGATTTGTTTTTCCTGACCATTATTTTATTGGAGGTGATGCACATGTTAGTTTTTTGCCGCACCACGGGCTAGGGAGCAAATGAAAAGGATTTAGATAAACTGCAAGTGTTATTTAATTCCCAATCCTGGACAGGAGGGCCATTTCTGAATCATGGTTGTCTAAGTTCGTCTGGGAATCAAACCTTTCCCGAAAGCGCCAGTGGTCGAGGAGTTAGATCTGCAGGTGACTGGTTTGAACCCCATCTGTGATGAGAGTCTAGTGACTTTCTGTATTCCTCACTTTTGGCGCAAGTACTGGTTTGAACCAAGGAAGCAAGTCACCGAGAGTGATTAATATAAGTTGCAAGAACTTGCTTCCCAGTTGATATAAAATAATTAAGTTTAAGACTAAACAAAGTTAAGTCTGGCCAAGTTCATTTTCTATGTGATGGTCTCATTTCACTTTTTAGCTCACCTGTCATGTAGTGACAGAGTGAGCTTTTCTGATCACCTTTTGTCCGTCGTCTGTCCGTCCATCCACAATTAGTTTGTTAACACTCTAGTGGTCACATTTTTGCCTCAATTGTCATGAAACTTGGTCAGGATGTTTGTCTCATTGATATCTCGGACAAGTTCGAACATGGGTTATCAGGGTAGGAAAACTAGGTCACAGAGCCCAAATATAGAAAAACCTTGTTAACACTCAAGAGGCTACTTTTTCAGTCCAAATATCCTGGAAATTTGTCAGAAAGGTTCTATTGATGATTTCTAGCTCAAGTTCAAATATGGGTCATCTGGGTTCAAAAACTAGGTCACGGAGCCCAAAAATAGAAAAATCTTGAGACACTCTAGAGGTTACATTTTCAGCCCAAATAATCTGGAAATTTGTCAGAAAGGTTGCTTTGACAATTTCTAGGTCAAGTTCAAATATGGGTCATCTGGGGTAAAAAACTAGGTCACAGAGCCCAAATATGGAAAAACCTTGTTAACACTCTAGAGGTTACATTTTCAGCCCAAATTATCTGGAAATTTGTCAGAAAGGTTGCTTTGACAATTTCTAGGTCAAGTTCAAATATGGGTCATCTGGGGTCAGAAACTAGGTCACGGAGCCCAAATATGGAAAAACCTTGTTAACACTCTAGAGGTTACATTTTGAGCCCAAATAAGCTAGAAATTTGTCAGAAAAGTTGCCTTGAGGATTTCTAGACCAAGTTCGAATATGGGTCATCTGGAGTCACAAACTAGGTCACAGAGTCCAAATATGGAAAAACCTTGTTAACATTCTAAAGGTAGCATTTTCAGTCCAAATAACCTGGAAATTTGTCAGAAAGGTTCTATCGATGATTTCTAGGTTAGTTTTGAATATAGGTTTTCTGGGGTCAAAAACTAGGTCACAGAGCCCGAAAGTAGAAAAACCTTATTAATGCTCTAGAGGTTACATTTTTAGTCCAAATGTCCTTGAAATTTGTCAGAAAGATTGTTTCAATGATTTCTAGCTCAGATTTGGATATGGGTCATCTGGGATCAAAAACTAGGTCACATGGTCCAAATATGTAAAAAACGTTTTAACACTCCAGAGGTTACATTTTCAGTCCAAATAACCTGGAAATTTGTCAGAAAGGTTCTATCGATGATTTCTAGCTTAGTTTTGAATATAGGTTTTCTGGGGTCAAAAACTAGGTCACAGAGCCCGAAAGTAGAAAAACCTTATTAATGCTCTAGAGGTTACATTTTTAGTCCAAATGTCCTTGAAATTTGTCAGAAAGATTGTTTCAATGATTTCTAGCTCAGATTTGGATATGGGTCATCTTGGATCAAAAACTAGGTCACATGGTCCAAATATGTAAAAAACGTTTTAACACTCCAGAGGTTACATTTTCAGTCCAAATATCCTGGAAATTTGTCAGACAGGTTTTCTTGATGATTTCTAGCTCAAGTTGGAGTATGGGTCATCTTGGGTCAAAAACTAGGTCACAGAGCCCAAATATGGAAAAACCTTGTTAACACTCTAGAGGTAACATTTTAATTCCAAATAACCTGGAAATTTGTCAGAAAGCTTAATTCTATGGTTTCTAGGTCAAGTTTGAATATGGGTCATCTGGAGTCGAAACATCTAGGTCACAGAGCCCAAATATCGAAAAACTTTGTAAACACTCTAGAGGCTACATTTTCAGTCCAAATGTCCTGGAAATTTGACAGAAAGGTTGTTTTGACGATTTGTAGCTCAAGTTTGGATATGGGTAATCTGGGGTCAAAAGCTAGGTCATAGAGCCCAATTATGGAAAAATCTTGTAAACACTCTAGAGGTAACATTTTCAGTACAAATAACTTTGAAATTTGTCAAATAGATTGTTTCAATAATTTCTAGGTCAAGTTCGAATATGGGTCCTCTGGGGTCAAATAACCAGGTCCATAGCAACTTTGTTTAAAGCAGTCATACTCAGGTGAGCGATACAGGGCCATCATGGCCCTCTTGTTAAAATTCTGTTTGGATCTCCTGCTATCTAAAGCCCTCTACAAGAACAAAATATTGATAGGTGCATGTAAGGGACTGAACCTTCTGTCCCTGAATCATCTGCATCGTGCTTTGCCATTAAACAGTGAACCCTGTCTATTATTTAATGCAGTGTAGAATACAATAGAGCATTAAACTAAGTGTTACATGTCTGCACTATAGAATTAATGTGACACATTTGACTGTATTATTGCAGGTTTATTCAACAGTTTGATTCTGCACAGAACTCTGGGAAAGGTCGGTAACTCTTTTTATTTATATTTATTTATGAAATTTAATTTCTTCAGAAAATTTGCTGGTTCCTTAAAATGATTTTTTTAGGTTGACCAGCCTCCATAGCCGAGTGGTTTAGGTTGCTTACTTGTATTTGCTAAACCTCTCACTGATGGAAGGACCACATGTGGTCATTGGTTTGAGTATTTAGGACATCCTCCATGTTTAAAGGTTAAAGCAAAGGATGTAGATTACATAGCAATTGATTTTCAGTTAATTTTGGAAATGTTTTGATGAAGAAAATGTATGAAAATAAATGAGAAAAGCATCTTTGTAATAAATGAAATGAGGTATAATAATTTATGTTGTATATTTTAGTTTCACTACAAACAAGAGGGCAGTTATTCTGTTGGAACCCTTGGTTTTGTTGATGAAGACTGTGACTTCATAGATTTCACATATGTAAGTAATTAATACCATGTCATCATGTGAACTGTTTCTACTTAACTGTTCATAATAGCATGGTTTGAGTTTCCATTTGTATGAAAATAGAGTTTCCATTTGAATGAAAATAGAAAAAAAGTCACAAATATGAAATCCATGTCTAATCTGTTTTAATATACCTGCTTGAATTGATATCTTGTGTTTTAAAGATGCTTTTTGTTTAAAAAATTCATTCAATAAAATGTAAGAAGAACATGTAATCCCTTTGAAGTTGTGTGAGTCTATCAGTACAAGTGAAAATGTACTGATGCAGAACAAAAGTTTTACTGTTATTATTTGATTTTTTTTAAGAACACAAAATACTTCTGCCACTTTTGTCACTCGGTAAAGTCATGCTATGATAAAAGGATATTAAAGGAGGTTTTAACAGGACATCTGTCAAAAGACACAACTGTCTTCACTATTTACGTTTTGCCATTAAGATGCACTTGATTATTAGTCCCCCACAGGTGTTTACACCAGTGGGGACTATAGAATTGCCTTCAGCCTGTCCTACCATCCAGCTGTCCAGAAATCTGGATCCCATGATAATATAATAACAGTATAATAACTTAAGTTGATGACTCTTGGTATTTGAATAGATTCAGGTTGCTGTTGAAATGGAAATAGTCCAAATATGGCTGAGATGGCATAAACAGATGGTTCCTTTGATTACTCAAAAAGTATATTATATTGAAGTCATATGTTCACATGTGCACCAGTAAGTGTAGATGTTTGTGACGTGCTTTTAATGCATGCCAGTGCCTGCTCTTTGATTTAAAGCCCTTACGTAACAAAGTCTTGTGACACAAACTTTGTGTGCATTATCACCTACAAGTGTAGACATGTGTGATGCATTCTATATTTCATGCTTTCTACTGACAGCGTGGTATTGTGGGGATATTAATCACATCCAGTGATAGCTTGAGTTTATTTTCAAGACAAGTCTGGTAAGGGACTTGTGTGTTGCCAGCAACACCAGTGATTTAACAACTATCTTATTTTAGTTAACTCCCTTGTTTTCCAGGTTCGTGTAGCATCTGATGTTTTATGCAGCAATGTGAGACGTGAGGTTGTGACATTCCGAGATGCATTACAGCAGGCGGCTAGCCCAACAGAGTCAGGACAGGTGTGTACCAAGATATATAACTTCATTTGTTTTGTTAATAGCCTTTGTCCTGGTGTGTCAGAAGAATTTGATCTGGTGAAAATTCCCTTATCCTTTTGGTAGTGATTACCTGCAGGATCAAATTTAACTTATTATGATGCCTTACTGCAATACTGGCCATCTGTAGAAGAAACAAAGGTTTTCTTACATATATGTTTATGACTTACCACGTGGGAGCTATTTCATAAATATACTTGTAAATAGGGTCTTGAATTTAAGTCATGAATATATACCAAACCAAACAGTCTTAGGTGCTATAAAAGTAGGCACCAATAATTTGGATCTTTATTGATAAACTTTGCAGCGCTTACTCTGAAACTTTTTTTTAACATACTAGAATGCTACATATTTTGTTAAGTTGATCACCATTATGTTACACACACTTACTTTGATTAGTATAAATTCAGTCTCTGACAACAGTGTCAGGTAGGCAGCTGATCAGTAGTCCAGTGGTTAACGTGCTTGACTTGTAATCCAGGGGTCCCAACATTGCTAATAGTTTTTTTGGATGAGAGGTTTAACTGAGGTCCCATGTATCAGTGCTATATGATAAAAGAATGTAAATAACTCAATTCTAAAGATGGTTTCAGGGAAATCAGCTCTGGCTCAGTTGTGTAGAGTGTTAGGTCTTTATGCAGAATAGCTTGAATGGGCTTGATTCACTGCATCTTTCTGTTAGGGATTGATGTCTTAAGAGTTTTTATTATTAGAAGTTAACCTCTTTAGAAGAATAATGTTTGTTCAACTTCCACTTATAAAAACTTTCAGATTTCACTGGAATTTTTCCAAAGAAAGAGGGCAAGATGGCCTTTTCCGGCTGAGTGTATACCATGGGAGGTGTGGACAGTGAAACTAGATGTGATTACACTAAACAATGAACATGGTTTGTGATATATGTTTTAAGTTTTCATATTCAGTTCACAAGCTTTTTGCAGATTCCAAAATAGTAACTTCAGTTTTTTATTAGAAAGCAAAATACATAACTATTGAGTTACTTCAAAGAATAAACAAGGAAAATTATCAGATCAAGTATTGAGTTTTAAGTGTCTTACGAATCAAGAAACAATTTCTGTAAGTTGTATGTCTAATAAAAACTTGTGTAAAGCTCGTTTTGACAATATGATTCTTTTACCAGATGTTCCAGTTAATGATATCTATAACTATAAATTTCTGTTTCAGAGAGACAGATCTGTAGAGAGCATGTAGGAGAAATGCTTGCAGAGAAGGTGTTGTATATTGCCGACATCATGAACAGGCATGAGTATGTGCCGAAAATGCCGAACCAGTCGGAAGTTGATCTCATTTTTGACACATCATATGTTGATGTTCAGCCATATTTACATAGGGTTAGTAGCCAGATTTGTTTGTGTCATATTGAACTTCTTTTTATATGCCAGAAAGGGCATATTATGTTTTGGTACTGGGGATCTGTCTGTCTGTTAGCAGTTTGGTTTCCAGAGGATAACTTGAGAATCTCTTTGGCCTACATTCTTTTAACTTTGTATGATTATTGCCGACATTAAGTGGATGACCCTTATATATTTTGGAGTCAGTAGCTCAAAGGTCAAGGTCAAAGTGGCCTTAACATTGAAAAACATTTCTGGCATGTATCTTGACAATCATTTGTTATAGAGACTTCAAACTTTATATCATGATTGCACTTATTGAGTGGATGATTCCTGTACATTTTGGGGTCAGTATTCAAAGGTCAAGGTCACAGTGACCTAAACGTTTAGAATCATTTATACTCTGTAACTCGACAACCATTTGTCATAAAGACTTCGAAATTCATAAAATGGTTGCACACATTTAGGGAATGAATCCTATTGATTTTGGGGTTAGTAGGTCAAGGTCACAGTGACCTAAGCACTGAAAACTATCTCAGCTGTTAAACTTTATAACCATTTGTCATACAGACTTGAAACTTCATACAGTGATTGATTACATTGAGAGAATGACCCCCGTACATCTTAGGATCAGTAGGTCAAATGTCAAGGTCACAGTGACCTAAACACTGAAAAGCATTTCTGTTGTATAACTTGGCAACTACTTCCCATACAGACTTCAAACTTCTTTCCCACAACCTTGAATAATCAAACTCTTAACCCTGAACATGCTGAAATTTTGTAATGGATTTGCCCAGCTTTGAATTTGGAACAGTCCATTCAAAGTTTAAGGGATTTCAATATCAAAATACAAAAATGGAGCTACCAACAGTATAGAACTTGGTCAGACTGCACAGATGTGAGGGCTGGCATGGCTCTATACTGGTGGCAAAGGCTAATCACTTTCAGTTCCAGCAGGTTAAGGATCATTGATGATTTGGGAAACTGGTACATGTAATAAATAAATTCAAATTGAAAGAGATGCTTTAGTATTGAAAAAAAGAGCAAACTGAAGTGGGGTTTTTTTGGCCATAAATATATATTCTTATAACAAACTGTTTGCAAGTGAAAGTATTTTTGTATTTGGGGTTCAGGTTAGGGGAACCAGCCCTCTGGCAATTGCATCTAACTGAACATTAGTGGAGCCTCATTCCTGTGATAACGCATTTGACCTTTGGCTGGATCAGCTGATACTACTTTAAACATATAAATTGTACTTACTTTTTTTTTTTTGGAAGAAAAATCTTGTGTGCGTGCGTGCGTGTGTATGTGAGTTTGATATGTAGTTCAAACATCTAAAATTTAATTAATCTCTCACAGTTTTATAAACTGAATTAGAATTGAATAAATTAAGATAATTTAAAATATATTTTTACAATTTTTCAGATCACACATCAGATAAATGGTCCGTCTTCCAGTTCTGTTTCCACGACGATGAGAAAGTTCATCAAGGACACATTGGCATTATGACGACGGCTGTTTCTATAGTAACCATTAATGTTCAACATTTTGTTTGTGCACAATACAAAAAAACTTCTTCAGGATTAAGTGCTTTTATCATGTATTTAATTAATGTGTTAGATTTAGATGCCAGGGTTATATTTATGTACTATGCTGTACAAAGTGAATAGATATTTTCTAGTTGAACAGAAGATCAAGAAAGTCTTACATTTATGCTCATCAAATATTAAGGGTGTAATAGAACTTATTAAAATAAAAATTTACACGTCTTTTAAACAGTGGTCATATTATATACAAGGAATGTCTGAGAAAAGTTTCTGCCAGCCTTCAGTTTGAACTTTTTTGTAACATTTTGTCGTCAGTATTACATATTTCTTAGTCGCAAACTTTTTTTGTAGTTATGACAAATAAAAATACTCAGATGAGAAAATTTATGTTTTTTTGCACAGTGAAACAGGTGAGACACAAGTCCACTTTTGATAACCCAAAATAGAAATAAAATGGACTTCAGTCTTCTTATTTGAAATGCTTCTAGGAATTAGTGATGTAGTATGAATGGTATCAAACAGATTGTAAGAAGAAATTAGAAAATATATCTTAAGTACATGTTCTTTATATATTAGTAGAAACTTTTTCTAGTTATGTTTCGAGAATATGTGTATTATATGTGGATATTATACTCTATGTGTTCATATCAATTGAGAGTATGCAAAACATGTCAGTCCAGTTAAAACTTAGAGAAGGAGAAATTGACAAACAATATTGAACAAAACTGAGCTGAAATTGCTTGGGTGTAGTAATACATATGTTTGAAAGTAACCTTTTCTAGTTGATATTCTTGATGCTTTTGTAACACATTCTTTTGTTGGAATTTCTTGTCGAACTTACTGTAGCTGTTGTGACCCAGATAATGGTGCTTTTGTGAAATATATCTTTGCAGCTGTTCAGGGGACTGCCTGTAGAATTAGCATTGAGAATGATAAGGAAAATTAAAGAACTGTAAGAGGTATTTCCATTGATGATAGGTATTACTCAAAATGCAAATAGTGCATCTTTCATTATTGTGTTTAAATACAGGAGTTTTGAAATAAAAACCTCAATAAATCCATTTCAGTTTTGGTAGACAGTAGTCTGTAACTGAATTCAGATATTTAACTAAAAATTATTTAGCTAACATTTGTTTCCCTTCTGTACATTAACCAGAGAAGCAAGTTTAACAAAGTCACAAGTATTGTATAGTAATTTAGAATAAGAATATTTAGTAAAGGAAACAGCAAATATTTTAATAGCATTCTTAGATCTGCTTGTTAAATAATATAATTCATATGTGGTATGATTTTAAGATGAGAAACTTTTTTCTTTGTTTTCATTCAAATTGCTGAATCTGGTGGCGATGGTGTCTAATTACAGAAATTTTTCACTTAGTGCAAATATCAAAACATCTCTTGACTGCAGTAATTTTTTGTTCTAGTCAAAAAAGAGGTCAGCTTTTTTAAAAAATTATTTTCATCTAATACTATCACATGTATCAGGCACATTTATAAATTTCTGTCCAAAATTGAATTTGACCACCAATATACTCTCAAAATGATAAATACCAGCTAAATATCTATGGTGATAGTTTAAAAGTAGGTTGTAGGAATTCTCTGAACCCATAGTGTAGTTTTCTGTGATGAAATAAATTTTGTATTCTTATAGCATATTTTAAGTATTTGATTCCATTTAAGTTTGTTTTTTTTAATTTGAGATTTGTAGTAGTTGGAAGGAGTCGCACTGGTGTTTTGTATTATAGGTTTTGATAACAAAATGCGACAACTTTGAGGTTCAAGGTCATGTGTCAAGGTCAGTTTTTGCAGGTTTGTATGATGAACATGTTTTACATTGATTTTGTATATTGGGTTATGATACAACATGGTTTAAGGTCTGCTTGAAAAAAAAAGCTAGAATTCAGAGGATAGTTTATTTTATTTAGTTTATTTGTTGGTTGAAAAATGCATTGAGGTATGGTTGTTTATTGTAAATGAAATACTAATTTATACCATCTCAGAACTGTATCAGAAGTTATTTTCAAATCTGGAAAGTTTGTGAATAGGTTTGGACACAGAGAGAAGTTCATCGATTCCATGACTGACAGAAATAGAATTATTATCATTCAAAAGGACCTTACCTTTTGATGCAAATAACATGGACATAAATGTTTAAATAAAAGATCAGTCACTTCCTGGTAAACATTACTACCTTACTTTGGTAATGTATAAAAGCAACATCTTTCTAGCAAGGATTAAGAAACGCGGGGGTTATCATTTATATATCAGCAGTATAATGTGGGATTGTTTTCATTTTTAAAGTTGAAATTATAATAGATGAAATTTGTTCACAAATGAGTTATCAAGGTAACATTTCATTGGGTTTTATCATTATATTCATTTAACCTGAACAATTTTAGGAATTAGACATGTAAGTTGTACATTTCAAACTCATATTGAGTACACCTTTATAATTTGTTCTATTGATGAGAGCTTTTCGCAAAGGTTTTCATTTTAATTATTGTTGTATCTGTAAATATTAATATTGCCTGTAAATAGTGTAAAAAATGTATTACTTGATATTGTTTTGAATGTTAGAACTTTAAAAGATGATAAACATTTTGTGGCCATGTTTATTTAACTTTGTTATGTTTTTTGTGTTGTTGTTGTTGTTTCAGATATCTGCTCTCACTGTTGCTTTGATCATGTTTCATATGACACTTAATAATCCTGTGACAAAATGGTGATAATAAATGATCATAAAAATAATAAAACTTGAAAATTCTGGTTGTTATTTTTATTATATGATAGTATGGTATCTAAACTGAAAAAATGGCATGAACCTAACTTAAAGCCTATTTCTGTTGTCAAGTGTGTCTTTTACCCTAGTACACTGTTGCTATGCCAACTTTTATCACATATAGAACAAGGTCAGAAACGGTGGCAGTGTTTGGTTACAAGATGATGATAAACAGGGATTGCCTTCACAGCTTTGCGACAGAGGCATATTTCTGTATCAATACTTTTCGAAATATTTTCAGTAAGGTCTTTGTACAGTTATAGACGTACTTAATAGTATTCAACTCTCTTTTAGTATTTATTTGATGTTTGGTTATATGTAGGTATAAAGACTTAAATGAATCCATAAAAATAGATGTTATGTTGAGTTTTCTGTAACCTCTACCATACAGTTCTGTCGAAAGCCACGTCCAAGATTTTGTCCTGCGGTTGGTGACTGGTCACTTTCTTGCATATTTGACAGATATTCTTCAGACAACTGAAATCCATGATTGGGTGAAAAATTGTCCACGTGTACAAATCTAAGTGGTTTTTCTTCAAATATTGTTCGCAGGCGCCTTTCCCAAGATTGCAAAATGCATGTGCGTTGATTCTCTGAGACATCTCGAGGGGCATAGCAAATGTTGGGAGCCAGTACTTGTAAACCAGTCATCCTAAGCGCGTTCTGAAAAATAATGACCATGAATGTAGCAACACAGACTAATATTACACAATTCCTTAAAAGTACTTTTTTGTCTTAACTGGGACCAAAGTATAATGTAAGTTTTAAGAATAAGATTTGAATAGACAAGAACACAAGTGACAAATAACCATTTTGGAAATACCCGAGTGATATTGTCTGCTTTGAATTTCAACATAATTGCTCTAAACGATCTTTTGTCTGCATGAACAAAAATGCATACCTGTATTGGCCAAAGGATTACATTCATATCGCCAAAGATTCCTGAGTTTGAAAAAAACTCTCTTGTTCCACCGGTGGTGAAAGACAACAATATCTTTTTGTTCGCAAAAGGTCCATTATCAAACCATTTTAGCTCATTTGTATCAAAAGCAACCTTATCCACAAAGCATAGGTCAATCCATCCTTTCAAAATGGCGGGCATACCAAGCCAGTACAATGGAAATTGAAGTATAACAAGGTCAGCTGTAAGTAACCTGTCAATTTGAATTTTGTTGTCGTCTGGGAGGGTTCCACTTCCGGCCGCGTGAGTCAACTCTTCTTGAAAATCAAAAAAATCTTTTCTCTGGCGTTCTAAAATTAAAGACTCTAACGATAAAATACAATAAGACAAAGTTTGCTAAAACATGGTATTAAGAATTTCCATGTTTAAAAAATAACACCAACATCTATTGGTAAATGCATTGAAATAAAAGCATAACAACAAACAAACACAGGTAAGGTCATATGTGTGTAGTAAGCTATGAGTTGGGAATTAGGTACTGGATATTCATTACCCAGCTCAGTTTGAATTCTAAGCCTGCTGGAAATTGGTTTTTAGACCCAAAAGAGATGAATACCCAGCTCGGTATGAATTCCTAGCCAGCTGGGAGTTGGGAATTTGTCCCAAAAGAGCCAAACACCCAGCTGAGATCAAATTCAAACAAGAGCCACCACAAGCGGGGGCCACACTCGACTTTTTTCCTATTTCCAAAGGCAAACACAGAGGAAGCACATTGTGGTGAAGGGATTTCAAATGAAACATCATTTGGAAATATAATTATACATTACAAAGTTCTGGCCAATTTTAGCAACACTCAAAAATTTGACCTTAAAGGTCAAAGGCAAGTTCAGTTTAACCTTCTTTGGAGGTATTGTCTAAAAGGTAGTTATGTCCAAGCATGAAGACGCTACATTCATAAACAACAAAGATATAGCCAAGTTCAGTAATGTCAAGGTCATTTAAAGGTTAAGGTCAAACTTGAATCAAAATGTCAGATATGTCAAAAGTATTGTTTTGTCCAAGTATAAATCAAATCCATCAATAAATGACAAAGTTATGACAATTTAAGCAAAATTCAATCATCTGACCTTGACAGTCAAGGTCATTTTTAGGTCATGGTCACTTTTGAGTTATTCAACATGTCAGTTTTGTCAAAAGTGTTGTTTTGCCCAAGTATGAATCAATTTCAACAATAAATGACAAAGTTATGGCAAATTGTAGCAAAATTCAATAATTTGACCTTGAAGGTCAAGGTCATTTTAACGTAAAGTTGATACATGAAAGAATCATAATGTCGGATTTGTCATAAGTGTTGTTTTGTTCAAGTATATGCAAATCCATAAGTAAATACAAAAGTTATGAAAATTTGAGCAAAATTCAATTATTTGACCTTGACGGTCATGGTCATTTTGAGGTAAAGGTCACACTTGAATTATTTATCATGTCAGCTTTGTCATAAGTGTTGTTATTTTCCAAGTATTATTAACATCCAACCACAAATAACAAAATTATGGCCAGGTTTAGCAAATTCAATAATCTGACATTGACTGTAAAGGTCATTTAAAGGTCAAGGTCAAACTTGAAAGAATCAAAATGTGGGATTTGTCATAAGTGTTGTTTTGTCCAAGTATGAAACAAATCCATAAATAAATGAGAAAGGTATGACAATTTAAGCAAAATTCAATCATCTGACCTTGATGGTCAATGTCATTTTCAGGTTATGGTCATACCTGAGTTATTCAATATGTCGTTTTTCTCATAATTGTTGTTTTGTCCAAGTATGAATCAAAACCAACCATAAACAACAAAGTTATGACACTTTAAGCAAAATTTAATTATTTGACCTTGACGGTCATGGTAATTTTAAGGTTTAGGTCAAACTTGAATAATTTATCTTGGCGGCTTTGTCTTAAGTGTTGTTTTGTCCAAGTCTGATTCAAATCTAACCATAAATAACAAAATAATGGCCAGTTTTAACAAAATTCAATGATTTGACCTTGACTGTCAAGGTCATTTAAAGGTCAAGATCAAACTTGAAATAATAATAATGTCGGATTTGTCATAAGTGTTGTTTAGTCCAAATATGAATCAAATCTATAAATAAATGAGAAAGTTATGACAATTTAAGCAAAATTCAATCATCTGACCTTGACGGTCAAGGTCATTTTAAGGTCATGGTCATATCTGAATTAATCAACAAGTGTTGTTTTGTCCAAGTATAAATCAAATCCAACCATAAATACTTAAGTTATGGACAAATTTAGCAAGATTTAATAATTTGACCTTGAAGGTGAAGGTCATTTATGATTCAGGGTCAAGTTGAGTCTGGTTCACTTGAAGATCTTGTCCAAAGGGTTGTTGTTTCCAAGTATGAAGACAATTCACCTATTAATAAAAAAAATTATGGCCAATTTTAGCAAAATTCAATATTTTGACCTTGAAGGTGAAGGTCATTTATAAGTCAATGTCAAGTTTAGTCTGGTCATCTTGAAGGCCTTGTCCAAAGGGTTGTTGTGTCCAAGCATGAAGAGAATCCACCTACTAATAATAAAGTTATGGCCAATTTTAGAACAATTCAATATTTTGACCTTGAATTTGAAGGCCATGAAAGAGTCAAGGTCAAGTTTAGTCTGGTCATCTTGAAGGTCTTGTCCAAAGGGTTGTTGTGTCCAAGTATGAAGATAATCCATTAAGGAATAAAAAAATATGATCAATGTTAAAGTTTTCGGATGGGAACGGCAACGGCAACCATGACTATAGCAATAACTAGATTTTTTTGTAAAAAAAAGTCGAGCTAAAAATCAAAATACTCAGCTGGTTCAAATTCCCAGCTAGCTGGGAGTTGGGTTTTTCACCCAAAAGAGCTGAATTCCCAGCTGAGATCGAGTTCCTAGCTAGCTAAGAGTTGGGTATTCAACTAAACGATTACCCAGCTCGGTTCAAATTCCCAGCCAAGTGGGAGTTGGAAATTCGTCCCGAAAGAGCTGAATATCCAGGTGAGATCGAATCTCTAGCTAGCTAGAAATTGGATATTCAACTAAACGAATACCCAGCTCAGTTCGAGTTCCCAGCTAGCTGGAAGTTGGGAATTTGTCCCAAAGAAGCCGAATACCCAGCTCGAAGAGATCGAATCTCTAGCTAGCTAAGAGTTGTGTTTAAAAAAAACGAATACCCAACTCAGTTCGAATTCCCAGCTAGTTGGGAATTGGGTATTTGACACGAAAGAGCTGAGTACCCAGCTGAGATCGAATTCCTAGGTAGCTAGGAGTTGGGTATTCCATGCGTGAATTGCCTAAACTCCATTAGTTTAAGTTTGAGATATCATAGATGTCTTTTACAATATTGCTTGTTTAATGAAAGAGCACATATTTAAAAAAAAAAGAAGTTAAGTGCAGTAACTGAAGTGTCTGAAACAGCTTTTCAACTTATGTAACAGCAGTTTCACTTATAATGTAGGTTGTGATGCAGTTTTGTTCAAAATGGAAACAATAAAGCTTCCTCGAAAGACTTTCGGGAAATTTTATGCCAATCGCGATAATGTAATTTTTGACCTCTAGGGACCTTTCTGAGTCTACTGAATAGGTCTGTGACTGTCTCTAGCATTATCACAGACTTTCAAGAATCTTGGTGCCAATCAAGATAATATTATTTTTGGCTTCTAGAGACCTTTCCAAGTCTATTGAATAGTTCTGTGACTTTGTCTAGCATTATCGCAGACTTCCAAGAGTATTGAGATAATGTTATTTTTTTACCTCTAGGGACCTTTCCGAGGCTATTGAATAGGTCTGTGACTGTGTCTAGCACTACAGCAGACTTTCAGGAATCTTGGTGCTAATCACGATAATATTATTTTTTACCTCTAGGGACCTTTCAGAGTCTACAAAATAGGTCTGCAACTGTGTCTAGCACTATAGCAGACTTTCAGGAATCTTGGTTACAATCGGTTTTTATTTTTGACCTCTAGCTAACTTTCCGAGTCTGTTGAATGGGTCTGCAACTGTGTAAAGCATAATCGCACACTTCCCGGACTTTCAGGAATCTTGGTGCCAAAGCGATAATGTTATTTTTGGCCTCTAGGGACCCTTCCGAGTCTACTGAATAGGTCTGTGACTGTGTCTAGCACTATCACAGACTTCCAGAAATTTTGGTGCCAATTGCGTTAATGTTATTTTTGACCTCTAGGGATCTTCCCGAGTCTAGGAATTTGAACCCAGCTGGGTATTACTTTGGTTGAATACCAAACTCCTAAGTTGGAAATCGGTCTAAGCTTAGTATTCAACTGTTTAAGGTTGAATACCCAATTCCTAGTTGGCTGGGAATTCGAACCAAGCTGGGTATTCGTTAGTTAAATACCCAACTCCTAGCTAGGTTGGAATTCGATCTCAGCTGGATATTCGGCTTCTTGGGGTCAGTTACCCAACTCCCAGCTGGCTGAGTGTTCGAATCTTGGGTATTCATTTGGTTGAATTCCCAACTCCTAGTTTGCAAGAAACTCGGTCTCAGCTGGGTATTCCGCTCTTTTGGGTCGAAAACCCAACTCCCAGCTAGATTGGAATTTGAACAGTGTTGGGTATTCGTTGATTAAATACCCAACTCCAAGCTAGGTAGAAATTCGATCTCAGCTGGGCATTCGGCTCTTTTGGATTGAATACCCAACTCGCAGCTGGATGGGAGTTAGAACCAAGCAAGGAGTTTGATCTCAGCTTGGTATTCGGCTCTTTCGGGACGAATTCCCAACTCCAAGCTGGCTGGAATTAAATTCGAACCTAGCTCCCAACTCAAAGCTAACTTCACATAAACGGTAAGGTCAATAATTTTACTTTTTAATTACCAGCTGCACGAAGTACAAAATATTTATCTCTGCAGTGAAGCGCAGCGTGATTTTTTGTGTTTCAAGTTGTCACCATGTTTGAAAAAGGAAAATATAACTTGAGTTTCTGAATGAACTGGCTTAAACTTGCAGTGTTGGTAGTTGTCGACAATTCAATCTTGGTTATCTAAAAGTCAAGGACAAGAGGCGAAGTTCTCTATCCTTTATAAGACGAGCAATAATGAATATAATTATATTCAATGGTGCAGAGTACATCTTCTAACAAAACTACGTTTGATATAGGAGTACGGTTTCCCAATTCAATGAGTTTGTTCAAATGGAACACTTTTGCCTAACTTTGTGTTAATTTTTAACAAGACTTGGCAAAGGTGTCCTTCTGAATATAAGGCTAATTTAAGGATATGTTTGTGTTCTAAAACCAAGAATACAAACAGACAAAATAAATGCTAAAAACTCAGTGAATGTTCAGAAATTATGTATTTTATAAGTAACCAAGACTCCTTTGATTTATGAAAGAATTTTTAATGAAAATATACCTTCCATTATAGTTGTAAAGTTTTCATTTATATGACTGCAAGAAATAAGTTGTCAACGTATTCAACGTTACTTTCGGGTTTAAAATTGCTTCTCAATAAAAATATATCAAAATAAAAACATTTGTCATTATTTTTAAACAAATTGATTTTCAGGTTCACTGTGAACAGAACAGAAATATCAATATGAAAGATTTAACAAAATCCGGATTATACTGAATTGTATTTGTGACTTAAGTTGCTATGTTTCTTGTATACGTTTAAAGTGGGTTTAAGTTTACTTAAAGATAATGTATGATTACACTGGCCATTGTGAAAGTAGGTCATGACTACAGACTATTCTTCTTTTTTTCTTTCTTTTTTCAAAGCAAACATTAAAATTTATGGAGATTGGAAAGGGTTTCTCTTGGTTTCTGCTTTCTTTTTTAAAGGGGCTGTGCTCCAGATGACAAAAAAAAGAAAGTTTTCTTGTATTATAAATTTCTTGTAATATTTATGATTAATGCTTAAAAAATAACCTACTGACAAAAAATAAGTCAAATAATTACATTATAAATTGATTTTTTCCCTTTCAAAGTGCTATACCGTAACGCGACGGTATAACTATATCGAATAAGATTTAAAGTAAATATCTGTTATAGCACATGCGGCGATGGTGGTGACAGTAAAAGCGTTGGAAATATTTTGTTAACATGAGGGTCCAGAGTTCAAATCAGGCTGGGGCGAAAATATTTTTTTTAATTCTATTTTGACTTTTATAATCAGTTTTGAAGTAAAATATTATGTTGTTATAATCTAACGGCATCTAAATATATAATTTATGAAAAATTTTTTTTTATGTCAAATCTGGAGTACAGCCTCTTTAAGACTTCTCGGTGAATATGATTTAAAAACAAGAAAAGAGTTCAAATATAATATATACCTTTCCATTCAATATCTATAAATTCTGGCTTTTACAATAAAACAAAAAGAGGTAGATCTATAAAATAATTAATCATTTTTTTTAAAGAAAGAAAAAAAATAATGTTATTACTCGAAAAATGATAAAATGAAAACCAATTACCAGAAAATACCACCTACCTTTGAACGTGTATTTGGAAGCCGTAGGGTCAAATTTCATCTTGTAGAGGTCTGACACTTCCACATCGTGACCTTGACCTTTAAGCACTTCGACGGCCGAATCCTTCAAAGCCCCACAGAATGACTTGGGTTCCTGATGTGCATAAACAATTAAAACTGACTTCTTTCCTTCCATTTCTACTTACCCTAGGTATCTCATTCAGTAGGCAGGGTACTGATGTATTGACCTAAAATAATTTTACATGTTATGAATAATCGGGAATAAAATCTAAGTTTAACGAGTTTTACTTTTACTAAGTTGGTATTTATTGACACTGACTTCACGCTTGAAAAGAATGTTTTTGAGAAAAACGTTATGTCTCTCCCTAGTCCTAATAATAAGACGTAACCTATTTCACATTTATCCTTCATTATATTTGATATTTTACATTTTTCATTTTCCATGTTACGTTAGGTCGTTGAAAAAAGCCTTGATAATATAAAATGTAAAAAGTCACAATGATAAATATAAAACGTTAAATAACTTTTTTCAAGTCTAATAATTTGGACTAGTCTCTCCCCTAGTCTCATTTACGACACGTTCGGGCACCCGTTTTTCATTTGGATTTTTATTATGTGCCCTAAACGTCTCATTTCATAAAGGTCAAAATAATAGCGGAAATCCGTTTCGATATGGCAGCCTTTTCTAACACTCGTACCAAGCAGTATACTGAACTGTCAGTTAATAATTTCAACACATGTAGCATAAATGATCAATTATTGTTCAATTTGTACCAAAATATTTACCTTCAACCTATCTGAGAAAAAGACAGGTTCACTTATTTACACTAACCCCCTTCAACATGAATTTTTACCTTTCGCCATTAGCGTGATTTAGATTAATCAATCAGCGGCGAGTACTTTACACACTGAAATTTGTAACAAGGCGGAAACATGTACGCGGTAAATCGTGTCCTTCCATTCGCAGTAAATCATGTCGTTTTGGTCTACTTATTAATTTTTATTGAAATGTTATTCAGTTTCATTATGTATTATTTTCTTTTTATATTTAATTACCATTTAAAAATTACTTTCAAATGAATGAAATAGTGAATACAACACAGTATGCTCCTAAGACCAATTTATTTTACTTACATCTCTACATCTACTGCTTCAATTAAGATCGTTCAACGATTACACTAAGCAGGCGCTGTCTGGGAATAGCTGTTAAAACAAATATATTACGTGTAACTTAATAGATAAAAGCAAGTTAAAAGAAAACTACAAGACTGAGATAAAAGGATAAAAACAATACTAGTTTAGAACTGGAAGAAAAGATGCAGTTGCCCAGTAAAAAGGTCTAAGCTGGGACTGGCTTGTAAGGATAAAGGTAGACCATTCCACAGACGAATACTTCTTAGAAAAAATGAATACGAGTGTTACTGCGTCCTTGAGTATGGTATCAGATTGTTCAGGTTTCTGGTGGGTGTCAGATGGTGATGGTCAACCCTCACAAGATGATTGATTTTATAAAGGAGAGTAACAGAGCTGATGTTGCGTCTCTGCACTAGAGTTTGCCAATTAAGATCTTGTAGCATCTTAGATACACCACTGGTGTAATTGTAGTCATTATATACATATCTGGCAGCTGACCTTTGAACTTGTTCTATTTTGTAAACAAGATGTTTTGCCAAGGATGCCAAACCGTGGAACAGTATTCTAACTGGGGCCTTACATAAGTTTTATAGGCAGTTTCTTTGACCTTTTTTGTTGGAAGTTTTGACATTTCTTTTTATGAATCTGAGTGTGTTATTTGCTTTTGCTGTTATTTATATTATTGGTCCAAGATAGATCTTTACTTATTGTTACACCTAGATATTTATATAGCAGCCTCCGTGGATTTTAATTCTTGGCCATGTAGTTTATAAGGAAATATTTCAGGATGTTTCTAAGGACTGATTCTTAGGATTTCGCATTTATCTGGATTAACTCGACCAATCAGATTCCCAGTTTTCAAGGCTGTTGAGATCTTTTTGGAGGGTTTGGGCATCTCGGGTTGATTTAATTGCAAGCAGGGCATTCCCCAGGTCGTTTTAGCGCCCCGGCAGCGGGGCGCTTGATTTTCATGATCCAAGTTACCGGGGCGCTTGAAATTCAGCTTGCACGTTGATTTTAGAGGCGGGGCGCTTGAATTTTTAGAGCAGCAGACGACTGCGTATCACTGAATTGTTACTTAATATACACAGCAGCCGTCGATCAATAAATCCCGTGTAATGAAAGGATGTATGGATAAATATGTGACTGCTAATAATGGGCTACCGCTATATTTTGAAGAAGTAATTTAAAGAAATATGTTTTATGATCACGTGGCATTAATTGCTCTTGATTGAAAATCGGTTGTTTGAGCTATTATAAGCTATAAAGTTCGACGCTTGGGACAATTTTTTCTCGGACAACCGACTGTTAACAAAATTTTTGCCCTGGACAACCCTTATTTTGACAGTCAGAAATATAGGTCAACTGTCCAAAAACACAGCTCACTCTAATAAACAGTCGATTTCTAACCATGTTGAAATTAATTCTGACATTCCATAGGCACCATGTAAGTGAAAATATCTCGGATAGTCCGTTTGTCACCTGTTTTCGCGACCCCGTCGTATTGTTACTCTTTGTTCAGAGAAAACTGTGTCCTGGAGACACAGCAACCTTACAAAATTTAATTTATTGATTAAGATGAATGGTCAAGATTTGATCATTTGTACCAGTTATTTTACTTTGTCATTAAGATAGTTTCTTTTCCTCTTGAAAATTGCTGTCATTTATTGCCTTCAGAAGATGTACACAGTTCAACTTTAACTTATTACTGCTAAAAGTTCATACTGACTATACAAGGCAGTTTCTGTTGAAAGTTTTCATAAGACCATAAAGGTTTCCTTCCTTCTAAATACATGTATCTGTATATTTTTTGTTTCTTTTTTTTTTTTAAATATGATGACAGAAAAAAACTATTTATTTATAATTCTCACTCAAAAACTGATTTTGGGACAACTCTGTTTTGCCATGTTCAGTTGTCCCAAACTCATACTCAGAAAAATTTGTAGACCCTTTGATTATATTATTATGCACCTATTTATGATTATTTATTTAAAAGATGGTGAAAGATATTAAAAAAATGTTAATACTGAACACCTTTTGTTTGTTTAAACTCCCATTAAACTTACCCCAAAATGATTCATTTCATTGTAAGGATTTAAAAAATTTCGACATGCGGGAGGGGGATTACCCCTCCCGCACCCACCCCCTCAGTTGCGCTTGGAAAATTTTCTGGGGAAGGCCCTGGCAAGGTATACTATTGTGTCGTCTGCAAATAGTCTAACTTTGCCCTTGACACTGTCAGGGAGGTCATTTATATAAGATACGAAGAGGCAAGGCCCCAGTACCGAGCCTTGAGGGGCCACAGAGAGAACAGGTAGTATGTCGGAAGACTGACCATCAACAACAACCTGTTGAGTGCGACCATATTAGAATGACTTGGTCCATGAGATGACCTCAGAGTTAACACCTAGTCTATGTAGCTTAAGGAGGAGTTTGTGATGGTCGACTTCATCAAATGCTTTACTGAAGTCCATGACTATAACACATCTGTCTGTTGACCTTGCTCTAAGTTGTCATGGCCTTCCTGAGAGAAACTGATGAGCTGGGTTTCACAGCTATGTTTTGACATGAAACCATGTTGAAACGGGCTTAGGATATCATGCATGGTCATAGAAAGACATGATATTGGTGACCATTATAGGCTCCATTAGCTTAGAGGCAATACATGTTAATGAGATAGACCTGTTATTACTGGGTTAACATTTTGGGCCTTTCTTACATACAGGGGCAATGACGGCATGCTTCCAGTCATTGGAGACGGTACCAGATTTAAGGGAGATTTGGAAGATGTGGGTGAGAACAGGGGGCTATTTCAATGTGAAGTTCCTTTAGTAACCTTGGGGAGATTTGGTCGGGACCAGAGGCTTTGCTTGGATTTAAACCTTTAAGGAGTTTCCTTACTCCATCCTCTGTTATGTTGACATTTGGCATTTTTGGATAGTTTTGTGGAGTAAGCAGTTGTTTGCATGACTTGGAAAGACTCAGTGGTTGAGGGTGAGAAAAGACAGACTCAAATTGCTTATTTAATATGTCTGCTTTGGTTTTAGGATCTATGAAGGTTTGACCATCACTTTTTAAAGGTGTTACTCCACAATTTTCTGTTTTGTTCGATTTGATAAAAGAGTAGAACTTCTTACACTTTCCTGGTTGTGAATCATCAGAGAAAATGGCCATGTCTAAGTACAACCAGTATGAGTTCCTTATTTCTTTTTGGATTTTGCCTCTAAGCATTTTAAACTATTTAGTAGGTCCTTTGAGGGGGTGTTCGACTGTTTTATTTTTGAGTACAGTCGATCACGTTTCCTAATTTGGCGAATTATGTGTTGGGTTAACCAGGGTAGATCACGACGTACTTTGGTTCGTTTTGAGGGGATATAAATTGAGCTGAGACGGGTTAGTTCATCCTTAAATGATAACCAAGCAGAATTAGGGTCAGAATGGTGTTGTTCAAGAAAGGATTGAGCAAATGAATTGAAACCTTTTCTTAGATTTGACCAGTCAGCTTTCTTATAACATTTAATTTCTCTTACGGTTTGAATGGTGCGGCCTCTATATACTTTCATCTCATGTAAGACAATGTGGTGATCAGAAGACCCTAAGGGGGTAGTGTTTTTGTATTGTGAACTTGACCTGGCATATTTGTTAGAAAGAGATCAAGAGTGTTGTTGCCTCTTGTGGGAGAAGTAACCATTTGTTGTTGGTTGAAATTTAGAATGTTTTCTAATAGGACAACATAAATGCTCTTGTGCCTGCAGCCATCCATTAGGGATTCATTTGACCAATTTATGCTGGGCATGTTGAAATCACCCAGAATCTTTGCCCAGATAGCATTACATTTTGATTTGAGGTGGGGCTGTTCCTGGACTCATAATAGATCGTGATATGGCTAACAGGGTCCCCCTCCTGGGCTATTTAACCTATCATCCCTATATACATTAAAATTCAGGTGTTCTGGAAATATTTCTGATGAATTTTTTTCGGGTTTAAGCCATGCTTTTTGTAAGACACAGTATGTCTGGCTTTATTTGGATGATAACCTGTTGCAGATCTGGGATCTTGTTTTTAACAGAGCGACAGTTAATATTTAAGATAGCAAGGCGTTCAAATGATTTAGGTTTTGCAGGTCAAGAGGGTTTAACCTTTTTGTTTTTTGGTATTGGGTGTTGAAGTGGCTCTGGACTGGGTTTTGGGGCTTTGGTGGCTACTGTCTAGAATATGGTGATTTGAGTTTTCATCATGATTGAGGGACTGTAGGGGAGAAAAAAACGGTTTCACTCAGACTGTTAAGGGATTCAGAAAGAGGTAGGAAGAAGTTTGATCTGCCACATTTAGTACAGTGCCAAATTAACCGGGAGTCAGATAAGCAAAAGTAGGTGGAGTCACCTGTTCCTTGACATTTAGCATGGTACCAGACATTACACTGGTCACAGGCTATGCCTTGATGTTTCCAGGTAACTTCTAACTCACAAACACCACAGGGAAATCTTGAGATGTTTTGGGTTGGAGTAGCCTGGGGCCTGGATTTACTTCAATGTCTGATGCCTGGGTTTGCAGCAGGCAGTGTAAGAATATTAAGGAGGCTGACTTACCTAAGGGAACTGGACGTGGCACATATTTTACCTTAATATTGTTCCACGCCAAATGGTTGCTGGGAGATTGTATTTTTACTTGGAAGGAGGAGAAACATGCATGCCAATGACATATCTTTATACATAGACCCGGGGTCTTTCAAATAGAAAGACCCTGATAGACCTTATACATAGACCCTGATAGACCTTAGTTATCTAAGGTCTCTGCTTTATATTACAGTAATATACCGGGTTATGAAACGATGGCACTGTCCCGGATGGTCACGTGACACCACCTACGTGATGGTCGTCATTCTCGAACTTGTTAACTGAACAGCGTTTTAATTACTGCGGGAAAATTTAAAAAATTGATCATATATGACATATATATTTATTATTTTCCTAAAGTTTAGTATTTCATTATCGAATTATGCATAATTTTCGTCGGTATATTTACGGTATTTACTTGTGAGAAGTTGAATATATAAAACAACTGCGGACCGGCCTTTATGCAAGTATGTGTACCTGAATTTCTAAGAAGTGTTACATATTAGATATTTTTAAGCCTAAAAGCATAATTTTCTGGAAAATGTACCAATATCCCAGCGACCGAAAAATCTTAAAACCATTTTCATTCGTTGAAACGATCATGTGGTTGCAAAAATTAGAAATAGAAAGGTGTTTTCTGAAAATTTTGTAAACACATTTCAACTATTCGCGTTTACGGTAACATCTGAGTACAAAACAACCATGCCATCGTGATTTTAACCTTTTTGATATTTTAACTAGTTTATTTACGTATACATAATAAAAAACACTTTGAAAAGTGAAATACAAAAGTAACATGCAAATGGCTGAAAAATAACTTTGGAATTCCCTGTCTAAAAATAAAAATATCGTTCTAGCAGAGGTAAGAAAGTGAAACATTCGATCGATGCGCAGGAGAGTAGGTCATTGGCATAAGTAAAATAAATTGGTCTTAGGAGCATACTGTGTTGTTTTCTCTATTTCATTCACTTAAAAGTAAATGTTAAATGGTAATTAAATATAAAAAAGTAAATAATACATAATGAAACTGAATAACATTTCAATAAAAATTAATGAGTAGACCAGAACGACACGATTTACCGCGTACATGTTTCCGCCTTGTTACAAATTTCAGTGGCGTAAAGTACCAAACTCCCCGCAGCGGTTACTTCCCCTGATCAGTACAGAAACCACTGCCACCACAAGTAAATTCGGTCGTTACAGAGCCGAGTATATTTTTTTCACTTTTAGTTTTAAATGTATATACCTTCTATCACTTTAGTTTTCTTTCATTTAATTGTTATGCTTTATGTACAAAAAGGTAAAAAATAAATGTAAAAAAGAATATTTCGTAAAAATAACGAAAGTAGATTGTTTTGGTCACATGATAACATATCGTCACGTGGGTTATAGTGGTGGCAGTGGTTAAAGTAGCAAAAAGTGACGTAACCGGTGTGAGGAGTGCCGCTGATTGGTTAATCTAAATCACGCTAATGGCGAAAGGTAAAATGCATGTTGAAGGGGGTTAGTGTAAACAAGAAAAACAGTGATACAAAAGTATCACAGCGGACCGACGAACAGAGCTGCAGGCAAATATTTTGAATAAGCTGTTTTGACCTGAGGCAGATATATCAGTAGTTTGTTAACTTAATTTGTACTATGTGTACACACTTCCAGAAGTAATGGACTTCTGGGTCCCGGTTATTCTACAGTTATTAAGTAAATGAAACTTTGCAAATATTTCAGGTAAACAGTGTAAAATGTTTTACTTGGTATGACCTTTAAAAGATGATAAATATTTTGTGGCAATGTTACGTTTTTTGTGTTGTTGTTGTTGTTGTTGTTTCAGATATCTGCTCTCACTGTTACTTTGGTCATGTTTCTTATGACACTTAATAATCGTGTGACAAAATGGTGATAATAAATGATAATAAAAATAATAAAACTTGAAAATTCATTTTTATGTTAATTAGTAGAAAAGTACCGTTTCTAGACTAATGACATGACGCATTAAGCTAAGAATAGGAGGTGAGAGCTAAATGAAAAAGTCACTTTTTTGGTGTCTATTCACATTAACGTTGGAAATGTTTCCTACTTATTGAGATGTACTGCGAAAATACATTAAACGCACTTATATCAGCATAAACTGGTACAAAACATTACTATTAAAATTAAGGATATTTGGTCATACTTAAAGGTAGCCAAACCTTCAAGTATAAAACGTGATAATTATGCTTGTATGTATATATAGCCTATTTCTGTTGTCAAAAATGTCTTAACTTCGAAACACTGTTACTGTGCCAACTGTTATCAAATAAAGAGCCAGGCCAGTATCGGCGACAATGCCAGGTAATGACACAGGACGATTTGCAGGTCTGCTGTTCAACGCTCCGCCACGGAGATATATCTACGTCAAGACTTTTTAAAAACAGATTCAGTAAGGTTTACAAGAAGTTACAGACCTACTTAGTAGTATTCAGTTTTATTCAGTATTTAGCGGAGGTCCGAATATAACTAAGTAAACGCATTTTTATTGAGGCAATATAAATTGCTTCATAAATCCTATGGTGAACTTTCAGGAACCTCTGTCATACTGTTCTGCAGGAAGCCGCGTCCAAGATTTTGTCCTGGATTTGGAGACTGGTCATTTTCTTCCAATTTTGATAAATATTCTTCCGACAACTGAAATCCATTTTTGGATGAAAAATTGTCCACGTGAACAAATCTGAGCGGTTCTTCTTCAAATATTGTGAGCAGGCGTCTTTCCCATGTTTGCAACATGCACTTGCGTTGGTTCTCTGAGACAACTCGAGGCGCGTAGCAAATGTTGGGAGCCAGTATTTGTATACCAGTCATTCTAAGCGCATTCTGAAATGTATTGAAATCGATATCAGAAACACTGGCCATGAACGTAACACCACATATTTATACTCCACAATGTCTAAAATATCAACAAGTATTTTGTTTGCCTAAACTGGAAGCGAAATAAAGACCGAGCACAATATGTGAATAGACATTTACAAGAATACTAATGACAAGGAACCATTTTGGAAATACATGCTATTAGTGATAATATTTATTTCGCATTTAAACATATGCTTAACCAACTTATTTCTGAAAAAAAAACATACCTGTATTGGCCAAAGGATTACATTCATATCGCCAAAGATTCCCGAGTTTGAAAAGAATTCTTTTGTTCCATTGGTAGTGAAAGATAACACTATCTTCTTGTTCGCGAAAGGTCCATTGTCAAACCATTTCTGCTCAGCTATATCGAAAGCAACCTTATCCACAACGCATAGGTCAATCCATCCTTTCAAAATGGCGGGCATGCCGAGCCAGTATATTGGAAACTGAAGTATAATGAGGTCGGCTTTGAGTATCTTGTCAATTTCCGTCCTGATTTCGTCTGGTATGGTTCCACTTCCGGCAGCGTGTGTTAACTCTCCTTGTAAATCAAAAACATCTTTTCTTTTGCGATCTACAATTGAAAGACGAAAAAATAACTCACAGAACAGCAATGAGAAAACGCAGGTTATTTGGAATTTAGCCGAACCTTAAAAGTTTCGATGTATTTCAAGATTGATTTTGAATTTAAAAAAAACTAATGCAGTTTTCTTTCGTCATTTTTTTTTGAAAACACAATGTGAAAATTTGCACTTAATTTAAATTACACCAAAGCGTGGCGGACTGCTTTTTATGTCGGTCAATAGCGATACATCGCTAATGTTTAACTGTTCTGTAACATCGACTTTAAATAAAAAATTTTGTCTTGTCTTGTCTTGTTTTGAAGCAACACATATTTTTTTTTTCAATGACATAAGCACGAAGTACTTCAAGTATTTTTTCAACTTAATAATTTTTCTGAATTGTATACTAATATCTATTGCGATAATTTTACGGTTTCTGTCAGCATCGTGTTCCAAAGGACGTTCTAGATTAAAAAGGAACAACACAAAGAAGAAAGGAAATAACAACAACAGGTGTCAGCGATATCATGTTAATTCTACCAAATACTGTTTTAGAAATTGTCTACAGAGAACCTAAAGACAGTGAAAGAGAACTGTCCAAACATAGACGACCGCCTTGCTACTAATTGTCTTGCGTTGACATTATACGAATATGGGGTGGGGTGGGGGAGGGGAGTTCCAGAAATTAGTATCTCCCTAATTACCTCCCTTGCGTCCGCCATTAAGGGACTGCACAGATCGAAGCAGATAGAAAAAGTCCATTTGAATAGCTGTAAGTAATGTGATTGTGACGTTGTATGTTAGAGAAACAGATTCATATAAACCATATGAAGCATTTATTATCAGGAGAAAGGAAGAAGGGTATAGATTGTTTTTATTGTGACTCGCTTGAAAAGATTTGTGTAATGTTCTTGCAACAGTCTTGCTTTATACATGTCGCATATCCAGCTTAAACAAAAATTTCACACTTTAAAAATGGTACCATTATAGGCATTTTTACACATACTTACAATAATTTGATAAATTGTGTGTGTTAAAATCCAACTTCTAACAGTAACAATATGTAGTAAACAAAATATTTATATTTTCTGGCAGTGTATTTTATGATACATTTTTGTACCATGACCTGTTCAGTAGCAAGTATTTAGTTTAATTTAATTCAATGACACTAATTTTTCTACAGACAAATGTAACGGTTATCGAAATGAATTTTTGCCGATTTTTTTGTCTCATGACACTATAGCCAAAATCTATTATAAAATGAATTATTTACTAAAGAAGGTACATGTCTTAATAATCAGCATTTTTTTTATCTGGAGTAGCGAAGTGCATACGTTCTGAAACGAGTTACAGATAATAATTAAAAAATAAAATGTTTTAACAGTTAAGGTTGTTCAATTTTCTCCCCTTAATTAATGAAGTCCGCGATGCAACGACATTTTCAACATACAAAAGCTAAGTGAACACTGGTCAGCAAATCACATAAATCTGACATAATAGTTTGAAATCATTTATAAATGTGAAAGCTTCAATGTCTGTAATCAAACAGTCGACTATACTATCGCTTTCTATTCTATTTCTATTTACACAAAGTTAAGAGCGGATCAGTGGTCCAGTGGTAACGCGCTGGACTGATACTCCAGGGGTCGCGAGTTCAATCCCCCGCTCCTCTACAAACAGTTCTAAATGTCTTTCGGGTGAGTCGTTAATCCGAGGTCCAATCTATCTGTATACTGAGCATAATATTTCTTAAGAACCAGGGGTGTCTCTGGAATGGGATATTTTCTGTATCTTGCACTATCCCGCTCCACACAACCTAAAATAACTAATCTCTGCAGGGGTCGTCGGTCATAAGGGCAACCGGGACCGAAGATAAATAAACTCAGATAGTCGTACGTAACCTCATCCTATAATATATTTTGTCGCCATCTTTTGGTGTGTAGTTATATTGAATCATAAGGCCTAATATAAAATATATTTTGTTTCCCCTCCCGCGACCCATGCCAGTTTGAGTAGGGTAAGTAGGTAGGTAAAATACTTTTTTTATCTAAAATATTTTTTATTGATTATATAATTTATATATCTGAATTATATGGATTTCAAAGAAACAGAAATTGTGAGTGCTTAGCATCTGTTCAAAGTTTAGAACCAAAGTTTCAAAGTTTAATTCAATACATGTATATATATCCCAATTTGTATATTTACAATGCAAAAATATCAGTCAAATATGAAGATGTGATTCTCACTGACATACTTTGCTTACATGTGCAATAATGTTTTTTTTGTTTTGCAATAATTTTTTTTGGGTAGCTATGATTTTTGTGGGTAGGTAGTAGGAGGGGAAACAAACAATATTTTATTTTAGACCTAAATGATCCATCTGAACGTTTGATAAATGGCATTGTTTGCAATGAAATATGCTTCCTGGTATGACCAAATGTATTTATACAACTATATGTCTGTCTATCTTATTGTAAGTAAGTAATTAAGTAAGTAAGTAACTCGTTTATTAACGTGACCTGTGCATTACAGTTTCAAAATATACAATACATAAATACATATTTTTTACGTATTGTTTAGTGAGTAAGTAATTAAGTTATTAAGCAAGTAAGTAACTCGTTTATTAACGTGACCTACCTGTAAAAATATCTTTGGAAGCCGATGGGTTAAACTTCAGCTCGTAGAGATCAGACACCTTCACATTATGACCTTGACCTTTGAGTACCTCGACGGCCACGTCCTTCAAAGCTCCTGTAAAAGATTTAGGTTCCTGGTGTGCGTAGACAATTAAAACGGACTTCTTTTCTTCCATTTCCATTTTTGTTTCACTACGTCTACACTCTGGGTATATTACGTATGCACTCGAAAAACAATCCGCATTACCAGTATGGAAAAAAATGAAAAACCAACGGTCGTGTAATACCGCGAGACCTGTTTGTATGGAACGCCAAATCTACATAAACGCAGTTATTTTCTTTAATTCAATAAATGCTCGATGTAAATAATCTGAAGTTTCCTGTAAAAGAATTACTGCGCGTTTTAATTCATTTAAAGCTCCTTCTACAACAAAAACGCACGAAACATTTCCTATTTAGATAAACTGCAGCGAGGTTCAAATCTACGGAAGCACAGAAGGGACATGCGGAATATATTTTTATTATCTCGGGGACACGCAATAGTAAAATAAAAATACAAAAATAACTAATTAATTGCATGGCTGGTGAAAGGAATAACATATCAAGCCTGATGTGTTTCAAAATATATTGATCTATTGGTTTGTACCTATCTTTATATTGATAGAGTGTAGCCGACAATGACAACATGGTTCTTTGGTGAAACACAAACTAATCATTAGTGCCATCATGTTTTGAGATCTGACCAATTTCACATTCTTGTCCGGGCTTCTACTCTGCAGCCGTTGTTAAGAATTAAATGAAACTTTATAGGAAGCCTCAGGTATATATTATATATGAATTCTTTTCACAGGGCCCTAAGATTTGCTACACATAGCATCCTATAGTACGATTCGTCTCTGGGCTTTTTCATAGCATCTACTAGTCGGGATTTAAATGAAGCCCTGTGGAAAATGTCATTACAAAGAGGAGATGCGCATACTACCATTATGATCCGCATTCTTTATTTTCACCAAGCTATACGTCCTTAGAATTGCTACATAGATTATATTTAAGCTGCCTTTTTATAGTCCGGGCTATTTCACTGTAATTACTTATAAGAATTTAATTAAACTTTACCGGAAGCCTCAGTACCAAGAGCACATATTGTCAACACAATCAAGATTGATTATTTTCACAGAGTTGTTTGATTCGTTGATTGCCCTGCAGTACGGGTGTTGTCTGAACTATTTGTCAGAAACCTCTGGCAGGAATTTAAACTTAATAGGAAGCTACATTATCAGGAGATGCTCTTATTACTAATGGGATTTATTGGTTGTTTTTTCATATAGTTATTTGAGCCTTTAATTTACTACATATAGTATACTATACAGTGTAAAATCTCTTACTTGGTATTAGCTTTTAAAGATGATAAACATTTTGTGGCCATGTTACGTTTTCGTGTTGTTGTTTCAGATATCTGCTCTCACTGATGCTTGGATCATGTTTCATATGACACTTAATTATCCTGAGACAAAATGGTGATAATAAATGATAATAAAAATTCATTTTTGTGCTGTTTAGTAGAATAAAACCGTTTCTAGACTAGCTAAATACAGGGTGGTTTTAGCTAAGAATAGGAAGTGAGAGCTAAATGAAAAAAAGTCACTTATAAGGTGTATGTTCCCATTAACGTTGGAAAACTTCATTGTTAGATGCACTACGAAAATACATTATGCGCACTTATATCAGTATGAAGTGGTACAAATATTTCTATTAAAACTAAGTGTAGTTGGTCATACTTAAAGGTAGCCACACCTTGAATAATAAAACATGAGATGCTTGCATGCATAAATAGCCTATTTATGTTGTCAAGAGTGTCTGAAACTTCAAAACACTGCTACTGTGCCAACTGTTATCATATGAAGAGCTAGGCCAGTAGCGGCGACAATGCCAGGTACAGTGAAGCTCACTTATAACGAACACGGTTAAAATGAAAAAATGGTTATAACAAAAGGAAATCAATTCCCCGACTTTAACCCTTCTTTATTTATATGCCGCCTCACATGCTTAAAACGAAATTGGTTACAGCGAAAAAACGGTTATAACGTAAGGATTCCGAGGTCCCGAGATACATGTTTTAACGTAAATCTGCACGGTTATAGCAAAATCAATTTTTGACATTTTTTTACAACAAAGAGAAGACAGGTTATTGCCTACTGGTGTTAATTATAACACCTTTATTGATCATGTGTTGAAAAGAGTGCTCGATATGTTTTCACACGTTTTCTTGTGACAAGTTTTAAAAGATGTTAAAAAGGCGTTACAATAATTCGTCGACGTTACTAAAGAAGATGCTTTAGCCTCGGTTTCGACAATACGGTCTATCTTTGAAAAAAGCAGGGAGGTTCCGGAGGACGCATTTCACAATCTGCACAAAGTTGAGATTGCCATTAATGGGATTTTACCATCGAAACAACCCAAGATTAGTGACTTCTTTATGAAAAACTAACTTTACTTAACAACGTAAAATAATGATGTTGATAGCGTGTTCGTATTGGCGTAATTCTGTTTTTGTAATACTATATATTGATTGAGATTATCACAGTCATTGATTAAAATCATTAAAATCATATCATTATTTTTATTATCTACGTTATACTTTTTTAATACAGTAACTTTCTTATAGATCATTGGACCCACTACTATAGCGAAAAATGCGTTATATTCAAGCATTTATATCGAAATTTCGTTGTATGGATACAACGAATTTCGGATATAACGAAGTAATTTGCTAGGTCCCGAGAAATTCGTTATAAGCATGTTTCACTGTAATGACATACAACGATTTGCAGGTTTGCTGTCTAACATTCCGCGATGGAGATAAATCTACCTCAAGACTTTTCAAAAATAAATTCAGTAAGGCCTACAGGAAGTTACTAAATAGTATTCAATTTCTTTCAGCATATATCTTAAGTCCGAATATGACTAGGTTTACACTTTTCTTATTGAGGCAATATAAATTGTTTCGTAAATGTTATGTTGAACTTTCGTGGACCTCTGTCATACAGTTCTGCAGGAAGCCGCGTCCAAGATTTTGTCCTGGAGTTGGAGACTGGTCATTTTCTTTCAGTTTTGATAAATATTCTTCCGACAACTGAAATCCATTTTTGGATGAAAAATTGTCCATGTGAACAAATCTGAGCGGTTCTTCTTCAAATATTGTGAGCAGGCGTCTTTCCCATGTTTGCAACATGCACTTGCGTTGGTTCTCTGAAACAACTCGAGGCGCGTAGCAAATGTTGGGAGCCAGTATTTGTATACCAGTCATCCTAAGCGCATTCTGAAATGTATTGAAATCGAAATAAAAAACACTGGCCATGAACGTAGCATCATAATTTATACTCCATATTGTCTAATAATAGTAAATCATCAAGTGTTTTGTTTTCCTAAACTGGAATTGAAATAAGCTCCGGGCACAGTAAGTGAAAAGACATTTACAAGAATACTAATGACAAGGAACCGTTTTGGAAATACATGCAATTAGTGATAATATTTGTTTCGCATTTAAACATATGCCAAACCAAAGCCTCAAATAAGGCCCTGACTAAACGATCTTTTGTCAGAAATATTAATACACACCTGTATAGGCCAAAGGATTACATTCATATCGCCAATGATTCCCGAGTTTGAAAAGAATTCTTTTCTTCCATTGGTAGTGAAAGATAACATTATCTTCTTGTTCGCAAAAGGTCCATTGTCAAACCATTTCTGCTCAGCTATATCAAAAACAATTTTATCCACAAAGCATAGGTCAATCCATCCTTTCAAAATGGCGGGCATACCGAGCCAGTATATTGGAAACTGAAGTATAATGAGGTCGGCTTTGAGTATCTTGTCAATTTCCGTCCTGATTTCGTCTGGTAGGGTTCCACTTCTGGCTGCGTGTGTTAACTCTCCTTGTAAATCAAAAACATCTTTTCTTTTGCGATCTACAATTGAAAGACGAAAAATAGCTCACAGATTAGCAGTGAGAAAACACAAGTTATTTGGAACAAAAGATATTCCACTCTTAAAAATTTCGATGTATTTCAATATTGATTTTGAATAAAAAAACTACTGCAGTTTTCTTTCGTCATTTTCTGTTGTTGAAAACACTTTGTGAAAATTTGCACTTAATTTAAAATCCACCAAAGCTTGAAGCAACACATTTTTTTCATTTACATTAGCACGAAGTACTTTAAGTATTTTTTCAACTAAATAAATTCCTGAATGGCATACAAATAATTACAGCGATAATTTTACGGTTTCTAGCAGCACTGTGTTGCAAAGGATGTTCTAGATTAAAAAGGAACAACACAAAGAAGAAGGGCAACAACAGCTGTCAACGACATGTAAATTCTACCAAATACTGTTTTAGAAAATGTCCTTAGGGAAACCTAAAGACAGTGAAAGTGAAACGCCCAAAAAAGGCGACCCGCGTTGCTACTTATTGTGTTGTTATTATACAAATACGAGGGGTGGGGGAGCGGGGGCGGGGGGCAAGTTAGGAAATCTCGGGAGACACTTTCGTTAGCGAAACCTATCGACATACCTGAAACACAACGAAAACTAGAACATGCACAGAGTATCACGTGATCATCGCCTTAACTTTATCATAATAACTAAGAAGAAGGGTATAGACGTGTTGCTTGCAAAGATGTGTGTAATGTTCTTGCAACAGTTTAAACATATCGCATATCCAGCTTAAACCAAAATTTCACACTTTAAAAATGATATTTTTATAGGCATTTTTACACAAACTTACAATAATTTGTTAAATTGTGTGTGTTAAAATCCAACTTATAACAGTAAAAGTAACAATATGTATTAACAAAACATTCATATCTTACCAGTTCTAGCAGTGTATTTTATGTTACATTTTTGTACTATGACCTGTTCAGTAGCAAGTATTTAGTTTAATTTAATTTAATGACACTTTAATTTTTCTACAGACAAATATTACGGTTATCAAAATGAATTTTTGCCGATTTTTTTTCGTTGCTTGACACTACAGTCAAAATCTATTATAAAATGAATTATTTGCTAAAGAAGGTACATGCCTTAATAATCTGCACGTTTTTTTTTTATCTGAAGTATCGAAGTGCATACTACTCTAAACATCTAGTTTTATTTAGATTCTAATCTTTCGTCCTGAAACGAGTTACACATAATAATTAAAAAAATGTTTTTACAGTTGAGGTCGTTCAATTTTTC
This sequence comes from Cyclina sinensis, assembly GCA_012932295.1. Classification (NCBI taxonomy): domain Eukaryota; kingdom Metazoa; phylum Mollusca; class Bivalvia; order Venerida; family Veneridae; genus Cyclina; species Cyclina sinensis. Next base: position 33,019,580 of record JAAONU010000014.1, read on the forward strand.
CCCTTAATTAATGAAGTCCGTGATGGAACGACATTTTTAACATACGACATACAAAAGCTAAGTGAACACTGGTCCGTAAATCACATAAATCTGACACAATACTTTGAAATCATTTATAAATGTGAAAGTTTCAATGTCTGTTATCAAACAGTCGACCACACTTGTTGCTATCGCTTTATTTCTGTTTATACAAAGTTAAGAGCGGATCAGTGGTCCAGTGGTAACGCGCTGGATTGATAATCCAGGAGTCGCGAGTTCAATCTCCCGCTCCTCCACAAACATCAATAATTGTCTATAAGATGAGTCGTTAATCCGAGGTTTAATCTATCTTTATACTGAGCATAATATTTTTTAAAGAACCATGTGTGTCTCTGGAATGGGATATTTTCGGTATCTTGCACTATTCCGCTCTGCACAACCTAAAATAACTAACCTCTGCAGGGATCGTCGGTCATATGGGTAGCCGGGACCGACGATAAATAAACTCAGATAGACATAAAGTTAGTCGGACATAACCTCATCCGTTAATATATTTTGTCACCATGTTTTGGTGTGTAGTTATATTGAATCATAAATGATCCACCTGAACGCTTGATAATGCCATTTTTTTTTTGCAATGAAATAATGCTTCCTGACCAGTATGATCAAATGTATTTATACAGGTATACGTCTGAACTATTAATGTCAAAAGAATAAGCATGTTTAAATATCAATGTGCATTGTACTTAAACAAATTTCGTGTATATGTATGGAGTACGTGGTTACTTCGTTTATTTATCTTATTGTATGTATTTACATTGACCTCTGAGTTGTTAGTATGTCAAGGTATTTTCCTTCACATACATTGTAGTTTTATATTCCACGTCCACATTTCTTGTTTTTATGTTTTGCTTTCTTTTGGGAATAAGCTGATTTAGAGAGGGGTAAACAAAGACCAAAGTATCTTTAAATCTAACGTGAACGTCTAGATATATATGAACAAATACAACCATTATTCAGATCATTTCTTTGATTAACACGTATGCTTTTTATGGCACACAAAAATGGCACTACAATTTCTACTTTCAGTTTGGATGCACTTAGTAAACAAACAAAATACGTGTACACACCTGAAAAAAACAACTCATCAGTCGGTTTAGTATCCGTTTCATACCTATGTTTATCGTTGATTCATTGAATGAAGTACAAAAAAAGCCGCAGGTAAGCACACAACTTGTCTACGGACGATGTACCATCTGTGAACCACATCTTACGCCTTTTTTGGTGCTATTGACTGATTAGGCATACTTAAGATTATCTTGGGCACAATTTGTTCGTCGGGACTTGATTTCGTCGGTTACGTGAACCACGAAATCTACGAAAATTAATCCCCCACGAATATTAATGATTTCACAGTATATTTAGAGATTTAGAGAAGAAGCATGTCTAAAAGAAAAAAGGTATAAATGACTGAAAACTGACGAAATATAAATTGATATAAAAGAATTACCTACCTGTAAAAATATCTTTGAAAGCCGCTGGGTTAAACTTCAGCTCGTAGAGATCAGACACATTCACATTATGACCTTGACCTTTGAGTACCTCGACGGCCACGTCCTTCAAAGCTCCTGTAAAAGATTTAGGTTCCTGGTGTGCGTAGACAATTAAAACGGACTTCTTTTCTTCCATTGCTATTTTCTCACTACGTCTACACTCTGGGTATGTTACGTATTCACTCGAAAAACAATCCGCGTTATCAGTATGAAAAATAAAAACCAACGGTCGTGTAATACCGCGAGACCTGTTTGTATGGAACACCAAATCTACATAAACGCAATTATTTTCTTGAATTCAATAAATTCTCGATGTAAAAGATAAGATGTTTCCTGTAAAAGAATTACTGCGCGTTTCAATCCATTTAAAGCTCTTTCTAAAACAATAACGCACGAAACATTTCGTATTTAGTTAAATTGCAGCGAGGTTCAAATCTACGGAAGCACAGAAGGGGCATGCGGGAATTTTTTATTATCTCATGGACATGCGATAGTAAAATACAAATACAAAAAAAACTCGTTAATTACATGGATGGTGAAAGGAATAACATATCAAACCTGATGTGTTTCAAAATATAGTTTTCTATTGGTTTGTACCTATAGATCATCTTTAAATTAATGGAGTGTAGCCGGCAATGACAACATGGTTCTTTGGTGCAACACAAACTAATCATTAGTGCCATCATGTTTTGAGATCTGACCGTTCAACCACGCAAGAAATGAATGGGGAATTTTTCACAAAAGCAATATTAAGTAAAAGTAAATCAAGGGCAATAACTCCACCTAAAATATCCGAATCGTATAAGTCTAAGAATATGCATTGTGGCACATGATAATGATCATATTGTGAAAAGTTGGTGATAATCGATTGAGAAATATAGGAGGAGTTGTGCAAAGAAGCAGTATTAAATAAAATTCAACCGAAAGGGCAATACCTCTACCAAAAATGATCAAAATGCAAAAGCCTAAATATATGTACCGTGGCATTTGATTATAATCATTCTATGAACGTCTGTGAACATCATATGAGAATTGTAGGAGGATTTGCGCACAGAAGCAATATACAAATAATATTTCACAAAGGGCACTAACTCTGCCAAAATTATCGAATCATGGAAGCCTGATAATATGCGCTGCGGCATTTCCTAATGATCATTCTGTGAAAGTTTGGTAAAAATCGCATGAGAAATGTAGGAGAAGTTGCGCACAGAAGAATATTAAGTAAAATTAAACAGGGCGCAATAACTCCACCAAATATAATCGAATCGTAAAATCCTGAGCATATGCGCTGCGGCACTTATGGCCATTCTTTGAAAGTTTGGTGAAAAACAGACCGTTTAATGTTGTTTTTCTTTCGCGAGATGAATATTTTTGCTATATTTTCGTGACTGTCGTGAATTCGCTAAAAAAACAAACGCCAAAAAAAATCCCAACTTTATTTTCGCGAAGTGTACTTTCCGTCGTATCGTTAGACTGTACGGTACGCTTGATTAAAACTGCCGCGGCAATTTCTTTATGTTCCGGGTTAATCGAGTGTATCGCATAGTGCACAAAGTTAGCAATCGCTTTAAGGGGGTAAGATAAGTACCGCTGCAATTAACGGCTCATGTTCTGTTGAATGAATTTGAGCCTTCGTTATGTAGTTGTTTATGTTCCTGCAATAAAATTGTGAGTACAATTCAGCCCTTTGTTCGTAGTTTTTTTTTTCCAACATGTATACTGTCACATCAAAACGGTTGTGTACGCTTGCACTACAACATGTCTATGTTAAGATATATTGAAGTAAACAAAACAAAACAAAAATGAAAACGGACGCTTCGAAAGTGCATCAAGAGCAGGGTGTAAACCTCGCTTCGGTTCAGCTAGATTTGTCGTTTACTGGGCTGAAATCCTTGGGTGCGAAGTGGCTAAGCGACTTGTATTTCTATTTAAAAGACAACTCTGATATTGCGCAATGCTTGAATGTGTCAGTAAACTGGACTGTGGACTGTAAATAGCATTCGTATGAATGATAAAGAACCAAAAGGACGTTTTTTTCTAAAGCATATATCATTGTAAAATGTTTAACTACATATATATTTTTCCAGATAAATGTATGCTAAAGTTCAGATGCATTTTAATAATTTCGCTCGAAATTAAGATATTTTTTTCACCCTTGTCTCCTTCGACCATTATCAGTTGCGTCTCTTCGACCACTTGGACATTTGGAAAAAAAGTTTTCTCCCGTTGATTACTCCGACCATTCTCAGTTGTCTCCCTTCTTATGCGTTGTCCATTTGTAAACATACTGATGTAAAGAAAAACGTCGTCGAAATCTAGCGGTTCTTATTCAGTCAAGATTACAGGAAATGTAACAGAGCTTAAGCAAATTGCCCAATATATATGCACCGCAACCAGTAAAAACGCGAAAATTAATTTCTGCGGGCAACAGTTTGGTAAAAGTTTTCGCAAAAATTTAAATTATGGCAAAATCGCGAAAAAATTCGGTCGGGAAAAAAAACCTTTATACGGTATGAGAATTGTAGGAGGAATTCCGAAAAGAAGCAATATTAAGTAAGATAAAGCACAGAGAAATAACTCTGCCAAAAATGATCAAATTGCAAAAGCTTGATATATCTATATCCCACTCTTTGAGGGCATAAATGTACTTATTTAATTCGTTTTTGCCTCTGATGTTGACAGGACGAAACGGGGAAAACACGAAAAACAGGATGCAAAACAAGAATGATATACTTGCATGCGCGAAATAAATGTTTGTCATGCTTTTGCCTTTAGAAAACACGAAACCATAATCGTTGTTGATGCTTTCGATTTTTTTACAATGTATCGCGCTTGGAAAAGAGAAAAATATTTAATCAAGAGTGATAATCTACATTGATCGCTGTTAATGTACTAACAGTAAAACGAAACTTCAGTTCTATTATTAACAGTCAAAACTGGAAAAAAAAGTCGGCAAAAAAAAAAACACTACAACAAGCAAACAACAAACAAGCAGACGTAAAATACAGTACAAAAAATTATAAACACTCGCCCACGAAATATTTGATACATGTGTATAAGCGAAAAATAAGAGTTTAATTATTCCGTCGGAATAATAAGTCGCTTTGATCTACCTACATTTATTTTCGTTTGTTTAAATAAACTTTGCTGAATTGAACTGTATCAAATTTGATTCGACAAAAGTAAGAAATAAAAATGATTCTGCTTCTATTTAATGCAAGAGAATGATTTTAGTCTTCGTGTTCAAATGTTCATTAAATCACATTCTAACACATTTCACCTACCTTTCAGAGGAGAAAACATACTTCACCTATCTGTTACTGCAGAAAACACACTTCACCTACCTGTAAGTGTAGAAAAACACGATTCACCTACCTGTGAGTGTAGAAAACACACTTCACCTACCTGTGAGTGTAGAAAACACGCTTCACCTACCTGTGAGTGTAGAAAACACGCTTCACCTACCTGTGAGTGTAGAAAAAACACTTCACCTACCTGTGAGTGTAGAAAGCACGCTTCACCTACCTGTGAGAGACGGATGCACTCATTTTGGAGACGAAAGGTAATCGATGAGTGCTAGAAGACTGGATTTTTTAAGCCAAACTTGTCTGGTCCTTTTCGAGAAATAAACCAATTGGAGATTTTGTTCATATCTTGGACACTACCGACGCATAGGAAATTGACATATATCTCTGTTTCATCTGTAGTTGATCAAAGTACATTGATTAGGAGCACATATTGGCTTCAGTTCCAGTGGAAACCAGCGACGCTTGCATTAGAAACGGTAAAAGTAAATTAAGGGTATAATAATTCAGACACAATGCATACATCAAGGACGCCATCAATTTATTTTCAAGTTGTTTCAATAAACAAGTACTTTGGCTGTGGGTCTGCTGTTAAACAAACGTCAGAAGCAATATTACATTTCCTGTTTGAGGATTTTCAAGGACCTTATATTTTATATAAATAAAACCTATGGGACGGAGTCAATTTTGATCTAGCAGTTTGTGAGATGTCATTCTAAGCAATATGTTGGTAAAAATCTATCGTCTATTGCCATAGCTGCCATTTTATGCATTAAGTGGAACCATATGAGCAATTTTAATATAAATTATGACGATAATTCCTATTAAATTAAATGCCATTTCAATGTATATTTCTTTTTATAAGCTCTGGTGCGGCCTACGTGCAGTGGAGTAGAACTTTTGAGCGAATATAGAAAAGGGAAATATACTGATTTTTTAAAAATAAAATTTGATAAAAAATACCTTGAGGATGAGTAGAAAGTCTTTTGAAAAAATGGCATAGCGGTTTGTAACAAGATGTCATATGAAGCCAAATATTTATCTATATAATAATAAATAAAAAATAAATTTATTTTTTGCTCCAGTGGCCGATTTGTGGAATGGAGCGGAACGATTTGTGAAAATTGAATAAAGGGTTTTATGAGGAACATTTCTGTGAATTGTGGTGGAAAATGACCTTTCAGTTTATGAGGTGATGTAATTTGAATTTCTTTCTATTTTTTACCTTTTGCTGGCCTAAGTGCAATGGAGCGGAACAGAATGATTGTTTGACAAGATAATGGATAGGATTAAAAATAACTCTTCCATACTGATCTATCTAAAGTAACCCTTGTTAAGAGATTTTTCCACTTATTAAGTAATAATCATATGAATTTTATAGTTAAAGGCAAATGGTTGAAGACGTTTTTTCTCCAGTGAGTATAACCCAATGAATTATTGATGATTCTCTTTGAAACTTTTAAGGGTAATTTGTTTGGCATTGTAACTTTAACACAGTTATAATTTATTTTGAAGGTAGGATTCGTATAGAATAGAGGCTGTGAAGTGAAATCTTCAGCATTAAGAAACCGAAGCAAGGGAGCGTAGCTACCGACTTCATAGTCTTTATCCGACTTAGTGTTTGGCCCTCCCATTTTGATCTTTCAAGTTTTTTTCGTTGACTCCTTTATTTGGAACATACCTATCCGTTAGTGAAGCTCCCCCACTTGTGCACCGACACGTCTGCGCAGACAATATGTTTATGCACGTAAAAATAGAATAGTGCTATAAGTACAAGCATCTACGAGTGTAAGTGGAGAAATCGCAATTCTTCACGGATAAATCTTTCAGAAATTTAAATATCTGTACTTTCTGATTGGCTTAAGAAGTAGACTATCTGACGTTTTTACAAATTTAATAAAGCGTGATCTTACAACTCCTATGTAAGACGAGCCATAGACGTTGGCATCATTAACAGTCATTCTGACGTCACGCTAATGACATAAGCTATTTATTCCGAAAGATCTATGGATCAGTATTAAAAAATAGAGGAAACTGAAGTTTTTTCTTGTTCGATAAGGCGACCCCGGATTTGCCCGGAAGGTCGCCCGAGTCTCTTCCCGTCATAATGCAGTTGCGAAATTTGCCGAAACAAAACCTTGCCAGAAAGTGTTGACCAGGGCTGCACTGTAGAGAACTTCGTTCAGTAAGCACGTGCAAATCAGAAGAAAGAAAACGGCGAATTACATTGTCACATAGAGGGACATTGTAATAGACGAACGTAGAGCAAAAGCGGGAATTTGCGTTGTTTAGAGCACTCATTTTGCGCGACTGTAGCTCAGTAATGCATGGGCCGATTTTCTTGCAGTGGGTATCACATGAAAATTACAGCTACGAGCTAACATATGAGAACAGTCGCACGTCTGTACGTCTTCGGGATAGTGCAGGAGAGCTCTGTGTTTTTAAATTCTCAAAAACACGGCGCATTGAATTTACCATATATAACGTATACTTAATATGTATGCAGTGGGGGCCGAGTGGAGCTCGAGCGAAATTCGCCGAAACAATACCGTGCCAGAAAGTGTTGAACAGGGCTGCACTGTAGAAAACCTGGTTCAGTATACGCGTGCAAATCAGAAGAAAGAAAACGGCGAATTACATTGTCATATATAGGGACATTGTATAAGACAAACGTAGTTTATTGTCATAAGTAGTACATTGTCATACACATAGAGATTGTAATAGATGAACGTAGTGCGAAAGCGGGAATTTGCGCTGTTTAGAGCACTCACTGCACGACTGTAGCTCAGTAAAGCATCGGCCGATTGTCTTGCAGTAGGTATCAATTGGAAGCTAACGCTACGTGCTAACATTTGAGACATGTCGCACGTCTTTACGTCTTCGGGATGGTGCAGGAGAGCTCTGTGTTTTTGAGTTCTCAAAAACACGATGCATAGAATTTACCATATACATGTATAACGTATACTATATAGGTATGCAGTTGCAGTGGGGCCGAGTGGAGCGCAAGCGAAATTTGCTGAGACAATACCGAGATCCGTGTTTTTGAGACGGTTCATATAATTTAACATACATAACGTATACGATATAAGTATGCAGTGGGGGCCGAGTGGAGCGCGAGCGAAATTCGCCGAAACAAGAACGTGCAAGAATGTATTGACCAGGGCTGCACTGTAGAGAACTTCGTTCAGTATGCACGTGCAAATCAGAAGAAAGAAAACGGCGAATTACATAGTCATATATTGGGACATTGTAATAGACGAACGTAATGCAAAAGCGGGAATTTGCGCTATTTAGAGCACCCAATTTGCGCGACTGTGGCTCAGTAATGCATGGGCCGATTTTCTAGAAGTGGGTATTACATGAAAATTGACATTAAGGGCTAACATTTGAGACCCGTTGTACGTCTGCACCATCTTCAGGATGGTGCAAGAGAGCTTCGTGTTTTTGAGTTCTCAAAAACATGGCGCATAGAATTTACACTATATAACGTATACTATGCAAGTATATAGTGGAAGCCGAGTGGAGCGCGAGCGAAATTCGCCGAGACAGTACCGTGCCAGAAGTTCTGACCAGGGTTGCACTGTAGAGAACTTCGTTCAGTATACACGTGCAAATCAGAAGAAAGAAAACGGCGAATTACATAGTCATATATAGGGACATTGTAATAGACGAACGTAATGCGAAAGCGGGAATTTGCGCTGTTTAGAGCACCCAATTTGCGCGACTGTGGCTCAGTAATGCATGGGCCGATTTTCTAGAAGTGGGTATTACATGAAAATTGACCCTAAGGGCTAACATTTGAGACCCGTTGCACGTCTGTACGTTTTCAGGATGGTGCAGGAGAGCTTCGTGTTTTTGAGTTCTCAAAAACATGGCGCATAGAATTAACCGTATATAACGTATACTATGTAAGGATATAGTGGGGGCCGAGTGGAGCGCGATCGAAATTCGCAGAGAAAGTACCGTGCCAGAAAGTGTTGACCAGGGCTGCACTGTAAAGAACTTCGATCAGTATGCACATGTAAATAAGAAGAAAGAAAACGGCGAATCACATTGTCATATATAGGGAAATTGTAACAGACGAACGTAGAGCGAAAGCGGGAATTTGCGCTGTTTAAAGCACTTACTTTGCATTAATGTAGCTCAGTAATGCATGGGCTGATTGTCTTGCAGTGGGTATTACATGAAAATTGCAGCTACGAGCATATATTTGAGAGCCGTCGCACGTCTGAACGTCTTCGGGATGGTGCAGGAGAGCTCCGTGTTTTTGAGTTCTCAAAAACACAGCGCATAGAATTTACCATATATAACGTATATTATATTAATATGCAGTGGGGGCCGAGTGGAGCGCGAGCGAAATTCGACAAGACAGTACCGTGCCAGAAAGTGTTGACCAGGGCTGAACTGTAGAGAACTTCGTTCAGAATGCACGTGCAAATCAGAAGAAAGAAAACGGTGAATTACATTGTCATATATAGGGAAATTGTAATAGACGAACGTAGTACGAAAGCGGGAGTTTGCGCTGTTTAGAGCACTCTAGAGTACGATACTATTCTACTAAATAACACGAACATGAAATGTAACAGGTGGTGGAAAATCGTGGCTCGACCGGGACTCGAACCCAGGGCCTTCCGCTTAGAGGGCGGACACTCTACCAACTGAGCTTCCAACCCACACGGTTTTACCTTATCGATTTATCACCAATAAACCCGGCTACATAAGGAAATTCCATTTGAAGCTAAATATTGACGAAAATTATTTTTAGCTTTGGCTGCCATTTTGTGCAACGGAAAAGACCCATTTGAGCACTTTTAATAGGTGGATATATAAACATTCCTTTGAAATAAGCTGGAAAACGATATCACGGTTTAAGAACAAATGCCGTTTGTTTGCTCATATTCTAAGTTTTGCTGGCTCCTACGTGCAATGGAGCGAAACTTAACAAAAATTTAACAAATTAAGAAAAGGTAAATAAAAGGAATGTCTTTGTAAAATTAAGTAGAATAAGACCTTGTGGTTTATAGGGAAAGGTCATTTGACTTTGTTTCTGTCTTTAGCTCTCGTGGCCCTTTATTGCAACGGAGTGGAACTGATTGAGCAGTTTCAAATAGGACAATACGAGGAGTTTCAGTAATGTTTGATGAATGAAATGGCTAAGCGGTTTTGGAGGAGAGTAATCTGAAGCCAAAAGTTGAAAAAAGCTATATTTGGCTCTGGCAGCCATTTTGTGTAACGTAGCGAAACCATTTGAGCAATATAGAACAGAAGGCTATAATTTTAAGGAACATTTCTCTGAATTTGGTAGGAAAAGACCTTGTGGTTTAGGAGGTCATTTGATCTTTTTTCTAATTTAAGCTTTTGAAGCCTATCGTTCAACGGAGCAGAACTGTTTGATCAACTTTAGAAAATAGCAATATAAGGAACACTTCTGTAAAGTTTAATAGAAAATAGCATTGCAGTTTTTGAGGCGATGTCATTTGAAGTAAATTTTTGACGACGTACGGCGGACGACACAGTGTTTTCTAAAACGAAATACACACAAAATTATGCTACTGCTCTTTCTCAGTTAATAAAGGTTATTGCATGCTCTGGTAACTGATGCAATATGGTAGGTGAAGTAACTTCTGTTGAATTTGTGTAACGGCAGTATGCATAGGGCCTTAGATAAGATTTATGAGAGCCGCGGAGAGAAAAAAATGCCAGACGATTCCTTGACAAATTTTATAGAAATAAAAGTAAATGATTTCCATTTGTTTCATTCTAAAAAATAGCGATTTGCTCTTTTTCAATCATGTTTATCAAAAAAAAGCTAAACGAAACAACAGGATTGTTAATTAAACTTAAATTTAGCAAAACTATTCACTGCAAGTTTGTGTCAAAATGTCATAGGAATTTTATGTCAAATCTAACAAAAGTTAAACAATTTCGATAATAGTAGACATTATTTACAATATCATCACTAAAATTTACTGAATAGAAAATTCATCCCCTCATGGTTTTCCTTAAACTATTTCAACGTCTTTAAACTTGTCAACAAAATTGTTCAGTGCTACCTGTCATGACCTTACATGTCAAAGTAAAAAAAAAATATCATATTCTAAACACTTGACGGCAACACGTTATCTGACTTCGCATAAAACACTTAATACTTATTCAAAATAGTTTACAAATTAAGATGACATTTTAATCAACAACTTTTATCTTAACATTAGTGGCATTTCGTTTGGCTACTATAAACACCACATTGTCAGAATAATGATTATCAGATAGTAAACTTGAAAAAAAGTCATTTGAAGCCAAATATTGATAAAAATCTGTTTTAGCTCTGGCAGCCATTTTGTTCAATGAAGCGGAACTGTTTTAGCAATTTTAATAAAGGGCTATGTATGGAACATTTCTGTAAAATTTGGTGGAAAATCACCCAGCCGTTTAGGAGGAGATGTTGTTTGAATTTTTTTTCTTTTTAAAGCTGTTAGAGCCCTTATGTGCAATGGAGTGGAACGGTTTGAGCAATTTTAGGAAATGGCAATATAAGAAACATTTCTGTAAAGTTTGGTTAAAAATAGCTTTGTGGTTTAGGAGGAGATGTCATTTTAAGCACAGGAGTTTGAAATTCTATCAATAAACAAGAGATATTGAAAAAAATTATACCCTCTATATGTTTTTTATTATATAGAGGGTATAATTTTTTTCAATATCTCTTGTTTATTGATAGAATTTCAAACTCCTGTGTTTAAAGTAAAATGTTGACGACGGACAACTGACGACGGAGGCCGGACACAGGGTGATCAAAAAAGGCAATATCAGGAAAATTTCCGTAAAGTTTAAAAGAAAACGGTTTAGCAGCTTGAAAGGAGATGTCATTTGAAGCCAAATATTGAAGAAAGTCTATTTTTAGCGCTGGCAGCCATTTTGTTGATTGGAGCAGAACCGTTTTAGCAATTTTAATAAAACGTATGTACGTAACATTTCTGTGAAATTTGGTGGAAAATCACCCTTCCGTTAAGATGATGTTTGACTATAAGTTGCGTCTTGTTGTGTATTTAACGGGTTTTAAAGTTTTTCAAAATACTGTTCCTTTTCATCGATGCAACTTTGATGTCTACTTATCCATTTCTCAAACACAGTAACGTTAAATTGTCTCACGACCTGTTGAACGCGATGGGCAGACTTGGAGATTAGCTTTCAGTGGAGAGGGGGAGGTTGTCCGTTTCCACACAGATGATTTCCGCTTTGTTTCAGGAACAAATAAAAGCGATTTTCTAAGAGAAGCACATAATTTAAAGATCGTCATCTGTTCCGTGACGTTAAATTCCACCATTTTGAATAGAGCGAATTTGGAGTGCTCGTGAAATTCATTTGGTAACTTGGCTCCATGCAACAAAAAGTTAAAGAAAATTTAAACAATTCATTTTAAAACGTTTTTTCGGACTGCCCCGGGTGTCGAATCCGTAGCTCGAAAAGTCATCAATAAAGCGCTTATTTCTTACACAATTCCTTCATTACTTTTATTGCTAATGCTAAACATATAGACGCAAGTAACAGACATATTAGAATTTATGAAATTGCTCTGGCTCTCTTATTGTAAATTTTGTCCACGAACTTTACGGACATAACTTGTATTTTTTATCAACATAGTGAAAATCACATAGTTACTGCAAAATCGTCAGCAAAATAGTCTTAACCCGATAATACAAAGACAGTTACAGAAGTTTTGCGGGTGGAAATGTTCGCGAATCCCGAATCATTGACTGCTTAAAATCTGCACACTGATAAAATCATTTGTCGTGGATATCTCTTAAATAAGTATCCGTAATAATATATACATCGCATACTTTACTGCAGTTATAATGCTTAAGTTTCTGATTACAACTATCATTCATTTCGTGAACCTATCAACTTAAGCAGTATTCAATAGCTAACATCACATGACATAAAAAGCAAAACACTATATAAAAAGGTAAACAAGAGCCTGCTGGAAAAGACAGCATGCTAGTCCAAGTACAAAAAGGGGCTTAACTCCACTAAATGTGATCTTGAACACGACCCTGTTGTCATAAGTAATATAATTTGAAAGTTTGATGAAGAAATGTTAAGAAATGGTAAAGTTATAGCAAACGTTAAGTTTTCGGGACGGACGGACTGACAGACAGACGGACAAAGCAATCACAATGTCGTAAGCTATACAATTATAAGCATTACAATTGGAAAGTTTTATGAAGAAATATTAAGAAATGGCATAGTTATAGCCTATGTTAAGTTTTCGTGACAAAATCCAAGTACAAAAAGGGGCATAACTCGGTCAAAATGACCTAAATATTGTGGAATCATCACGACCCTGTTGCTGTAAGCAATATGATTTGAGAGTTTGATGAGGAAATGTTAAGAAATGGCAAAGTTATTGCCAACGTTAAGTTTTCGTGACAAAATCCAAGTACAAAAAGGGGCATAACCCTGTCAAATGTTACCTTTAATTAAAGGTCATGTGACACGAATTTTTGACCTCGAAATTTTCATATGTGCGAAAAAAATATATATAACTATGACTATTTTTGCAAAATTCCGCAGGTAATTTTCATCTAAAAGATGTGTTATAGCAAATTTAAATCCATTTTTTACGCACTGGTCGCGCGCACCTGTCTCGAGCGAAACCGGAAGTGACGCACATTTATCTCTTGCCACTTTACACAGCTGCCTGGAATGTCAACAGAAACTTTAAAATTATGATGGAAAGTGAAAATGTAGACTGAATATAGTAAAAAAACAAAATTGAACAAGTTAAGCTAACATCATGAATATACATTGAAGATTTTTTAAATAAATAATTTGAAATTTTGATGGAACTACGAAGCCAATGAGCAATATTATAAAGAGGCTAGTTTAATCAGGGTTATATTATTAAAAGATACATCAGTCAAAATATCTAGACTAAGAGATATTTTTCAAGTAACTGATCCAAAAAGATTTTGAACATGCTTATTTTTATCCGATGCCATAAAAACATTCTAGTTACAGTGATGCGTTGCTTATTTGTATATATTGCTTGAGGTACGTGTAAGTAATCTTTGTATGAGTTTTTTCATTATAAATGCATACCTCTTTCTTTGGCCTATTCATTCTACATTTTTTTGAAAACAAAAGAATAATGATCAAAGAACAAATAATATGAAGACGCCCTAAAAACTATGTCAAAATCATAACACAAACACATTGTTTTTTTTTTTTTGTTTTTTTTTTTCTTCTTTAAATAATTTGTTCACATTTAGAAGTCGAATAATTTTTATTTTCATCATAAATAGATCCATTACATTTAATTATCAAATTAAAATGTATCTGCATGGAAGCTTTTTAACTAAAAATCATTTAGACCTGTTAATTGGAACAAGCTATTACATAATGTTTTCACAAGTTTGACTGATCAAAAGTAATTCAATCAATTTGTAAGATCACTTGTCATACAAATTTGTCTCAACTTTATCATTGATTGGGTCATAAAAAGGTTAATTGCTTTGTTTTGACAGCTATGCAGAATAAACATTTGCCCATTTGGGCAGGTTAATTTGCATAAATCCCACTGTATTGGGCGTGATTTATGGATCTTTGACATTTCATTGGATATTAATTTATAAGCAGACACAAATTTCTACTTGATGGACATGCCATATTATTATTTTTCAAACAATATCCCAACGTCAAAATACACTATAGTGTGAATTTCCATTCCAGTGAAACAAATGTTAACACATTAGATCACCTACATTCACTTCAATTTTGCTACACTTAAATGAAAAAGAATTTGTTTATGACGTAAACATCATGTGAGGAAGTGTTACGCAGCATGTAAAAACGTGGAGGAGATAAATTTATATTACAACCACAACATGGAAGAAATTGGAATATTTATTAATATTTATTAAGGTAAAATTACAACCTGTTCTCCCGGCACAAAGTTGGAATTTACTTATAAAAATCGAGAAGTAATCACATTATTTTATCCTATTTACAATTATAGAATGTTATTTTTTATGAGTGTGCCTTTATCGTGTTGCTTGCACTTGTGGTTTAGTGTTATTTTTTCATTTAAAAACGGATTTGTTGTGAGCAGTGTAATTCTGCACTTCTGCCTGGTGCAGCAGGGATAAATCTACGTCACATCCAAAAATTGCGGCGGAAACTACCGATGTCGAAACGGAAACAGCCGATCATCAAAAACACGTTTTTTTCTTATCAAAAGCAATATTTTCATAATTTCGCAGTTAAACCATTTTAATCAGTACATTATGATTATTTTGAATAGACAAAGTGGCTATAGTCGTGTCACATGACCTTTAAAGATCTTGGCATCATCACGACCCTATTGTCGTAAGCATAAAATTTGAAAGTTTGATGAGGAAAAATGTAAGAAATGGCAAAGGTTTAGCCAGCGTTAAGTTTTCGTGACGGATGGACGGACCGATGGACAAAGCGATCCCCATGTACCACTGTTTCTTTGAAAGGGCGACACAACTAAAGCTTGTCACAAAAGTGACGAATACCTTTTACCAGTAACTGTGTCCTCGACCGTTGAGCTATGGACATTAGTCTTACACGCGGCATACTGTCTCATCAAGGTCAAACAATATGCCAAGGTATTTAAAAATACTATGTATTGAGAAGTTGTGGTCCGGACAAGAAACGGGACAGATGGACAGACAGAGTGGCATCAATGTGAATCAAATATGTGCCCACACACTTCGACTGGGTCCAAAAATGTGACCTCTAGTGTTCAAAAGGTTTTCCATTGAATTGAATTTCTGACCTAGTTTTGACCCGCATGACCTAGTTTCAAACTCGTGATAGAGATTATCAAATCAAATGTTGTGACGAAGTTTCATAAAGATAGGGGTAAAATATTGTCCTAAAGATTGTTCATAAGGGTTTCAACTGACCTGAAATAATGATAGTGTATTGACCAACATTCTCAGAAACCTTCAAGAAGATTCCTTAAAATATGTAACCTCAAGTGTGTTCACGAGATTTTTACACTGATATGGGCTACTGACCTATTTTTTGAATCCGAATGACCTAATTTAAAACTCAGACAAGATTTTCAATTCAAATAATCTGACCCAGATTCATGAAAACTGCAATTGAAAATGTGACCTCTAGAGTTTTGAAAGGCCTTCCAGTGATTTGAGCTGAAGACAGTTTTTTACGTATTCTTATATGACACAGTTTTAAACTCACACTAGAGATTATCAAAATAAACAGTTTTACTGTGTCATGACAACTGAGGGAAAATGTGACCCTTAGTGTGTTCAAAAGGGTTTTCACTGATATTAGCTGGTAACCTAGTTTCGATCACACATGACCCAGTTCCAAAAAACAACTTGACAAATTTTCATGAAGACTGGATGTAAGACACGATCTCTTGTATATGAAAGGTCTTTCACTGATCTGAGCTTAATACCTAGATGACCCCAAAAGACCAAGTTTCAGTTTCATTAGAGCAATTATCAAGATAAACATTCTTAACAAGTTTCTGGATGGGTGTAACCCCATTATGTAAACAACATTTACCTTTGTTTTGAACTGGTGACATAGTTTTTGGAACCACACAACTCAATCTCATTAAAATCATATCCTAAACATCGCTATGCTATTAGGATTTGAGGACGATCAATAGAAGGTCACCTTCTCGTGACCTATGCATCAGCCAATCAGAGCAACGCTTCCACCCTCATGGAAGTAAATGTTCAACTTGTGAAAATCTATTTATATAGCTGGGATCCCAAACAATTGTCTGACATGTATAAACTGTCACCGAACTCATTTAAATTTATTTGTCAAAATCTTTCAAAATAATGAGATTTATGTTTGTGATTAATATCATTTTTTCCAAATATCTAAGCACTTTCGATCCCCGCTAACAAACATTGTTATGCTAGAGAAATGTCATTGGCTGAGATATAAATAAAATACTTGGAATTCCAGGTTATCGAGAAGACAGAAATGAATGCGTCGTCTTCAGATCTAACCGTAGGGAGATCGTGAACTTCAGTCAGATTGTCGCAAAAGCTCACCCAGAGATTAAAGAGCAAAAAAACCCTGATGAGTCCTACAGCTATTGAATAGCCAGTTTGATGCAGATTGCTGACCTGGCTAGCTCAGTTTGTACAGCACCAGATTGTCATTCCTTGGGTTCTCAATTCAAACCCCACTAGGAATGGCTAATTTTCTCCGTTGTAATTGATCTCGGACAATGCATCTAAAGGTGATTTGTCCCTCTTCTCTGACGTACGTGAGGAAGCAGTCAGTCGCTTGCGGAGAAATCAGAGGAAAACTTGTAGGAGGACTGAGCGCTAGTTGAAACCTTGCATTAGGCCTCAATTATAACAAACAAAATGAAGCAAATCACAGAAAACAAGAAAGAAGTGAATGACAACTATATCCCTCACTGCCAATACATCCATATGATGAAGTCTGGTTCATAAATGCATAGAAGAAATAAAGGGTAGCTAAGAGAGTATTGCCGACAACCCTCGAAATTTAAATATCTAAAAGTTTTATCATTAAGTATGTGCCATTGTGAGGTGATGGATAACCATATACTATTTAGTGTAAGACGATTAGCATTCATTTTTTTTAACTGTCCGCAAAAGTTGCGTAGCATATATGGGGTGTCCCTTTACTATATTTAATTGAATTTGTAATATTACCCATTTGAAAAGGTGACTTCACCTTTTCAGTGAGTGATATCGCCCATTCAAAAAGGTGGTATAACTTACTTAAGGAAAGAATAGGTGGTATCGTGGTGTCGCCATTTGTAAAGGATTTATATGCTTTGCAGATCGTCTCATGATGGTGAACATTTGTGTGAGGCTATTTCGAACTCATTTCATGCTTGAGGAAGTTATGGCATGAACAAGCCAAATGGACCCTATTTTTGACCTCTTAGTGTGACCTTGGCATTGGAGGCAGGGACCTGTTTGTTGCTCTCTGCAAATCATCTCATGATGTTTAATATTTGTGGCAGGTTATTTCAAAATCTTTTCATGCCCGAGGCAGATATAGCCATCTTAGTGTGACCTTGGCCTAGGGGATAGGGACGTGGGTGTTGCGCTCTGCAGATTGTCTCATGACGGTAAACATTTGTGCCAATTTATTTTACAATCTTCCCATAGTTTGAAAGTTATTGAGTGAACTTTGGGGTAGAGGCCAGTGTGTTTTGCTCTGCACATCATATCATGACAGTCATTTTTTGCAATGTTATTCTAAAATGTTCCCAATAGTTCGAAAGTTATTGAGCAGACACGAAAAAGCATAAGGAAGTTATGGCCCTCTGTGACCTTGAACTTTGGGGTACGGACCTGGTTGTTGCACTCTGCACATCGTCTCACGATAGTCATTTGTGCCAAGTTATTGGAAATCTTCTCTACAGTTTGAAAGTGATGGAGTGGACACGAACTTGATGGACAGATCATACTACATCCCCTTCAGCTCTTGTGGCAGGAGATAGTGACCTTGTAACTATTCACCATCTACAACAATTCAACTGACTTAACTTGTAATAATTGTTTTTAAAACACTAACTTAAATATTCATAAGTTAAAATTTCGTACCCTTCAACTCTGCCTGTGTCATTTTTTTTCTTCAAATGATGAACAACTGCCTTAATCTACCCTTTATGTGTAAAGTACAATTCAAATTGCCTTTTCATAATTAATTTAGGCCTGTTGTCTTTGTTACAACACATTCAGTTGTTTTATTGGTAATAGGTTTAAAAGAGAGGTTAACAAGTATTTCTAGTGTGCATACAGCAATTTTAAGCAATGCAGGGACAATGACTATAACAATTTTTATAACCGACACTTTAAACTTTCCAAAAAATCTGCAATAGCACACTGATGGTTTTGATTTTCTTTATTTGAGGTTATTTATTGTTCCTGAAGCTCAATTTCTTTAGTCAGGTTACAGGTTAGAACATTTCCTCTTAGAGTGAGAGGATGATCAAAGAACTAGAGGTTCTTACATCACACTATGCTCAGGAAAGCAATTTTTGATTTTAGCTCATTTTACCACACTCTAACCAAACAGGCAGTGTAACTAACCATAATTCTTAGGAAGGACCAATACTAAATTCCAATCCTATGTATGAAACTGCCAACTTTCTAACATATTACATTATCCTGGTTCAGCGGGGCTCAAATCCATGACCTTCAATCAGTGACATTAAATATTCAATTACGGAGATGTGTCTCAGGAGTACAAGGTAGCCAAAATTACGAAACCAGGAAATACAAATCAAAGACTTGAAATGTTCTCATCTAATTATCAAAGCTTGATTCTCTATTTGCATTTCTGGCTGAGACTTGATTGAAGGTGATTGTGACCTTGAATTAAACCTACTGACTGCCAAAACAATAAGGATTTTCTACTAAATAAGGGCAGCCATTCTATGAAGTTTAAAGGCTGTGGGTCAAATTAGACTAGAGTTATTGAGTGGACATTGTTTTCAAATTAAGGTTACCGTAACCATGACCTTTAACCTCTGACCCTAAAACAATAGGGATCTTTTACTTAGTAAAACTAGAAATGTGTCCAAAGGACACAGATGCACCCACTAAATGACACTGGACACAAACTTGGTAAATAAACATTGTGGGCAAACATGTAAATATGGCATCAAATATGACATGGCAAAGATATCAGGTATTTATCATGGCGGGGACATTATAAAAATTACAAAGCGCAATAACTAAACAAGAGGGCCATGATGGCCTTAGATCCCTCCCCTGTGTATGACTCCTTTTAACAAAATTGTTATGTACCTGATTAATTGACCCCAGGCGACCCACATTAAAACTTGACCTAGAAATTACCAAACAACTTTTCTGACAAATTTCCAGGTTATTTGGTTAAACAAGGTTTTCCCATATTTACTTAGTTCTTGAACCCAGATGACCCATATTCAAACTTTAGCTAGAAATCATTGAAACAACCTTTCTGACAAATTTTCAGGATATTTGGACTGAAAATGTAACCTCTGGCATGTTAACAAGGTTTTTCGATATTTGGGCTCTGTGACCTAGTTTTTGACCCCAGATGACCCATATTCAAACTCTGCTATATGTCATGGAAACAACCTTTCTGACAAATTTCCAGGACATTTTGGCTGAAAAAGTAGCCTCTAGAGCGTTAACAAGGTTTTTCTATTTTTGGGCTTTGTGACCCAGTTTTTGACCCCAGATGACCCATTTTCGACTTTATGCTAGAAATTTTGAAACAACCTTTCTGACAAATTTCCAGGTTATTTGGACTGAAAATGTAGCCTCTAGGTTGTTAACAAGGTTTTTCTATTTTTGGGCTTTGTGACCTAGTTTTTCATCCCAGATAACCCATGTTCGAAATCCTCTGAGTAATGACTGGGACAAACATCCTAACTAAGTTTCATGACAATCGATGCAAAAATGTGACGACAAGAGTGTTAACAAACTAAGTGTGGACGGACGACTGACACTGATCAATCCTAGTAGCTCACCATGAGCCAGCTCAGGTGAGCTAAAAATTAATGCAAAAGAGAGTTATGGTTCTTGGGCACTGCACCTCCCCACAATGAGATCTATTCACCTATGAAGTTTCACTTTGATATCTTCAATACCTATCGAGTTATGCCCCGGACAAGAATTCAGTATGCAAAATTAAAAAAGGCAGTAAATCAAAAATTTTGCAAAAGAGTCATGGTTCTTGGGCAGTGCATCTCTCCACAGTGAGATCTATTCACCTATGAAGTTTCAAGTTAATATCTTCACTACCTTTCAAGTTATGACCCGGACAAGGTGCCCAAACACACACACAGTGACAGGGTAAACACTATATGCCTGCTAACCATTATCATGGCGTGGGCATAAAAAACAACCTATGAATTTGAAGGCTGTGGGCAAAATTGTACTCGAGTTATTGAGCGGAAATGGTTTTCAAATTCAACGTGACAGCGATCTTGACCTTTCACCGAAAGACCCCAAAAACAATAGGTGTCTTCTACTCAGCAAGAGCAACCATATTATGAAGTTTGAAAGCTGTGGGTCAAATGGTACTCAAGTCATTTATCGGACAAGGTCTGGTCTACAGACGGAGAGACCAACTGACTGACATGTGCAAAGCAATATACCCTCACTTCTTTGAAAGAGGGTATAACTAGAAGAAATTATGTCAACAACTGATGTAAATAAATCTGTTACAACTGAAGACTTTCAAAATTCAACAATATAATACAAAGACAATTCTAGGTATAAAACTTTAATCAAGACTTTACATGTAGTCATGTAAGACCTGCAAAAGGATGTGAAGAGACACCGTATATTAATTTAAGGATATGTAAATATACATCTAATAACAGTAACAATACAGATGCAATAAATAACAAGAAATGTTTGTAAAACATATATGCCCCCTAATGCTTTAACCCTAGAGGCAGCCATAAAAGTACAGGAAGGTAGAAGGATAGGGACTTGTGTCAGTACATTAAAGGGAGGTATATGACCTTTACCTTTGACCTAGTGACCCCAAAAACTGCAAGGGTGATCTTCTGCCCATGACCAATCTGCCTATGAAGTTATAGGAAGCCTGGACCCAGGCATTCTATAGTTATTGATCAGAAACCAGTTTGCTTTTCAAGGTCACTGTCACCCTGGCCTTTGATTTGGTGATTTGTAAAGCTTATAAGGATCATCTATTGGTCATGACCAACCTACATACCAAGTTTGAGGAACCTGAACCTAAGCATTCTATAGTTATTTATTGGAAACTGTTCTGCTTTTTCAAGTTCACTGTAACCTTGGCTTTTTACCATATGACCTGAAAATCTATAGGTGTCATCTACTGGCCATGACCAACCTGCCTATGAAGTTTTGGGGAGCTTGGCCCAAGCCTTCTTTACTTATTAATCGGAAATCATTTTGTTATCCAAGGACACTGTGACCTTTGTCTTTGACCTGGAAAGCTATAGGCGTCATCTACTTGTCATGACCAACCTACATACTAAGTTTGAGGAACTTGGGCTCAAGTATAGTTATAGATCGGAAACCGTTTTGCTTTTCAAGGTCACTGTGACCTTGACCTTTGACCTAATGACCTGAAAAACTGTAGGGTTCATCTACTCATCATGACCAACCTACAAACCAAGTTGGAGGAAGGTGGGTTGGGTCCAAGGGTTCTCTAGATATTGATCAGAAACAAAAGAAACGAAGGGTCTACCGACCACATTTGCAAAACAATATGCCCCCTCATCTTCAATTGGGGGGGGGGGGGTATTAAAGGAGGAAATAAATGAAGTTGAAGTAAAACAAAAATACCATGAAATCATACATTCAAACACAAATTAGGATCAACTTCATTTAAGCAATAAAACATGGTTCACATACAAGCACACAATATATATTAATCAAACAACTAGAGCTATGGTGAAAGTAATAAATACCCCCACATCCCACCTTCTCACAGGAAAAAGGGAAGTTAATTACCCAAAATGCAATTGAAAGTGATACTTGCATACAAACTACTTACAAACTGAGTTTAACTGCATTACACCATTCAGAGATGAAGATACTGATAGGAAACCTGTATTTCTAGTTTTAGTAACAGTGACCTTGATCTTGATTGCAGACACCTCAAACAGAATTCTATGCTATATTTCCATACAAGCAAGCTTTCTACATATTAAGTTAAACACGAGCTATCACTAAATATGATTAATACCACCGCAAGCCTACTTCGGAACTGAAAAACTTATTAGTAACCGAATACTTTGTAAAAGAATTGAAATAGAGTTAGGATTGTGGGCAATTAAAGATAGTTGTGGTACTTGTACACTGCATTTCCTGTCATTGTGCTTGACCATTGTATGAAGTTGCATTGAATTTCAACAATTAGTTTTCAAGTTATGCTCTGGACAAGGAAAACCAACAAAAGGCAGTAACTGTGCAAATAATGAAGATGGAGTTATAGCTCTTGTACCTTGCACTTCTTGTCATTGTGCTTGACCATTGTTTGAAGTTGCACTGAATTCCAACCAGTAGTTTTCAAATTATGCTCCTGACAAGGAAACCCAACAAAGGACAATAACTCTGCAAATAGTGAAGATAGAGTTATAGCTCTTGTACACTGCACTTCCACTCATTGTGCTTGACCATTGTATGAAGCTGCATTGAATTCCAACCAATAGTTTTCAAGTTATGTTCCTGACAAGGAAACCCAACAAAGGGCAATAACTCTGCAAATAGTGAAGATGTAGCTATGATTCTTGAACACTGCATTTCCTCTCATTGTACTTGACCATTGTATGAAGTTTCACTGACTTCCAACCAGTAGTTTTCAAGTTAAGCTCCTGACAAGGAAAACTGACAAAGGGCAATAACTCTGCAAATAGTGAAAATGGAGTTATGAATCTTGAACATTGCATTTCCTGTCATTGTGCTTGACCATTATTTAAAGTTGCTTCCAATTTAAACCATTAGTTTTCAAGTTCTACTCCAGACAAGGAAATTGCAACAGACCGACTGACTGCCCGCCTGCCCGATCA
This sequence comes from Cyclina sinensis, assembly GCA_012932295.1. Classification (NCBI taxonomy): domain Eukaryota; kingdom Metazoa; phylum Mollusca; class Bivalvia; order Venerida; family Veneridae; genus Cyclina; species Cyclina sinensis. The sequence goes on from JAAONU010000014.1 coordinate 33,042,976, forward strand.
ATCACCGGGTGACTCCTATATATACCCTCCAAACTTGGTTTTGGGGGTAAAATTAATTAAATACTTAAATTTATATTTGCACTTGTTTTAGCAAATTGACAAGTTACATTCTTCAGTAATATAAAATCATTTCTTGACCCCATTTCCTCAAGCAAAAAAGGTCATACTTTATCAGAAATTAAGAAGCACTAATTATCAGAGAAACAATAAAAAGAGCACTGCAGAAAAGATGCAATATATGCCCCTCAGCCAAGGCTGCAAATTAATGATGCCAGACATTTCACACTGTACTGCAAAAATGTTTGGAAATAATCATATTAAGCAAAAATATTTTTACAACTCTGTGTTGAAATGACACTGGAAGTCTCTTAACAACATACCATAAAATATCTATATACCAAAAATGTTTTATGAGGGGGATTAAAAATGAGACCTGACAGATATAAATTATCTCTTGCACACTGCACTTTTACTTCTTACCAAATATCTTAAAGTTTCAAGTCATCCCTTTCATGATGATCAAGTTATGTTGTGGACAAAAATTAATTATAAAAAAAAACAGGTAAATTAATTTAATTAACTTAAAACAGGATGAGTTATAGTTATGCTTTTTGGCCAATGCACTTTTTCTTGTCACCAGCTATCTATATTTTAAGTTTCACATCAATTCACTTCACATATATAAAGTTATGCTCCGGTCAAATTTTTAATAGGGGAGATAATTCAAAATTTAGACCAGGCAGAGTAATAGTTCTAATGCAATGCACTTCTACTTCTTATCATCTATCTTTGTTTTAAGTTTAAATAAAACCCTTTCATAGCCTTCAAGTTATTTATCCAGACAAAAATTCATTGTAATCCCATCTCAGGTCAGGAAATGTGCCCTGGCTATAACTGACAAATACTGCAGTAACAGCATGGTACAGTAGCATAATATACCCAGAATGTATATCTGAAATATATACAGTCTATTTTTTTATCAAAACTGTGAAAATCAGTAATTTGAAAGAACCAACAAGTCTTCAATTAAGGCCTGTTAATACGACAAATTTATTACCACTTTCTGACTGGCCTTACTAGAGGGAGCATGAGATATCTGATACAAAACAGTCAATACTGAATATAGACAATTTTAAAACAAACAAAACTTAAGTTAAAAGGTAAAAAAATTATAAACAACCAAGACTAAAACAAATTGATTGGAAACTAATGTTGTTTGTGAAAATATGGCATTGAAAATGAATGTATACTCCCAATCTGGTAAAGACAATAGTTTTAATTCAACCAAGCAAGTGTTGGTGGTGGCTATTTCCATGTGATTAATTAGATATTGGTCAATCTGATATTGGATGTGCTATAGTTGTACATAAAACTGTGTCCTGCTATGACTTCTACTTGCATCTTCAGTATCACAGTTTTCAAATTTCCCATTTTTTCCCACTGTCATTAAAGGCAGAATTCTGTTTGTGACATTTTTCCTCTGTTTTACATGTTGCAATTATTTCTGTTACAGCCAAGATCTGGTGGCTAATTCTGGGTAATAAACTTTGGATGCAATCATTTAGTTTTAGAGACGTTAATTCTGACTGAAGCATGTCAAGGTATATAGTTGGTTTTCTTGTACAGTCCATCAATATGATCTCATCTCATTTTTGACACAAGCTTTGAACGCATCCCAACTTCTTGGTTCATGAGATGTGTGAGACTGTAAAGAATAAATAGTAACATGATATCAAACTGTTAGTAAAAACAAACAAACACTCACTGTATGTTACGTTGGACTTCATTTTCAATTTTAAAAATTAGAATAGGGAGACCATGTGGTATGTATTCCTACTTGTAAAGAAAATATCAACTTTTTTTTGTAAAGAAATTATCTACCATTTTTATACTCTTTTTTTCAGTAACATTAAGTGTACAAGAATACAGTCTTAAATAGATCTTTCAAACCAAGAAAAAAAGTTACATCTTTTTATGTTAATCACTGACCTACTCTGTGTTTAAATATTTACACAGACTTACCCTTGATCCTCTGTGTTTCCGGTCCTTCATAATGGAGATAAATTCTTTATAGCTAAGGTGTCCATCACCATCAACATCAAAAATGTTGAAGACAGTGCTAACAATGTGTGATCCAAGTTCTGATCCAGTACATATCTTCACTGCTCTCTGGAACTCCTCTGAGAAATGATAAGAACTAGACATAAAAAGATTGATTTCATTTCTAAGAAAACTCAGAAAATTCAATTGTTAATTAGCTTCTGAATTAATTAGCCTCCTAAATGTCAGTGACAAAATTGTCAAGTAAGCATAGAGATGAAATTTGCACTGCATGTAAAGATTAAATACTTTTTTATATTTTCCATGCTTAAATTTTCAATTACTTTTAGAATGCCAATATAAGCTTAGAGCCTGATACATGTTTGTCAACTAGTACATGAACACATACACTTTTTTGTTGTCTTGGTTATATGTCAAGATATTTTTACATGACTGTTGTAAAAATCTCCAGATGATTCACTGACTACTGACTCTGCTTTTCAGCAATTTTTACTGAACAATTTTTCAGCAGTTACTGAAACAAGAGGGCCATGATGGCCCTGGATCGCTCACCTGAGTACTTTGGCTGTAAGTTTGCTGTTAAGCAGTATTTCATTTTTTAATTGAAAATATGTAAGTGCCTACAAACCAAATATGTAAAATATCAGTCAATAAATAAAGGCTCTATGACAGAAAGTAGAAATATCTATTATAAGCTATGGTGACCTTGACCTTGATCTCAAACCCTACCCATGGGTAGAGGTCCATGCAAGGAACCTCTATACTGAATATCAAAGATATTGGTCTATAAACAAAGGCTCTATGAGGTACAGTAGATAAATCTACTTTTAGCCTCCTTGACCTTTAACCTAATCTAATAATTTGAAAAAGCTTGATAAAGCTTGCTTCGTGCAAAATTTTAAAATTCTAGGCCTTGTGGTTTCAGACAAAAGAAGATTTTTAAAGATTTTCTTCTATATTGTTATTTAAAACTTGTGACCCCTCGGGCGGGGCCAATAGTGACCCCAGGGACATTTTTCTAACAGACTCAGTAGAGGTCCACTAGACAATGCTGCATACCAAATATCTTAACTCTAGGTCTTGTGGTTTCTGACAAGAAGATTTTTCAAGTTTTTCCAATATAATTCTATGTAAAACATGTGACCCCTAGGGCGGGGCCTATTTTAATCATGGGGCCATGATTTAAACAAACTTGATAGAGGTCCATTAGATAATGCTGCACACCAAATATCTTAACTCTAGGCCTTGTTGTTTATGACAAGAAGATTTTTAAAGTTTTTCCTATGTAACTCTCTGTAAAACATGTGAACCCTGGGGGCGGGGCCATTTTTGACCTAGGGTCCATGACTTGAACAAACTTGGTAGAGGTCCTCTAGAAAATGCTTCATACAAAATATCTGAACTCTAAGCCTTATGGTTTCTTCTGTGAAGATTTTCAAAACCTTTTCCTACATTACTCTATGTAAACAAGTGACCCCGAGGGCTGGGCCTATTTTAACCCAGTGGCTGTGATTTGAACAAACTTAGTAGAGGTCCACTAGACAATGCGACACACCAAATATCTAAGCTCTATGCCTTACAGTTTCTGACAAGAAGATTTTAAAGTTTTTCCTATATAACTCTATGTAAAACAAGTGACCCCTAGGGCAGGGCCATTTTTGACCCAGAGGCCATGATTTGAACAAACTTGGTAGAGGTCCACTAGACAATGCTACACACCACATATCTAAGCTCTATAACTTACGGTTTCTGACAAGAAGATTTTTTAAGATTTTCCTATATCACTCTATGTTAAACAAGTGACCCCCGGGGTGGGGCCATTTTTGACCCAGAGGCCATGATTTGAACAAACTTGGTAGAGGTCCACTAGACAATGCTACATACCAAATATCTTAACTCTAGGCCTTCTTGTTTCTTACAAGAAGATTTTTTAAGTTTTCCCTATATAACTTTATGTAAAATCAACTGACCCCTGGGGTGGGGTCAGTTTTGACCCCAGGGACATAATTTGAACAACTTGGTAGAGGTCCACTAGATGATGCTTCATACCAAATATCAAAGCTCCAGGCCTTGTGGTTTCGGAGAAGAAGATTTTTAAAGATCCAACTTTTAAAATCTATTTTTAGCTCTAGTGAACCAGAAATGCAATGGACCAGAACCATTTGAACAATCTTGGTAGAGCTTCATGCAAGGAACATCCCAGGCAAGTTTCATTCAATTTGCCCCATTGGTTTCAGAGGAGATGTCGTTTGAATGAAAAGTTGACGACGGACGGACGGACAACGGACCAAGACCGATCAGAAAAGCTCACCCTGAGCACTTTGTGCTCAGGTGAGCTAAAAAGAACAAAGGAAAGTGTAAATCTTAATTTGATCTTGTCTGTGAGATTACCTACCTTTAGATACAGGCTGCTGAGCATATGTGTACATGTTCATAGCAATGGTAAAATCATCAAGGCTGTTCATGAATTGACAGAACTGTCTGAACTCCTCAAATGTTATACCCTGAAATAAGAAGATCAATATTTAAAATCTAGGAAACAATATTACATTTATCAGGCCACTAAACAGTTCTGTTTTATGTGTAATTACTTGCCCATGATCAAGAATTACTTCTCCCTAATATACTCAACCTTTGCTTTGGGCAAAGTAAATAGGGCTGTATGTTCTTTCAAGATTGACAAATCAAACTTTACTAGGGAGCAGAAAAAGCATTGAATTCTGAGGAAATAAACTTTCACAGCAAGTACCTGCTCGAGATATGAATCAATGAGGGGCTTAGAGTTTCAGTCCAACTGGATATACTGAAGCAGGAAGCCTCATGGATCAGAGTTTTATGCTTAATACAACAGATTTTATTTGTAAACATAAGAAAGTGAGTCAAATGCATTTCTGGTGGCAGACAGACCAAAAGAGAACAAGCCTTCTTGAATTTTTACCACAAACACTTACTTTCTCTTCAGGCATTCTATTTTTCACCCTATCAAGACACTCGCCAATCTCGAAGTTGTCTAGGTTTGTATAACGCAGAAGAATATGAGCAAAATCCTCCTCTGAAATTGTTTGCATGCCTTTCGAAAACTCGAGGAACTCTAGCTCAATCACTTCACTCTGTAGATTTGTCATAAACCTGGAAATAAGAGTTTTCTTTTGTTTGTTTCAGTACCTAATACAGAATTTACTGAAAACTTGTAAACTTGGAGGAAAAAGAAAACCTGTAATCACTGAATCAGTATTTTTACTTTTCTTGTAACTGGAAATGGGAACTTTTGAAAAAACCTTAGGTTCAATTTCAAAACAAACTGCAAGGCTGTAAAGCATTAAGCTTTAAATGTAACTCTTTATTCTGCAGGTGGCAACTGTTTTTGCCTTTGTGATCAGTGCTGATCATTCACCTGTATTGTATGGATACAATAAACTTGAATGACAAATACACAATAAATCTATCAGACTGACTGGTATTATTTATTTTTTGCCATTGTTTTATTACTTCTTTTTTTTGAGTCAATTGTCTTTTAACATAAATATATCAGTATTTTATTTTGCAAGTAAATTACACCTGTTCCAACATTTAAGAAAGAAAACTTCTAATCTTTTTCCTGGAAAGTAGGATTATATTTTAACACTTTGTGTTACTGAACAAGGACACTTCCAAACTTACTTGTGGAAGTCATCATACTTGAGTACATCATTTCCTTTCCTCCCAAAGAAATGTATCAACAGTGTTGTATCTTGAATTGGTTCTACACTCTACAAAAAAAAAATTCAAACAGATCAGTATATTTAAATTACAAGAAGAAAGCTACAATGTTCTTACTCTCTATAAAATTTTCAGAAATTTTAACTGAAATGTACTTTTAAACAAATTATAAGAATAAGTTTATGCATGAATAAGAATTCATTTCTCAACAGCTAACATATGTTTCCCACCACTCAACTTGACCCTAAATGTTGATGATAGGCAAAACTAGGCTTAGCACTGATGACTTCAGTTAAGGTTGAGTTAAATCCATGGAAAGTACAGGAGACATAGTGTAGACACTGAAAAACTTTATGCATTTACTTAAAATCAATGAACTGAAAAATGTTGAAGTTAGGACTTGGCTTGGCACTGATCCCTTTCTGCGAAGTCTGGCTGAAATCTGCCGAGGGTATATCAGAAATTAAAAGTTGAATGAAGGGCAATAACTCCACTGAAAATCAATGAACAATGTACCTAACATTTAATATCAACACTGCAGTGTGTATGACAAAGCACAACTGATATCTTGCATAGCAGGTACAGGGAACTGTTAGAACACCAGGTACACGGAACTGTTAAAACACCAGGTACAGGGAAGTGTTAAGAAGTACAGGTGCAGGGAAAAAGTATTGAAAACTCCCACCACCAACACAAAGAATTTTAATCAATATAGTACTGACATTAACTATAGTCGAAAAATGATCAAATGTATGATGATAGAACAAAAATTATACTGTCGTTGTACAAAAACATTCTTCAGTCTCTTCTGTAATTTTCCTAGAATGAAGAGACACAATGAAAAATGTGATTCTCTGAAAGTACTGATCAGGTCTAGCATTCCCCCCCTTGATTTTGGCCATACTGATAATATCATCAAACAATATTTGGGTGCATATATGATTTATATGTGTTGTACAATTTTTATTTACTTTGTTTTTCTCTCTTTCTATTTCAGACATTTCTTTCTATATCAAAAATGTTTACAAGTGACAACTGTTGACATTGAAATCTTGGCGCATCTTATTCTTATACAATAAATACCACTTCATTTTTCATAACAAGAGGGCCATGCTGGCCCTGGATCACTCACCTGATTACTATGGCTGTGATTCTGTTGTTCAAAAGCAATATCACATTTTCTACTTGAAGATTTTCAAAGATCTCATAATTTATACAAATAAAATCCATGGTACAGAGGCAATTTTGGACAAGCAGCTTGTGAGATGTCATTTGAAGTAAAATGTGACAAAAATCTATTTTTAGCCAAAGCTGCCATTTTGTGCAGTGGAGTGGAACCATTTGAGCAACTGTTATAGGTGGATATATGACAAACTTTCCTGTGAATGCATGGAGTATAACTGTTTGAGCAATTTTAGAAAAATGGCAATGTAAGAAACATCTCTATAAAGTTTGATGAAAAATGGCATGGCAGTGTGTCATTTGAAGCCAAATACTGATGAAAATCTATTTTTTAACTCTGGTGGTTATTTTGTAAAACATAGCATAACCATCTGACCAATTTTAATTGGGGCTTTTAAGAAATATGGGAAATTTGGTGGAAAATGACCTTGCAGTTTAAAAAGTTGTTTGAATTTCTTTCCATTTTTAAGTTTTCACCTGTAATGAGCAATGGAGTCCAATGGTTTGAGCAATTTCAACAAGAGCCACCGCAAGCGGGGGCCACGCTCGACTTTTTTCTATTTCCAAAGGCAAACACATCAGAGGAAGCACATTGTGGTGAAGGGATTTCAAATGAAACATCATTTGGATATATAATTATACATAACAAAGTTATGGCCAATTTTAGCAACATTCAGAAATTTGACCTTAAAGGTCTAGGTCAAGTTCAGTTTAACCTTCTCTGGAGGTATTGTCTAAAAAGTAGTTATGTCCAAGCATGAAGACACTACATCCATTAACAACAAAGATATAGCCAAGTTAAGTAATGTCAAGGTCATTTAAAGGTCAAGGTAATGCTTGAATTGTTTAACACATTTCTTTTATTCTCAGTGTTGTTTTGTCCCTGTATAGATCAAATCCGTCCATAAAACCAGAAGTATGGCTATTTTAGCAAAATGCAATAATTAGAAATTTGACTGTAAAGGTCATTTAAAGGTAAAGGACATACTTGAATAATTTAACATGTAGGTTTTGTCATAAGCCTTGTTTTGTCCAAGTATTAATAAACAAGAGAGCCAATGGCCTTAAAGCACTAACCTGGGTTCAAAGATGAAAGAAATTTTTATGAATGTAATGATGCATTTCACAGAAATGGACCAATGCAATTTCATTGCCATAGCTCCAAAAACAAAAAGGTCAGTAGGTCAAAATAAAGGTCATGAGATGACATTTTTGAAATCCGAACGAAAAGCTGTACACACAGTCCAAATTTCATTGCAGTAGCTTTAAAACAAAAAGTAGGTCAGTGAAATCTGAACAAAAACTGTATACATGGTCGAAATTTCATTGCCAAAGCTCCAAAAACAAAAAGGAGGTCAGTAGGTCAAAAATATAGGTCATGCGATAACCTTTTTGAAATCGGAAGGAAAAACTGTGCAAATGGTCCAAATTTCATTGCGGTAGCTAAAAACAAAAAAGTAGGTCAGTAGGTCAAAAATATAGGTCATGCTATGACATTTTTGAAATTGGAACAAAAAACTGTGTACATGGTCCAAATTTCATTGCCATAGCTCCAAAACCAAAAGTAGGTCAGTAGGTCAAAAAAAATAGGTCATGCGATGGCATTTTTGAAATCAGAAAGAATAACTGCACACGGTCCAAATTTCATTGCTGTAGCTAAAAAACAAAAAATAGGTCAGTAGGTCAAAAATATAGGTCATGTTATGACATTTTTCAAATTGGAACAAAAAACTGTGTACATGGTCCAAATTTCATTGCCATAGCTCCAAAAACAAAAAGTAGGTCAGTAGGTCAAAAATATAGGTCATGCCATGACATTTTTGAATTCGAAACGAGAAACTGTGCACATGGTCCAAATTTCATTGATGAGCTAAAAAAACAAAAAAGTAGGTCAGTAGGTCAAAAATATAGGTCATGCCATGACGTTTTTGAATTCGAACCGAAAAACTGTGCACACGGTCCAAATTTCATTGCCATAGGTCCAAAAACAAAAAGTAGGTCAGTAGTTCAAAAATATAGGTCATGCTATGACATTTCTGAAATTGAACTGAACAACTGTGCACACTGTCCAAATTTCATTGCTGTAGCTAAAAAACAAAAAAGTAGGTCAGTAGGTCAAAAATATTGGTCATGCTTTGATGTTTTTGAAATCAGAAGATAAAACTGTAAACAAGTTCAAAATTTCAATGCCATAGCTCCAAAAACAAAAAGTACGTCAGTAGGTCAAAAATATAGGTCATGCCATGACATTTTTGAAATCGAAATAAAAAACTGTGCACACAGTCCAAATTTCATTGCTGTAGCTCAAAACCAGAAAGTAGGTCAGTAGGTCAAAATTATAGGTCATGCGATGACATTTTTGAAATCGAAACGAAAAAGTGTTGTTTTGTCTAAGTCTGATTCAAATCCAACCATAAATTACATAATTATGGCCAGTTTTAACAAAATTCAATGATTTGACCTTGACCGTCAAGGTCATTTAAAGGTCAAGGTCAAACTTGAAATAATCATAATGTCGGATTTGTCACAACTGTTGTTTAGTCCAAGTTTGAATTAAATCTATAAATAAATGAGAAAGTTATGACAATTTAAGCAAAATTCAATCATTTGACCTTGATGGTCAAGGTAATTTTAAGGTCATGGTCAAATCTGAGTTATTCAACATGTCGGTTTTGTCATAAGTATTGTTTTGTCCAAGTATAAATCAAATCCAACCATAAATACTAATGTTATGGTCAATTTTAGCAAAATTCAAAAATTTGACCTTGAAGGTGAAGGTCATTTATCAGTCAAGGTCAAGTTTAGTCTGGTCAGCTTGAAGGTCTTGTCCAAAGGGTTGTTGTGTCGAAGCATAAAGAGAATCCACCTATTAATAATAAAGTTATGACCAATTTTAGCAAAATTCAATATTTTGACCTTGAATATGAAGGTCATTTATGAGTCAAGGTCAAGTTTAGTCTGGGCAGCTTGAAGGTCTTCTCCAAAGGGTTGTTGTGTCCAAGAATTAAGAGAAACCATCTACTAATAATAAAGTTATGGCCAATTTTAGCAAAATTCAATATTTTGACCTTGAATATGAAAGTCATTTAAGAGTCAAGGTCAGGTTTAGTATGGTCATCTTGAAGGTCTTGTCCAAAGGGTTGTTGTGTCCAAGTATGAAGATAATCCATCAAGGAATAAAAAAATTATGATCAATGTTAAAGTTTTCGGACGGGAACGGCAACGGCACCGGCAACGGCAACGACACCATGACTATGACAATAACTCGATTTTTTTTTTCAAAAAAAGTCGAGCTAAAAACAGGCAATATAAGATATATTTCTGTTATGTTTTGTTTAAAATGGCTCTTTGGTTTGTGTGGTGATGTCATTTGAAGAGAAATATTTATGAACATCTATTTTTAGCTCTGGCAGCCATTTTGTGCAATGGAGCAGAACCATTTGAGAAATTCTTATAGAGGACCATGTAAAGAACATTTTGCCTAGTCTTTCGGATGAGACGTTAAACTGAGGTCTCATGTATCAGTGCTATACACTGAGCATGCAAAAGAACCAAGGGTGTCTCTGGAATGGGATGCTTTCTGTATCTTGCACTACCCCCACAACATAAAATAACTAATCTCTTCAGGGGGCGTTGCTCATATGGGCAACTGGTACCGACGATAAATAAGCTCAAAAATAGAACATTTTGTGAAATTTTGTGGAAAATGGCCTTTCGTTTAGGAAGAGATGTTTGAAATTTTTTTTATTTTTAGCTTTAGCAGCCTTTATGCAACAGTGTGAGCAATTTTAGGAAAGGGCAATATAACAAACATTTCTGTCGAAGTAAAAAAATGGCTTAGTGGTTTTGGAGAAGGTGTCATTTCAATTTCAATAGAAGGCTATATAAAAGCATTTCTAATAAGTCTGGTTGAAAATGACTTTACAGTTTAGGAGGAGAGGTTGTTTGATTTTTTTTTCTGTTTTAAGCTTTTGAAGCCCTTATGTGGAATGGAACAGAACAGTTTGAGCAATTTCAGAAAAGGGCAATAAAATCAACATTTTTGTCAAATTGGGTTACAATTGGCTTAGTGGTTTTAGTGGAGATGTCATTTGAAGCAAAATATTGACAAAAATCCATTTTTACCTCTGGGGGTCATTTTGTGCACTTGAGCATAACCATTTGAGCAATTAAAAAACAGGACTATGGTGAAATTGGTGGAAAATGACTTTACAGTTTAGGAGATGTTGTTAAATTTTTTTCTAGTTTTTAGCTTTGCAGCCCTTATGTGCAATGGAGCAGCACAGTTTGAGCAATTTTAGAACAAGAGGGCCATGATGGCCCTGTATTGCTCACCTGAGTATGACTGCTTTTAACAAAGTTGCTATGGACCTTTTTAATTGACCCCAGATGACCCATATTCAAACTTGACCTAGAAATTATTGAAACAATCTCTTTGACAAATTTCCAGGATATTTGGACTGAAAAAGTAGCATCTAGAGTGTTAACAAGGTTTCTCGATATTTAGGCTCTGTGACCTAGTTTTTGACCCCAGATAACCCATATCCAAACTTGAGCTACAAATCATCAAAACAACCTATCTGACAGATTTCCAGGACATTTGGACTTAAAATGTAGCCTCTAGAGTGTTTACAAAGTTTTTCCATATTTGGGCTCTGTGACCTAGTTTTTGGCCCAAGATGACCCATACTCCAACTTGAGCTAGAAATCATCAAAAAAAAACCTGTCTGACAAATTTCTAGGATATTTGGACTGAAAATGTAACCTCTGAAGTGTTAAATTTTTTTTTACATATTTATACCATGTGACCTAGTTTTTGATCCCAGATGACCCATATCCAAATTTGAGCTAAAAATCATTGAAACAACCTTTCAGACAAATTTCAAGGACATTTGGACTAAAAATGTAACCTCTAGAGCTTTTACAAGGTTTTTCTACTTTCAGGCTCTGTGACCTAGTTTTTGACCCTAGAGAACCTATATTCAAAACAGTTACTGAGCTAGAAATCATCCATAGAATCTTTCTGACAAATTTCCAGGTTATTTGAACTGAAAATGCTACCTTTAGAATATTAACAAGTTTTTCCATATTTGGACTCTGTGACCTAGTTTGTGACCCCAGATGACCCATACTCGAACTTGATCTAGAAATCCTCAAGGCAATTTTTCTGACAAATTTCCAGATTATTTGGGCTGAAAATGTAACCTCTAGAGTGTTAACAAGATGTTTCTATTTTTGGGCTCTGTGACCTAGTTTTTGAACCCTGATGACCCACATTTGAACTTGTACTAGAAATCTTTGAAGCAAACTTTCTGACAAATTTCCAGATTATTTGGGCTGAAAATGTAATCTCTAGAGTGTTTACAAGATGTTTCTATTTTTGGGCTCTGTGACCTAGTTTTTGAACCAAGATGACCCATATTTGAACTTAAGCTAGAAATCATAGAAGCAACCTTCCTGACAGATTTCCAGATTATTTGGTCTAAAAATGTTACCTCTAGAGTGTTAACAAGGTTATTCAATATTTGGGCTCTGTGACCTAGTTTTTGACCCCAGACGACCTATATTTGAACTTGACCTAGAAATCATCAAAGCAACCTTTCTGACAAATTTCAAGATTATTTGGACTTAAAATGTAGCCTCTAGAGTGTTAACAAGATGTTTCTATTTTTGGACTCTGTGACCTAGTTTTTGAACCCAGATGACCCATATTTGAACTTGAGCTAGAAATCATCATTAGAACAGTTCTGACAAATTTCCAGGATATTTGGACTGAAAAAGTAGCCTCTAGAGTGTTAACAAGATGTTTCTATTTTTGGGCTCTGTGACCTAGTTTTTGAACCAAGATGACCCATATTTGAACTTGAGCTAGAAATCATAGAAGCAACCTTCCTGACAGATTTCCAGATTATTTGGTCTAAAAATGTTACCTCTAGAGTGTTAACAAGGTTATTCAATATTTGGGCTCTGTGACCTAGTTTTTGACCCCAGATGACCTATATTTGAACTTGACCTAGAAATCATCAAAGCAATCTTTCTGACAAATTTCAAGATTATTTGGGCTGAAAATGTAACCTCTAGAGTGTTAACAAGGTTTTTCTATATTTGGGCACTGTGACCTAGTTTTTTAACCCTGATAACCCATGTTCGAACTCGTCTGAGATATTAATGAGACAAACATCCTGACCAAGTGAGGCAAAAATGTGACCACTAGAGTGTTAACAAACCAATTATTAACGGACGACGGACAAAAGGTGATCAGAAAAGCTCACTCTGTCACTACGTGACAGGTGAGCTAAAAAGGCAATGAAATTAACTTTTCTGTCAAGTTTGTTTAAAATGGACTTGAGGTTTTGGAGGAGATGTCATCTGAAGTAAAATGTTAACATCGGACGCCAGACACAGTGTGATCCGAATAGCTCACCCTCAGCATCTGCTCAGGTGAGCTAAAAAGACTATTGTTTATAAAGGTGTTACTTACTAACATGATTGGCTGCCCACTGTATACATAAGCAGAAAATCATTCAAAATTTAATCTAAAGAGTCAGGTTTATAAAAGAAATACAATAACTGGCAGCATGTTCAGTTAACTGGGTGGCAAGCCAATGCATAAATGATTTATTTTCTAGACTTGGCCTCTTCAAAAACAATAAGCAGTGTTATTTTTGCACTAATTTCAGCAAAAACAGAATGCTCTTGACAGTTAGTTTCATGAAAAGTGGTGGCAGACAATCTGATCAGATGGGAAATGTCTGCATATATTGACTGCAACCTATGGAAGCCAAGTTATAAATGCTGATGAATTAGTTCTTGCTATCGGAATCTTTAAAACGATAATTCTCTTATTACTTGACTAAAAGCTGTCACAGAATTTGAGAGCAATATCATGGTATGTTTTAGGCAAATCTGAGGCATAGTGGTATAAGCTAGTCTGATGGCCCAGGGATTATAAAGACTCCCATACGATTTCATTCTATACCAACAATCTATGGTATACAGTATAAAAATACAATTACTTTTAATGTGATTCAAATATTTAATGTACCTTCTTCCAATCTGCTCAATTATTTTTGCATCTGATCTCAAAGAGGTAAAAAATTGGTTTAAATTGATGACTGGTCCCCCTTCAATAAAACTTCACTATAAATTCATCACAACAGACAGAGCTCAATAGGAGAAATTCCTACTGACTGTCACAAAACATGTAAGTACCCATCCATGGATGCATCTAGTGACTGAATTTTTTAGTATTTAGCCAAAATTGTCCAATAAAAATGTGTCAAAAATACTTTTTACACTTAAAAACAGGATTCCAGAGTATAAAAACAATGATAGGCAGCGAGTATTTTTGAACAGTTGTAACTTTTCCATCTGAAGCTGGAATTTGATGAGTGACTAATTAAGTACGGAACCATGTCAAACTTTTTTGATTCACCCATTACTTTTGGAGTGGGTGCTGACTTCATAATATTTTTTGCCAAAAAAACTAAGTCAATAAAGTACTTACGGTATTATTGTGTCCGACAACAAAAAGCATATTAATATCTTTGGGTGCATTTCTACTGAATACCGGCATTGTTATCATTGTTCAAAAGGGATTTATACAAATTATATGCTATATGGGTACTAACTTGGACCTTAACGTTTTAAACAGCTTTCAGTTTCAAATCAGACTTATGTATTTTATCATTATGAAAAGTGCAAATAATATATGGGTGTCTGGTTTAATTCATATACTGTTAAATGAGTGAAAACTACAGAAGCTCATTAACCAATGTCGATCCAGACAATGTCCCAAAGCCATAACTAAATGCGACCTCCTACATCATCAATATATTTTTATGACATTTTGTTACCTTGTTGGTTTTCCAATATTTGGGCAAAAATGTCTGTAACACAAAGAGTGGTTAAAATCACCCACTTGAAATTCTAGATGCATTTATAAGGTTAAAACAAAATCAGTGAGATTGTCAGTCAATTTTAATGGGTGTGCCTTACACCTCCTTGAGTCTATAAGCAATCTGGTACAAACAGTCAGAAACTAGCAAGCTAAATGAAAAATCGCTTTCAAAATTTAAAAACTTAACTAGTTGACTTAAGACAAAGTCAATCTGACTGTTTAAAGTTATGCTTGTGTTCAAAGTGACCAATACACATGACCATCAAAATAAATGCTGAAAACACAGTGTTCAGAATCATGCAAATTAGAAGTGGCTAACACTTCTTCACAGTTCAAGGATGGACATGCCTGAAAATTTAACTTCAAGTATAGCAGAAATTTAATTTTTGACAAGGCGGTATAAAAATATTTTTACCATCAACCTTACCCAATGGGAGTAAAATATTATCCCACAGAATATATTTAAGAAAACAAGTGGGCCAGGTGGCCTTGGGTCACGCACCTGAAATGTGCAGGATGAGGTCCAAAGAAACACATGGCCACAGAACAAATTCATTAAGGTAATCATTCTGACTAATTTTCATTAAGATTGATTAAATATGTGACCTCTAGAATACTAACAAGGTTTTCCTATTATTTAACCTGGTGACCAGGTTTCTGACCCAACATGACACAGTTTTGATTTACTTAAATAATTCATCAAGGCAAACATTGACTAATTTTAATTAAGATCAGAAGGAAAATGTGATCTCTTCGTGCCAGGCAAGCTAAAAATAGACCTATAATGTGTACATATCAGTGCAAACCAATTTTTTTTATACATTTGGGTCAATATGAGAATCAAAAGAATAAATTTGCAAAGGGAGTCTTCATACCAAGTTTAAAATGAAGACAGAGACAGTGGAAAAGTTAGAAGATATTCAAAGCTAGACGAGTATGTCAAGAGATATTTGCCCCCCTAGCACATTATCCCTAGAGGCAGTCATAAAGTTTTGAGGAGCTGGGACCAAGGTTCTATAGTTATTGATAAGAAACCATTTTGTTTTTCAAGGACAATGTGACCTTGGCCTTTGACCTGGTGACCTGAAAAACTAAAGGGCTCATCTACAAGTCATGAACAACTTGTATACCAAGTTTGAGGAAATGGGCCCAAGCATTCTACAGTTATTCATCAGAAACCATTTTGTTTTTCAAGGTCATTGTGACCCTTGACCTTTGACTGATCATGACAAACCTACATACTAAGTCTGACGAATCTGTGCCCAAGGATTCCCTAGATATTTAGCAGAAACTGTCTTGCTTTTCAAGGTCACTGTGACCTTTCACTTAATAGCCCTAAAAACTAAAGGGGTCATCAAACTGTCATGACCAACCTACCTATGAAGTTTTGAGGAGCTGGGCCCATGCATTCTATAGTAATTGATTGGAAACCATTTTGCTATACAAGGTCACTGTGACCTTGAGCTTTGACCTGGTGACCTGAAAAACTATAGGAGTCATCTACTGGTGATGGCCAACCTACACACTAAGTTTGAACAATCTGGGACCAAAGGTTCTATAATTATTGATCGAAAACCATTCTGCTATTCAAGGTAACTGTGACTTTGACCTGAAAAACTATAGGGGTCATCTTCTGGTTATGACCAACCTACGTACTAAGTTTGAAGAACCTGGGAACAAGCAATCTATAGTTCTTGACTGGAAACCAATTTGCTTTTCAAGGTCACTGTGACCTTGACCTTTGACCTTATGACCTGAAAAACTATAGGGGTCATCTACTAGTCATGGCCTACATACCAAGTCCGAGGAAGGTGGGTCCAAGGGTTCTCTAGATATTGATCGGAAACCAAAGTGTCAACCAACTGACAGACATTTGCAAAGCTATATACCCCCTCATCTCCAATGGGAGTTAAAAAATAATAGATAATCTGAGAACTTCTACCTAAAAGATTAAAACAAGTGAAGAATAATATACAAGAAATATAAATGAAGGCTGTGAATGACCATCAATTTTCTACTCTGCAATTCAGTTCTTGCTTCACGTAGATATATTTCCAATATTATGGCTGATTACATGCCTGAAAAACACTGTTTGGCCATACAGAGTTCCTAAACTTCTTCTATAATGTAATAATAAGGTTTGACAACTAATATTTTGGCCAATGTTCACCTGACACTATCAACTTGTTAGAATACACAAGGAAAAATCAAATCACCTACTTTTTCAGCTCTGTCTTCAGTTTTGTCGAATGGTTTCTTTGTCTTAGAGTCCCTCTGTTTACTAAACACACCCTCTAGCTGTAAACAGTATTAGTAGAGAAAATAATCAAAACATTCACAACAGGTCACAGAGATTCTAGAGGGTTCTAGAGAAATAGGGCAAGCAGCAAATAGCATAAGGGCCTAAGCACAAACAATTGCACATAAAAAGCATTCCCTTTCTTACTGTCTGTGACTTAGAAGATATCTACAAATTTCTTAACGCTTTTAATGTATTTGTACTGGGGAAAACAATCCTATATCAAACCTTAGATTGAACCTTAACAAATACACTAAAAACTTTTTCAGGAAGTAACTTTTTGGCTTAATGAACATGTTTGCCTGTCAACTACCAACTGTAATATTCTTTAAGACTTACAGTAAATTGAATTTTCATGTATTAGAAAAAGGCCCTTAATTAATCTGCTGCCTGAATTCCATGCCTTAGGAACAATTTGATGCACACTGGAAAAATAATGACTCAAAAAGAGGGAAACTTTATCAAACTGAAATACAAGGAAAGTTTTGTTAATATCATTACAAGGTACAAGGTAACTAACATATTCTTAAGTTGATCATATTCTTAAGTTGTTCATATTCTAGAATCCTACAACTGCAAAAGTAACCTTAAAACCTTAATGAAATTCTTAACTTGTAAAATTACCTAAAATTCAAGTTTTATTGACATTTTTTTCTCTCAATAAGTTTTACATACTCCTCTCTAACTTTGTGTTTTGTACACAAAGAATCAAGTACTGTGACTAGCCCATTCCATTCCAAGCAACAGCTCCATTCTTTCAAAAAGCTACTAATTTATTTCCTATTCCCTGACAGCATGCTTTCTTGAATACTTCTCTTTCATACAAAAACAACATTTTAGTATCTATTTCAAGTACATTCATCTATGTCAGTTTCTTTTTTTCTCCACCCTACTCAGCAAACCTGATCATGCTTGTAACAGACATCCATGGCCCTCCTGTTAATCAGCATGCTTGTAACAGACATCCATGGCCCTCCTGTTAATCAGCATGCTATAAATATTTACTTTAAATCACCAATCAAATATTAATATCCAACCCACGCCCCTCCCCAAAGGATGTGCAAACTTTCACACCTCATAGTGCACATCAAGTTTATACTTAGTGCACACCAACTGGATTTGGTATCATTATGTTTAAAGCTTTATAGTGCACACCATGACAAGAGCACTTTGTATCATTTTGTCTACAGTTTCAAAGTGTATACCATGATATGAGCACTCTGTATCATTTTGTCTACAGTTTCAAAGTGTACACCATGATATGAGCACTTTGTATCATTTTGTCTACAGTTTCAAAGTGTACACCATGATATGAGCACTTTGTATCATTTTGTCTACAGTTTCAGTGTACACCAAGATTAGACCTAGCACAAACCAAGTGCCCTTGGTATTATTTTGTTTGAGGCTTCATAGTGCAAACCATGATTCAATACAGAGCTCATGAAATCTGCATCATTAAGGCTTCATAGTGCACACAATGATTCAATACAGAGCTCATTAACTCTTTGCATCATCAAGGCTTCATAGTGCACACAATGATTCAATACAGAGCTCATTAACTCTTTGCATCATCAAGGCTTCATAGTGCACACAATGATTCAATACAGAGCTCACAAACTCTTTGCATCATCAAGGCTTCATAGTGCACACCATGATCAAATACAGAGCTCATGAACTCTTTGCATCATTAAGGCTTAATAGTGCACACAATGATCAAATACAGACCTCATGAACTCTTTGCATCATTAAGGCTTCATAGTGCACACCACGATTAAAGGTGCATACAAGAGGCATTTTGTATCACTGATATTATTGAAACAATATTGTATATGCCTGCTGAATTGTATATAATACTATGACCATCCAAAGAATGTACAAACTATTTAACAAAAATTCATTTTTTTTTAAATGTTGGTTACCTTGTCAAATTGCAATTATTCCAACTTTATGATGTATATTTTTAATACTAATTTTCAAATGAATTTAAAACTCGGACTGTTGCTAGTTATATCTGACATTGTTTAAACAAATATTTAGTTTTGTATGAACTGTTAGCTATATTCTTTTAAATGCTTTATCCATCATTGGTAGATGATGCTGGGTGTCCTGATGGGGGTGAAACAAAATGATAAATGTTGTTACATGAATAAAATCACTGCGGATTACTTTATAAGACTACGGGGATTTGGGCTTTAGTGTTTTAGTGCAGCAGTATACACAATGGTATTGGCTTTGATTATACTCGGAGGGCTGTAATGTAACTGTGTTTGAATTAATACATCATTTCTATACAGTAATATGTAAAAACACTCTTCGTTGTGGTGAAATGTACATTGTATTTTTATAATTTTCAAAGACAATACAAAAAAACAACACCTGTTATATATTCTGATATAAGTTATCATAAATGTTTATGTAAAAGTTATTGTAATTGTTATCGAATTATAAAGTCAGTAAACTAATTTCTTTTATTGTACTATTTTTTTTTAAAATTATACTTATACTTTGATTTCTAGATACTTATATCTGTATCACTTGGTATTCTGTACAGTGTTTTCAAGCAATACATTGTAGCAAACGTATCTGACCTTCAGGTAAAATCATTGTAGCAAATGTATCTGACCTTCAGGTAAAATCCAAACCAATATTGACAAAATCTTAACACAGCATTCTTTTCTACCACCAAGTGCAAGCTAGCAAACCCAACCTAGAGCAATACCCTTTCCTGGACTAGCAATATTACAGGATAAGCTATTAAGTTCTGTAGGGACCCACACAAATGTTGAACCCACATTTCAGATACATAAACTACTGATATAAGCCGAAGATCGATAAAAGCTCAATTTCAGCAAGAGTAGCAAGAAAATTAAGCTAAGCTTTAAAAGGTTTATATTTATATTAAACCAAAATGGACTACCAAAATAATGTTTTATTTGTAACACATTTTGCTAACCAAGAACTGTGATTGATGCCCCTGAAGTGGTGCTTTGACCTTTGAGCTGAGGACCAGATGAAGGTAAATTACTGCTCCTTCGAAAGACATGGTTCTTCTTAACAATATGACTTCAAGGTCAAGGTCATTTAGAGGTCAAGGTAAAAAAATGTCACTTGAAAGATCCCTCCAAAAGTATTGTTGTGTACAAACATGAACTAATTCTCTTGATTCAAAAGAAGTGGGGTTTCTTTAGAAGGTCAAGATCATTTAAGGGTCAAGGTAAAAAAATGAATTTGTAAGATTTCTTCAAAAGGGTGGTTGTATGCAATATGAACTAAATCTTGTTTAATAATAAGGGAGATATGGTCAATATTAAATGTTTCTGACAACTCGACTTTCAAGGTCAAGGTCATTCAGGGTTCAAGGTCAAATAAACATAAGTCAGTTGGAAGGTCTTGTCCAAAGGGGTGTTGTTTTTAATCATGAAGTAAACCCATTAACTAATAAGGAAGTTATGGGCAAAGTTAAAGTTTTTTGTTAATTGGACTTGATGTCAAGGTCATTCAGGGGTAAAGGTCATACAAATATATCTTGTCCAAAGGGCTATTATGTCAAAGATACTAATAAGGAACATTTACTAATAAGAAAGTTATGGGCATTGTTACAGTTTACAGATGGAATAACTTCTGGACTGCCTTACAGTTCAAAAACTATATGCCCCCCTTCGGGGACATAAAAATGACTGTTGATTAAAGTGAAAGATTTTTTTTTATTGCAGTTGCCCAAATAACACAAAGCACATTTCTTGAACTCATTCTTTTTTAAAGCATGACTCTCGTTCCTTGAACTAAGTTGGTACATCTACAAAGATGTTTTTTGTAATCTTAGATGCTAATTTGTGACAGTTATTTATCTCAGTAAATGAATAGGATATTTACAGATTGAATTTTCCATTTCTATGGCTTTTAAGCTGGGTTTATTTATTCATATTTTCTTCTACTGAAATAAAATGCTAAACAAAAATTTCCTGAAACTAAAAAAAAAAGGGGAAAAAAATTAGTACAAATCTATTATTATTATGTTGTTGTCTTGAAGGTTCATGAACTAAAAACTTTCATACAATCAAATCAAATAGAACAGTTAAAATGCTAAAATTTACTGTTAGTCAACCTAAGTTTTTATAACATAAGCTCTATACATGAAGGGTTAAGGCAAGCAACCAAGCTCCTGTTGACATCTGAATATACAATATACATGTATAGCTATTATAGCGTAGCGTGCAGTCTTGACAGAGCAATTTCTTCTGAATTGTACTGTACTATTGTTTGTTTGCTTTATTGTTAGTATTATATTTTCAAAGATTTTATATTCTTTATTTCTGACAACAGCATATTCCTGTATTTTTTCTGTTACAAATCTCATTTTTACTAATGATATTCTTTTTCTAGGAAATAATGATGTCTATATAATTCTTTTTTAATATATAACGTCATTCTTTTTATAGATACTGATGATTCAGAAGACATTGCTTTTCCTTTCTGAAGTGCACAGGTCTTTTATGCTCCATGTAGGCAATGACTATATACAAAGACATGCACAGACATTTCTCTTTGATGAACTATTCAATCTTGATTCACCTACATCTAGTAATGACTGCAAATGTTTTTTTTCTCGCGGCACAAACTTGCGCTCGTGTGGAGGGAGGATGAAGAATGATTCCAACTGAAAGAAATTGCAAATCAGTACACATTATAGCAGCTATTAACACTTGAAGCTGGACTTGGAAGCTGCCATATACTGTCTTTTTACTTGAAATCACTGAATTTAATGGTTAAACTATAAATAATTCACAAAATAAAACTATGCTTATGACTGAAAGAAAGATGAAAAGAATTTACATGAAATTGTTGCATCATCTACAGAACTCTTTTTTTTAGCTTTCTTTTTCCCTTTGAGAAAATAAAAAAAAATCATTCATAAGCACTGCAAAATACTTTATGGCATACATGTGACTATTTTGTATTCTTTTTCTCCTCTTTAGTTTACTAGAGTCACTGAAACAGACCAAAGATGCTCCCCTGGTCATTGCAAATTCGGGACAACTTTTGAACAAAATGACTGAATTTCATGTATCAACATTAGCTATCTAAAGACACAGAGCCTAACTAAGCCAACACTAGAAAATGAAAAGGTCAATCAATTTAGATCATAATTTTATGAGTAAGCCTTATATATATCAAAGCTAGAGGCAAACAAAAATGATCTTAAAATTCAACAGCAGGATACTATTTCATTTCAAAATGCAGTTGTTTTGTTTTTTTCAAATCACACCAGAGTTCCAGATAACTTGCGTATTTGGCATGTTTTACGCTTCAAAAATAACTAAAAATGCACAAGGTTATACTTTGGATGCGTACATTTATGCAAGCTGTATATCAGCTATGCTTTGGGCTGAAAAATGGCCGTTTTTTTGTCCATAATATGGGGGGTGGGCGTCTATTAGAGGATGGGCTATAAATAGAATTTTTACGGTATATAATGTGTGTTATTTTATAATACAATCAAATTACACATCAGGAATTATAAGTTCTTTCATTTTACCCTGCAAATGGATTGCGTATCCCAATTTACCCCCACACTTTAAAAAGTGGGGGTAATTACCCCCAGTGTCAAAAAAATATCTGGAACTCTGTCACACCATAAATACAATGATTTCAATCTGACTGACTACAATGTTAATCAGCAAATGACAATTGAACATAGCCTATGCTACTTTGCTTACAGAGAGTGCATAAAACATTAACATACTATAATGCCTATTAGTAACAGTTATACTGAAAGTAAGTGTAATGCTTATTAGATAAGCTTTTCTGTACACACACAATCACACAAGTTTTTCTCCACACCAACCCCCTTGAAATATATTTCAGCCAAATGAATTGAAATTATGGAATTCAACAACATGTGTGACATGAATCTCCCACTAAACTTTTTTTTTTCTTTGAAAAATGGGACATCAAGGTGACTTAAAGAAACATTATTTACAGCTGTTATATTCATTAAACAGTTTAATAACAAGAGCCATCTTACACATGGTTAATCCCCCCACCGGGAAGAAGTTACCTGAAGGTTGTACTTTCAAAGAGTAAATGTAATAATGTGCACATGCAGTTTGAAGAAAATCCCTCAAAAAATAGGCAAGGTAGAGTTATTGTTCTTGACACTGCACTTCCTATGAACGTGCTATGTCAGTGTATTAAGTTTGAAGAAAATCCCTCAAGTACTTCTGGAGTTATGTTCTGGATTTTTTTTTCAAGTAAATTTGTTAAAGGGGAATAACTCTAAAAGTAGGCAAGGTAGAGTTATTATTCTCATGCACTGCACTTCCGACCAATGTGCTATGTCAGTGTATTAAGTTTGAAGTAAATCCCTCAAGTACTTTTGGAGTTATGCTCTAGACAAAACTTTTTGAGTAAATCTGATCAAGGGAAATAACTCTAGAAGTAGGCAAGGTAGAGTTATTGTTCTTGCACAATGCACTTCCTATGGATGTGCTCTGTCAATGTTTTAGGTTTGAAGTAAATCCCTCAAGTACTTTTGGAGTTATGATTGGGACAAAATTTCAAGTAAATCTGATAAAGGGGAATAACTCTAAAAGTAGGCAAAGTAGAGTTATTTTCTTGCAAACTGCACTTACCACGAATCTGCTCTGTCAGTGTATTAAGTTTAAAGTAAATCCCTCAAGTACTTTTGAAGTTATGCTCTGGACAAAACTTTTTAAGTAAATCTGATAAAGGGGAAGAACTCTAAAAGTAGGCAAGGTAGAGTTATTGTTCTTGTGCACTGTACATCCTACCAATGTGCTCTGTAAGTGTATTATGTTTAAAGTAAATCCCTCATGTACTATTGAAGCTATGCTCTGGACAAAAGTTTTTAAGTAAATCTGATAAAGGAGAATAACTGATAAAGTAGGCAAGGTAGAGTTACTGTTCTTACACACTGCACTTCCTATGAATGTGCCCTGTCAGTGTATTAAGTTTGAAGTAAATCCCTCAAGTGCTTTATGAGTTATGCTCAGGACAAAATTGGGACGGATGCACACATGCAAAGATGGATGGAGACCATTTCTAATATCCCCTCTGCCTTTGGCAGGGGGATAAATAAGCTTAAGACCACATAAAATACTTAGTCAAATAACTAAAAACTGTCTGACAAAGTTTATATTATACTAAACATTAAGAAATAAACAAAGGGTGATAACTCTTCAAATAAGATAAAACAAGTGACAGGTCTTGAGTTTCTGCATTTGTATTCATTGTCATTTCAAAGTTTAAGTCAACACTTAATGATTACAGAGTTATGCATTAGAGAAAACAATTGAGAAACTAAAAAAGCAGTACTGAAAGTTTCAAGCCAAATCATTCAAGGGTTACAGAGTTATAGACAGGACACCATTTCACTAAGGCCAGTAACTCTGCAAATATACAGCCATCGTAGAGTCTAGCATTTTCCTCAATGCTATCTATCTTTTAAGTTTCATGATAGGTTACAGAGCTGTAACACTCCAAACAAAATTCAATTTCAAATTTTAACCAAGGGTTGTAACTCTGCAAATAGCTTTATTAAAACGGGATCTTTACAAATACCTTCATTTGGAAGCTATAGTAATTCCTATAAAATCTGAACATCAGATATTGGCTTGTTTTATGTCTGATTTTATTGGGATTTAATTCATTGTAGCCTGTGGTATTGACTAATTCAACATTTATAAAGAAATAATTTGGGAATTACAATCACTTTCATAAAACAATTTACAGCCATAAATGTTGGACTTCTATAGATGAGTACAATCTTCAATGCTGTTATCACACATATAGAAAGAACAGAAAAAATAAGTGTACACAGTGACACAAAAGTACAGCATGCTAATAAAACTACAATTAAACTTCATTCACTTCATTCACTTGAACTTGGAGATCTGTTTGAGAGATTGGTAGTTCAAAGCACTGGATCAGCCAATGAGATGGAGAGCCTACTCTAACATCATCAGAGGTATTCTTCCAGTTTTATAGGAAGTGTTCATCAATTTAATTTGTGATTAAATAAAAAAGATATCAATTAGGTATTTCTATTTATTTTCCTGTATATATTTAAACAAAAGGTCCATGATGACTCTAAATCTTTCACCTGAATATTACTGCTCAGAACAGCAAATGTAATGTAATAGATTTATTAAAAGAAACAAAGAACTAGACAATGTTGCATGCCAAATATCAAACCATTAGGCTACTTGCTTCATTGAAACAACTTTAGAAGGTTTCCTATGTTTTTCTTTGAAATTTCTTCTATGATTGTGTTTATGATAAATACCTAATGCCCAGTTTGGGCTAAAATGACCTGGGTCCATAATTTGAAAATCTTGGTAAATACAATGCTAAAAACAAACAGCGCTATATAAAAATTTCAGAAGCCTCACCTTAATGATTTAAGAGAAGATGTGTTTTAAAAGACTGTCTATATACCATAAGATCTCATCCCTGGGTCAAAGCAATGATACTTTTTTTTAATAAGTTTTGTAGAGGTCCATTAGACAATGTTAAGAACCAAATTTTGAAAGTTTCAGCCTTAAGATTTATGAGAACATTTTTGAAGTGTTTGTCTATACAAGCATATTTTCATGGAAAATATCAGAACTTTAAGCCTTGTAGTGGACAAGAGGAACTTTTAAGAGTAAAAAATATATGAGTAATATAGATTTTGCCAGAATGTGTTTCATGCATGATATGTATTCGAGCCACTGAATTTCAAGGAAATGAAGTTTAATTGTAAAAAAGTTCAATTCTGCTAAAAAACAAAAACATTATTCAGGCCCTGTCATTTTATGTAACAGAAATGTACTGACTGTTAATCATGCTAAAAAGGCACAGTAAAGTTGATATGCAAAGAGTAACAGAAAAATAACTTCAACTGCAGAGAAATAGGAGGACCATGATGGCCCTATATCGCTCACCTGAGTAGGAATGTTTTTAACAAAGTTGTTACAGACCTGGTCAATTGACTCCAGATGACCCATATTTGAACTTGACCTAGAAATTATCAAAGCAACCTTTCTGACAAATTTCCAGGATATTTGGGTTGAAAATGTTACCTCAAGAGAGTTACCAAGGTTTTTCCATATTTGGGCTCTGTGACTTAGTTTTTTACCCCAGACGACCCATATTTGAACTTGAGCAAGAAATCATCAAAATAACCTTTCTGATAAATTTCCAGGATAATTGGACTGAAAAAATAGTCTCTATATTGTTAACAAGATTTTTCTATTTTTGGGCCATATGACCTTGTTTTTCATCCCAGATGACCCATATTCCAACTTGTCTGAGTAATTACTGGGACAAACATCCTGACCAAGTTTCATGACAACTGAGGCAAAAATGTGACTACTAGTGTTAACAAATTAACAAACTAAGTGTGGACGGACGACGGACATTGATCGATCCTAATAACTCACCATTAGCCTACGGCTCAGGTGAGCAAAAAAAGGTGATAATAATACATCAAATGCTTCCATACAATTAAAACAAAAATCAGAAAAATGTTGCTTAGTTTTTTTTGTTTTGTTTTTTTTCTTCATCTGTCATAAAAATGGTTTCTAGAGAGAAAAGAATAATTATGTATGACAAAACATCATACTCAAACAAAACTGGCTAAAACCAAACTGGCTAAAACAAAACTGGCTAAAACCGAACTGGCAGATTAAGTTAGAAACCTTTTATTGGACTCTCTTCTGTTAAGTTTGATATTCTCCAATTTCATCTGTTTTGAAAGTAAGCCAGTAGAAAATCAAGCCAGTTGTTAAATTTCCCAGACACATAACTTGTTTCTGACATATAACAATTAATAAATGAAGCAGGCTGATGAGAAATTTTTAAACTTTAAAACTGCTTGTTTAATCTACAAAATTCCACACAACAACAAAAAAATATGTCTCAATATTATTTGTAATCCTAAAAGTCATTCCACATTCCAGAAAGCTTCTGTTCAAATTTTCTCAACTGCAAACTGACAATACTTCAATATTTCAAATACTGACTGAATGGATTCCAGACACTACAATTTCTTGTCATTTCTGGTCAAAGTAGCCAACACAAAAGGCTTCACAGAGACTACAACTTTCCTTTAACATCAAAAATTAGTGAGAAAATTTGAACATCACAATATGATACAGTCTTGCATCAAATAAGCTCACTTGAGAAACAGAGTGGGTACTGAAAAAGGTTTTAAATGTCATAATTTTCGTATTACAACCTAATACAGAAGTGTACCACAATTTCGATAATTTCATAGCCCAAATATGCTGAATCAAAATACAGTAGAGATATGTACATAGGACATGGATGCCCCCACATTCCATTGTATTGTCACAAAAAATCCTGTTGCTATTTTTTGCTTAAACAGGGGGGCATAACTCTGTCAATCTCCAATAATTTTGCATCAAAATATTCACATACTGACAACTAAGTTTCATGGCTCCAGCAGTTATATGTTTGGAGTTATACACGACACAAGTCTAAAATTGCTATTTTTTGCTTAATCAGGGGCACAACTCTGCTGATCTCCAATGAATTTGCATCAAAATACCCACATCCTGACAACTACTCTTAGAAAGTTTCATGGCTCTAGCAGTTATATGTTTTGAGTTACAGGTGACATAAGTTTTAAGTGTGACAGCGGATGGATGGACAAGGGCAAACCTATTTGCCCCCACCCCCCCCTCCATCTCCCCCATTTCTTCACCTCTGTGGCATCTCAAATGAGCTTTCAACATTTACAATGTCACAAATAATGCAGCAAAACTTAACAAAATCCCATTCACTTAACTCACCAATGAAACAATCTAAATGGGTGATGAAAATAATATTAAGGGTTGAGGAAAGATTGAGGCATAAAAAAGCTTTTCTTGTTTGCAAATGACTTCCTGTTATCTTTTTTAATTTTTCTTATTTCAAAATATTTGTAATGTGTTGCCTTTATACAGCTCAATAATATACATCTTAATGCAATTATGTTTCTTTAATGAATTAGGAATACAGACAAATATCCAAGTTTTAACATCAGTAATTTAGGTCACAGGAATTCACTAACAAACCTTCGTAGAAACTTTAAAGCAGAGAAAAATAAGTAACAATACTTTGTCCATTTAGAAATCACACTTCAACAAAAAAAAAAAGGAAAAAGAAAAAAAACAAAAAGGTAATGATTGCAAAATATTTCTATTTTGTGAAATATATATTTTTTTCATTTATTTTTTGCATAGTTTCAACAATGTCACTTACTATTTCTGGTTTAAATAACTATCTGTCCTTGGAAATAGAGCTACAATTAAATCTTTATTACAAATGTGTGTTTTAAAAGACCACCTGCTGTAAATGGACAACATGTCTTGGACATACCTGATTTAAAATGTTCATACTGTGTTTCTACGCTCCTGAAAGCTTTTTTTTCACATTTCTTGGCTTTGTTTTATGTTACATATAATCTGGGCTCCTTTACTTAAAAATGAGGAATAAAAGCAATCAGTAATTCTTTGTCTAATGTTTCCATTTCAGTTTATTATGCTATGATGTAACTAAAATTCTACCAATCTACTTATAATTGGAATTTCTACTTTTCTTTAAATATGTATATGGACACAGCATTGTATTACAGCATTTTAATCTAGAAAGGATTTGAACCAGATAATGGGAAGTAACTCTGGGAAGTAAAACATTTATATTAGTAGTAGATTCTTTCCCTTTGATAAAAAAAAAGAAGCATGCATATTATTCTAGCAGCATAATATATAATATACTACATATATGTGTAATTAAATGAAAACAATTTGAGCAAGTTTACTAGACAGTGACCCAATAAGTGTAAGTGCATGTAAATTTAATGACAGACCATAAGAAAACATGAAACTGAAAACCAAACAATTCTATAAAGAAATCTGACAGATCTCTTCCCTCCGTTCTTTCCCTTTCTCTATAAATTTGAGAAACACAACAGTAGTGTTAAAAAAAAAACTTACAACAAGGAATTCTTTCTTGTCCACTATTTGGTTCCCGTCTGTATCAAACATGTTAAAAGCAATCCGGAAACCAGACTGCGGTTCTGTAAAATGAAAATAAACAATTCAAAAACTGCATATAAACACTAGATATATGTGAACACTATAAATAAAATTTTATTTTCACATTTTCTTACCAAAAATTATAAAAATTTCTCTGCAGCATATGACTGAAATCTGCACTGACTGGTAGGGCTTCGACCGTGAAACATCTGTTTCTAGTACAATATGGTTCAAACCAATTCTCACAGTGTGACGCAAACATAAATACAGGAATGTGCATTTTTTGTGCACGGATCACCAAATCTGTATGTAATAAATCTGGATTATACTTGCAGGTTTTATATGAAACAATAATTATAAATTACAATTATTACCATCATAACAGAGGCGTAAAAACTCGTTAATTTCATGAAAATGGAATCAAGTTTATCAGAAAATAAGCTCATGAAACTATTCTTGCCAGTTCTATACTCCCAAAAAAACTTACAAGTGTTTTTTTTTTTTTCATAAATATGTAATTAATTGTCAGGGTTTTCTTTTTATATATTTGAAACAATCAGAAACAGAACTTCTTACAACAGTTCAAAATTAATGATGAAAACACTTTATAAGGACAAAAATACAATCATAGATCAATTTTTAACTCTTGACTTTTTGACAGCTTTAAAATACATTTATGCAAATACAAGTTCAAGAACTCTTTTCCTAATTACTTTCATCTTGACAATAATAACCTTGTGGAGACACCATGCATGATGGAACCAGTTAGTCATTGGGAAGAGCCTTACTCGGGGTTCTAATTTCTGACGAGAAATGTTCTGAACTATGGCACCTGCGGTAACCTTGATTACTACAGGCCTACCACAGATTTCAATGAACCTCATGTCAATAATTCATTGTTTTAATAAGTTCATTTCTTATTTGTTATTCCATTTTGTATTATACCTGTAAATAATTGTTACAATGTTTTGCTATTGCAGTGGACCATATTGAAAACTGATGTATCATCAAAAAAGTTATCCACAAAAAAAAAGTCATTATGATTATTTCAGTATTTGAGATGGCAAGAATGTTTCTGTATGACTGATATTTTGCAGTTTTTTCAAAGCCAATTATTGTTAAACTCATATGAAGATGTTATACATCTTACAGTGATATGACAACAATTATCATAAACACAAAGACTTTTGTATATACAATGTATATATATACATATATACTCTGCATACATCTTCATATATAAATACGATGTCGTCAGTTTCTATTTACAAAAACTGGCTGTTTCGCACTTTCCCAGATTACATCAAACAAAATTATGAATGAAATAAAATTCCATTCAAAACAGGGTAAACATTTCAACACTCTTCAGATATATCTTAACCCATTTACACCCCGTATTAAGAAAATCAATGACTATTGCCTCAGTCCTAAAGATATACGTGAAGTATGTTTTCACTGTCCCAGATCCCTTATCTCAAATGGAATTTCCTATTTTCTTAATACATGGTTATTTAGTTAGATAACCAGTATTTCAACATTTCAATGTTAGTGTTGGAGTAGGTTAAACAGTTAATAAGTTTTTTTTATAAAAAATATGACTTTAGATGTATGAGACAATCAGACATACATGTAAAAACCACCATAATGTTATGGGTACAATTTTTTAACTACAGCTATCACTAAATGTGATTAACACCCCTGCAAGACTGCTTCTGAACTGAGGAAGTTATTAGTAACAGAATACTTTGTAAAAGTATTGAAATAGAGTTATGGTTGTGGGCAATTAAAGATAGTTGTGGTTCTTGTACAATGCATTTGCTGTCATTGTGCTTGACCATTGTATGAAGTTGCACTGAATTCCAACCAGTAGTTTTCAAGTTATGCTCAAGACAAGGAAAACAAACTAAGGGCAATAACTCTGCAAATAGTGAAGATGGAGTTATAGCTCTTGTACACTGCACTTCCTGTTATTGTGCTTGATCACTGT
This sequence comes from Cyclina sinensis, assembly GCA_012932295.1. Taxonomy (NCBI): domain Eukaryota; kingdom Metazoa; phylum Mollusca; class Bivalvia; order Venerida; family Veneridae; genus Cyclina; species Cyclina sinensis. The sequence goes on from JAAONU010000014.1 coordinate 33,074,148, forward strand.
TTGAAGTTGCACTGAATTCCAACCACTAGTTTTGAAGTTATTCTCTGGACAAGGAAAACCAACAAAGGACAATAACTCTGCATTAGTAAAGTAGAGTTATGATTCTTGAACACTTCATTTTCTCTCATTGTGCTAGACCATTGTTTTAAGTTGCACTGAATTCCAACCAATAGATTTCAAATAATGCACCGGACAAGGAAAACCAATAAAGGGCAATAACTCTGCAAATCGTGAAGATGGAGTTATGATTCTTGAAGACTGCACTTCCTCTCATTGTGCTTGACCATTGTATGAAGTTGCATTGAATTCAAACCAGTAGTTTTCAAGTTATGCTCCGGACAAGGAACAACCTGACCCACCACCCAACCGACCGACCAACCACCGGGTGACTCCTATATACCCCCAAAACTTCATATCGTGGGTGTAATGAGTACAAGACATTCTCTGAAATATAAAGATATTTTCAGCTTTGTATCTTGACCTATAGGTTTAAATCATTTTTATTTACCATTCTCTCAATAATCCACTGAGAGTAAGAACAATGTATCAGTTAGAAATGGGGATGTTCTGGTCAAGAAAAATATGTGACAAATGGTAAATCCTGTGACTTTAATTATACAGATAATGATCACTTTAAGTAACTATTATGGGCAATTATTTTGATGGGAAAACATTGAGAACACTCATCTACATGTTGTTTTTTTTTTTATTTACAGGGCAAAGGTTTTTCATTAGCTGATGTACCTGATGAAATATCTGTATGAATAAATTGTCCTAATTGGTGAATGACCTGTGCATTATTTATATATGCAGTATCATACAGATTTGAATGCTTCTACACTTTTCTCATGCCCTAAGAATTTCAAATGTCATAGGTTCAGTTATAACATGCCTCTTATGCACTCTAAATGAGGCAAAGAGTTGTTTCAGAGCTTGAGCTTTCTGCTTGAATGTAATAAAGCTCTAATTGTTGAATAAGTGGTCAACACAAATAAACACTTTAGGAATATCCATCCTACTATGCAAGCATACCCTGGAATGTGTTCCCCCTTAGCATGAAAGCTCAAAGGTTAAAATATGTTCTCCCAACCCAAAAGCATCTAAGCTCAAACTGACGGTTTCAGTATATTCCCCCAAACAACTATAAGCTCAATTAGATGTTTTTAATATGTTCTTCCTAAGCATATATAAAATTCTCCCCAAGGACATAAGCTCAATAAGATGTTTTCAATATGTTTCTCCTAAGCATCTAAGCTCATATTTTTACATATGTTTTTCAATATGTCCCCACTAAGCACATAAGTGCAAACTGATGTTTCTGATAAGTTCAGCCTCCCCCCCCCTCCACCTCCAACGCTACACACCCCAAGTAGATGTTTTCAATGTTTTCAAAGTGTTCTTCACTCTGCCCGTAAGCAGGTTAAGGACATAGTTAAGTTCAAAATATATTCATCCTGACCATGTAAACTAAATCAAGCATGAGCTCAATTTAGTTGCCTTTACAATCTATGCATGTTTCTGGACTTACTGTATGTAAAGACAAAAAAACAAAAGTGCCAACTTCTTCTTGACCATTATGATATCATCACAAAAGTGACTATGAAAATCAAAAGATCATAAATCTTTTTGACTAATCTAGAAATTCAAATACCAACTTACATTCATGAACGAGGTGACTTTTTAAGCCTTCTCCTGCTAGCGGCCATTGTATTTGCCTTTGCGACCAGTGCAGACCAAGATCAACCTGCACGTCCGTGCAGACTGATCATGGTCTACACTATTCACTAGTCAGTAAACTTTCAATAAGCACCCCATAAACAATGGACCTGGCCAAATTGAAAGATGGACAAGTCCATATAAGATATTTAGCAGGCTAAGGGTTAAAGTCATTGTATATACTATATCATGTACCTAAATATCCATTTCAAAGCTTTATTTTAAAGACCAACCCATAGTACATATCACCCACCACTGTCTAATGTATAAATAGTTCTTATCTCCTTTTTATTTTCTAACCACAATTGAAAATAAAGTGATGAGAGATTCTGTGATTACAACTAGAAAATTAAAACCCTACAATAATGTTCAAAATACTCTTGTTAACATCTGATACATATTTTATTAAAGAAATAATACGATATGTTTTCATTCTTATTTTTTCAAGATCTTGCTGATGGAATGCGAGATTAGGCAGTGATAATGATATACATTTGTTCCTTATGTCAGTTTAAGCTTTCCTCAAACAATTATCCTCATTTTATAGTTTCAACCACAAACTATAAAATATGTTTGCAAAATAAACTTACAAAGGTCATTGCTTTCACAAACAGTAAAGGAAACACCAAAACAAAGGAATCCAAAAAATCTAAGTGAACAAGCCATTGACAATAATCAGTGAACAGGCTACAGACAAGAATTGGTGAACAGGCCACTGACAAGAATAGGAGAACAGGCGACTGACAAGAATAGGTGAACAGGCCACTGACAAGAATAGGTGAACAGGTCCTTAGACAAGAATCAGAAAGTGAACAGGTTATTGACAAAAATCAGAGGTAATATACAAGAATATGCAATTGTCGAAAATCAGTAAACAATTAATGTCATTGACAAAAAACAGTGAACAATCAAAGCCACAGACAAAAATCAGAGGTAATATACAAGAATATGCTATTGTCGAAAATCAGTAAACAATTAATGTCTTTGACAAAAAACAGTGAACAATCAAAGCCACAGACAAGAATCAGAGAAGCATCAAGGCCATATTAAAGCACAAGAGAAACATAGAGAATTGGTGAACATGCAATAGATAAAAGTAAGAACAATAAAAACTACATAAAAGAATCAGTGAACCAATAAGGCCATATAAAAGCACAAGAGAAACATACAGAGAGCTGGTGAACATGCAATAGATAAAAGTAAGTGAACATAAAAACCACAGACAAGAATCAGAGAACAAATAAGCCCACAGACAAAATCAGAGAACAAATAAATAAGCCCACAGACAAGAATCAGAGAACAAATAAGCCCACAGACAAGAATCAGAGAACAAATAAGCCCAGAGACAAGAATCAGAGAACAAATAAGCCCACAGACAAGAATCAGAGAACAAATAAGCCCACAGACAAGAATCAGAGAACAAATAAGGCCACAGACAAGAATCAGAGAACAAATAAGGCCACAGACAAGAATCAGAGAACAAATAAGCCCACAGACAAGAATCAGAGAACATATAAGGCCAAAGACAAGAATCAGAGAACAAATAAGCCCACAGACAAGTACAGTTGAACACTCAAGACCATAGACAATAATCAGTCAATTAACAAGGCCAAATACAACAATTAGTAACCTATCAAGCTACAGGCAAAAATCAGTGAAAATCATTTTAAGACTTAAGACTAGCCCAAGTTAATAGACCTGAAATAGCAAACTACCTTGCAAAATCCTGAAATCTGTGAATCATCAAAGTCGTAAGTTGAAATCAGTTAACTGTATAGACCATTGACTGTACTCATCAACAAGACACAATGACCATATATGACATAAACTGGATATATTACTACATGACAAGGTTACTAGGTAACATGAATCTCGATTTCATTTTTTCTGAAGCACTTAGCTTTTAATTATACTCAAGTTACATAGAATTACAAGGTCTAATCTTGATTTTTATCTATATGAAAACAATTTCCTCACATTAAATTTAGAAATTAAATTTAGAAAATATCTTCTTCCTCAAATCACAATATTTACCTGGGAGGTACAGTAGCATAAAATAGCGGGAGCATCAAGTAAAAGAACAGATGGTCAAAAATGAGGGTGACCCGTTGCTAAATGGAAATTAAACTATCAAGTTGCCAGATTTAAATTAGATTGGATGACAAACACACTGGATACATGTTAATTACACTGACCACCTTAATTTGCATGTTTACAAGCATTCGTCAGAGGTACAATGGGACAGCGGCTACCCATAACTTAATGGCATTTCTACGACTCTACAGCATACCAATGCATCAGTAAAAATGGGCGCTCGACATTTATTTGTCCATATGTCCTTATTTGACAGGGAACTGAGAGCCCTTGGGGCAATCTGGGGACAGCTGCTGACCTTAGCAAACCCTTAAGGGGCCAAGATGTAAAAGCTGGGAGCAACTCGCACCTTGAGCTGACCAAGGGTTTTCATATATTGACATAAATTAAGGTCTACAGAAATTTATTCTGATAGTTTATGATCTCATTCCACAGGCTCATTTTTCAAAACAGGCTCATAATCAGAAAAGCATTTGTTACTGTAAAATGTAGAGCAGAATAATTATGCAGATGAGCTTCTTTTTATTACCTGATAAAAATTTATTTATCGGTTTCAGATAAAAGTAAAACACATTCTTTTTCATGTTAATCAGTTTTTTATTCAAACCAAGCTGGCTGAAGTAAAATATATCAATTTACTATTTTATCAAATTTATCAATTCATGACCCATTTATGGTAGAAAAGATACTTTTCCATAAACTTCTACAAAATAGCATGTACTGGTAGGTAAAAATTTGTTTCAGAAGTTACTATCACAACCAAACTACTAAAATCTTGAAAAGTGTGAATCGCACCAATTTCTTGTTTTTTATTTCTATTTTGGAAATATTCTATTCAGTCTAAATCTGATCAAACATAGCATGACAGAACAAAACTTGGGGATAAGAATGACCTTCACTAAAATAAAGCTAAATACCCCTACACCCACTTGCAAAAACACCAGATTTGAATAGATCAGACTGAATCTGCTACATTTTATAATCTTAAGTGTCAAAAGTCAAATTCAGCTGAAATCAGCTAAAAAGCTGGAGATTCTCATCCCTGAAAAGTATGGTGTACAATGAAAACATTCTTTTGTCCTAACAGTAACTTTCCAAAGAAAGATGCAATATAAAAAGAAATACAATTCTCCAGTCGTCATAACCAATCTAAAGTCAATCAGGATTCAACTGTAAAAGACTAGTATGGAAAAGAAGTTCTCTAACACATACAATGGGCATCTGAGGTAATGTACTATAATCTGCTTTAGTTATGAGGACGTTTCAACAGGTGGCCCTTTAAATTTTTTCATTGCAACACCTACATTTCATGCCAAATCAAAACCCATAATGGACTTGATTATCAATATCTAAATACAACTGAAATCAATCCACAAAGTCGCTTGTTAATATGATATAAAAGCCTGTATTCTGAATCAAAATACAAAGTCTAATGTCCGAATAAAACCAACTGTCCAGTATCAAATACCCTATAACAATAAAACACAATCTACAAATGGAACCTGTCAAATTATATTCACTACTTGAATCTCAATAATAAAATGTATCAAATTAGGGTTATAATAGGTTGGTCCAGCTTCTTTAGCATTAAAAAATAAATTTTACGAGCAATGAATTTCGCACAAATAAAACATCAAAGAGTAGAGTAAATAACAACAGGGAATCACATTTGTCGATCAGTTTGAAAAGGCGGAAAATAAACTAGAAGGGTCCTTAATCATGGGGCAACACGCACAGTACTATTTCATTGTCACCTGCTGCCCCTACAGGGCGCCACTTGATATAATTCTGCATCTGTAATGAGCCTGCAGACATCTAATGAGTGCTGTGTAAATTTTGATTTTGGCCACTATTTCAGTTTGGCTAGGGGCTACCGTCACTGTTTAATTGTACTCGGATCTTACTGTATTCTTTCTCATTTGTTAATGGTTTTAACAAAAATCTATTCTTGCTTGTCTGCCTTTTTTTTAGGAAAAAAAAATCTGCTTAAATCAGGAATCATTTTATAATATATATTTGGAAGTGAAGAAAATCAAATATATGAAAAGGTTTTGGTGCTTTAATACAAACAGGCAAGGAACTCTGTACATACAAGCTTTAAACAGACATGACCAATGTCTTGCCATCAATTTCTATTTTAACTTTTACAACCTCTTATTAACGACTGACTAATGGTAATATGTGATCAGGTCAAGACTCGTCATCATTCTCGACTGCACCCATCCACCAAAACTGCACAAATTTCATCAGTCATTTTTATAAACAAACCATACCCTGTAATTAAATATCAAAAGTAATCGTACCCCAAAAACCTCAAATATTTTACAGACATTCAATTTGACCAGGTTAAATTTTTATCTTCCAATGAGTAAACAGGTAGATTAATACAATAATGACCAGCTTTCAACTTTTAATGTGAATAAAATTCTACCATTTTCCCCTTCTTTTCAAGCTGGCATTTCAAATTATCTGTCCAAGCATTTGAGAAAGATGACCCTTGAAATCATTAAGGTAACTAATGGCCACTTACACCAATGGTGTTCTTTGAATAAATGTTTGCACTCACATTCATCCAAGCAGAAGGTGGCATTATTAGCTCACATAATGAGCAACAGTGAGGTGGGCCCCTAAGGCCTTGGACAGGGACAGTCACTTTAGTCAAAAGTTGTTTTCAAAAAGAACTGACTGGCTGGAGTCAAGTCGAAAACTTATAAACAACCTGTGCTTGTGCAAACTTTGCAGTACTTTTAAAATTTTCACTAAACTAATACTGGCATATTCAAATGCTCTGATTTTTCTTAAAAAAAAAAAAAAAAGTCTTCATAAATTGTGTTCACCTTGAACTTGCTTAGATTTCTATCATAAAACTTGATCAGATCTTTCTGTTTTTATCAGGTTGGTTTACTTGCATGAACACTCATAACTATCTATACTTTACATTAAATATGCCTCATAAATTGATTAAGCTAATGCCCTGCACTGTCATGGTATGATTGTGTTACTCCAATATAGTGCAGTCTAATTTAAACAATAAACTGTTGCTTCAACAACAGAACACATCAATCTCAAACTGCATCAGTTTTTTAGTAACACACCAATAACATTCACCTTTAAAGCTTTTTTTTAACAGAGTCTTCAGTCAAGGCAATTATAAATGAAAACTTTAATTAATTAGTAAGAAGTCTCACAGTGTTGAACAAATAACAATTAGGCAAACCATTCTTACATGTCTCTAACAAACATCAGAGGAAGGTGTCACAAGGTCTGATTTAAAGCATCACTTTGACTCCCAAACCAGATGTCAAAGGTCTGAGTACAATCAGAATAAATTAAAATATCAGAATTTACAGATGCAGTCAAAAATCAGAAACAAACGTTACATGATAGCTTAAGCTACTGAATGCAGAAATACTGAAAATGAAAAATTATAAAATTGTAATAGCAAGTAACTTAACCGAAACAGACTAGTATGGACAGAATTTTTTGACTGGTTCAGTTCTGCTATTATAGTGCAGACTTAAACAATAATTCTTCAAAACATTTTTTAAGTGCAATTGCAATTTCTGTTGTACCACATCATTTGTTCTGAGAAAAATATATTAAGGGACCTGTGGTACACGGGCCATCATGTTTTGACTGCAGTAAAAAAACAAAAAACTTCAAGTTCTTTCTGTTTATTCTAGTATCCACCCTCCCCTCCACACTGCCATTCTCAGGTCAAAAGATTTAAACTGAAGATGCACAAACTCTAGTCAGAAAACGTAACTCAAAACAGTTAAAATTTTCCAAGTTATTTTCACTTCATTCTATCAAATTCTATGACCTTGGTTTAATTTTCTTTTAATAGTTTATATTCTCTTTGAAAATGTTGCCCTAGAACAAGGATAATTATCTTTAACTGCATGAATATTATTTCTATGGTCCATCCATTTTCAAGAATGATCTAAAATATCTAATAAATTACAGTTAAAGTGCAAGTTATTAACATGATATGATAAAGGTAATAGCCCCTGTAGGGTGATCTATGTCTTTTAGTTTTAAAAGTTGTTGTTGTTTTTTGTTCAGTTTGTTCTGAAGACATGTTCTGCTCCAGCCCATCCATGAATTAAGAGCAAGTCAACTTTTATTACTGGTATTATTTTGAATGCCAGGGAATCTCACAGGTACTTGGAACATTGCTGAGACCTTTAACATAATCATGCCTATAATATATGAAGATAACAACAATAACTCATTATCACAGACTATGACCATTCACCACAGTGTTAATTCTATATGACAAGCAAGTTCAAGGGCTAAGCAATGTTCCAGCAGTACTGATGGGTCATGGGCTTTTACCCAAGGAAAAACTCTATGCTTTCTCCAAACAGCATTTCAACATGGGACCTAATCTGAATTGATACTACAATCACTATTCATTGAAATATTTATAAACACAGTAAACTTTTTATTCCAAAGTTCACAGGTTTATTTCTTGATATATATTCACTGTTATCTCAAAGTCTGACAATTGCGCTCTGAAAAACTGCAATCAAAAAAGTGAAGAACAGTTTTATTATTTCAATTTTTGCATGTTCTAGCACAAAGTTATCTTCCTGCATCAACATTAACATTTCAATACTGAAATCTCCAGATCTGCGATATCACTGCAAAATTCAGATATGGTCTTAGATACTACCCCCTTAAATGCCTCATTATTAATGCTTATAAAAGCTAGTCCCTCCATTTTTCTGTTATACAAATAATTAATTTCTATTGCCACTGAAGAAAAATTCATAACTCATGATAGTTCTTTAATGTGTATTTAAACAACAAAACAAATACAGCAGTACTAGCTGCTCTCCTAAATTTTAAACACCATTTTACAAGAAACTGCACACTCCAAACTGAAAGATATAACAGTTCAGATCACACATTTTATCCAGAAAATTGTGCTGCAAAAAAAAAAGATGAAAAAGCAGTTATCACATTAATCAGATTACCTTTGCAAGCATTTAAATAATCACTTGGAAAAACTGTAACTATTTCAAAACATCTGGATACACGCCTTAACCCTGAACATGCTGAATTTTTGTAATGAATTTGCCCAGCTTTGAATTTGGAACAGTCCATTCAAAGTTTAAGGGATTTCAATATTAAAGTACAAAAATGTAGCTACCAACAGTATAGAGCCTGGTCTGTCCCTATACTGGTGGCAAAGGCTAATCACTTTCGGTTCCAGCAGGTTAAGGGTTAATTAACACTTATTTTCAAACCTGATTTGATGTAATTTTCGGAGTGAAGATATATCATGCTTCCTAGATGATTTACAAAATGCAGGATGTTTTGTTCTCTTCAATGACATCTGAATAATGATCTTTTTTTATTCTGTAGAACATGAAACTTGTAGACTGGGGACTAATTCAGAGTGGGTTGGCTGCATCCTCATTTTGGTATAAAAAATCAAAACATATGGTAATAATGTTGATATGGAAAATTCACAAGGAGAAATTTTTATACAACTTGTCTTTACAGCATGGAATTTCACAAGGAGAAATTTTTATACAACTTGTCTTTACAGCATGGAAATTCACAAGGAGAAATTTTTATACAACTTGTCTTTACAGCATGGAATTTCACAAGGAGAAATTTTTATACAACTTGTCTTTACAGCATGAAAATTCACAAGGAGAAATTTTTATACAACTTGTCTTTACAGCATGGAATTTCACAAGGAGAAATTTTTATACAACTTGTCTTTACAGCATGGAAATTCACAAGGAGAAATTTTTATACAACTTGTCTTTACAGCATGGAAATTCACAAGGAGAAATTTTTATACAACTTGTCTTTACAGCATGGAATGAAATTTTTATACAACTTGTCTTTACAGCATGGAATTTCACAAGGAGAAATTTTAATACAACTTGTCTTTTCAGCACGGAAATTTTCACAATAAATTCAGAAAAGATAGTCAAGCACAGACAAATCTTGTTCTGCAATGAACAGTCACTCCTGAAAACAGATATTCTTGAAAGAATGTGAAAAATCACTGAGACTCTTACCATGGGCAACCTCAAGATCTGGAGATTGGAACTTCACAACTCAACCACCGCTCCTTTAACCCTTAACCTGCTGGAACCAAAAGTCATTAATTAGCCTTTGCCACCAGTATAGAGCCAGGCCAGCCTGCACATCCATGCAGTCTGACCAGGCTCTATACTGTTGGTAGCTCAATTTTTGTATTTTGATATTGAAATCCCTTAAACTTTGAATGAACTGTTCCAAAATCAAAGCTGGGCAAATTCATTACAAAAATTCAGCAGGTTCAGGGTTAACAGCATACTAGCCCTTGGCTGGAGAGCATCTCAAAACCAATCTATTTCTTTGACTGCCAAATATTAAATCTGCTTACTAAGCACTCAGACTATCACAATGGTACAGTAATTGTGTAATCATAGACTTATCAATCCTAGCTGTTTCAGTTTTGTGTGGGAAGTGATGATGTTGGCAGGAAGAGGGATGACAGCCATAGAACTTTTCCTTTCTAAATTTTTTTTGTCTATCATACAGGCAGAATAGTTCACACAGAGGTAGGTAATCTGGAACCATGAGGGCACAAACTGAAGCAAAAATTCAATAAATCAAACAAATCTGAGATAAAATTCAATAAAATACATCAATCTTCTGAATCTGTGAATAAAAAAAATTCAAACACTAAAATAATGTCTGGTTTATATAAATTCAAAGGCTTAATTCTGCAACTTTCTCTGAAAAGAACAAACCAAACAACAAACCTGGTATATGAAAAGTCGATAGAAAAAAAAGAAATAAGGGTGAAAATACTTAGAACAGCAAAATGAGTTCCTTATGATATACCTGATTTTAAATATTCTGTAGAATCATTTTAGAATTAACTGTTTAACATCATGAACCAAGGGATCTTGGAGCCTTATATCCTTACAGAATTTCAGATCACATCTAATACAGAGGAAGCAGAGGATTCTGTCCTCAAGAACTATTTCAAAGACTACTGTATTGTCTAATTTAATAAAGAACTGCCTGACAAGAAAGTGTTATTTTATTTCATTTTTTTTTTTAAATAATAATACACAAGGGATCGCTCACCTGAGTACTTTGGCTGTATGTTTGCTGTTAAGCAAACACATGAACAGTATTTCATTTTCTAATTGAAGAAATGTAGGTGCCTACAATAAATAAAAGCTCTATGACAGAAAGTAGTAATATCTCTTATAAGCTAAGGTGACCTTGCCTAGACCCAGTGACAACCTCAAGCCAAACCAATGGGTAGAGTTTCATGCAAGGAACTAAAATACCAAATACCCAAGATATTGGTCGATAAATGAAGGCTCTATGAGGTAAAGTAGATAAATCTATTTTCAGCCTCGGTGACCTTTAACTTAATCTAATCATCTGAAAAAGCTTAATAAAGGTCCACTAGGCAATGCTTCATGCCAAATTTTAAAACTCTAGGTCTTGTGGTTTCAGACAAGAAGATATTTAAAGTTTTTATTCTATATTGCTGTATAAAACTTGTGACCCTTCAGGCGGGGCCAAAAATGACACCAGGGACATTATTTGAACAAACTTTGTAGAGGTTCACTAGACAATGCTCCATGCCAAATTTCAGACCTTTGGGCTTAGCAGTTTTAGACAAGAAGATTTCTAAAGTTTTTCATTCTTGTTGCCATAGCAACCAGACTTTTTCTGAAATGGATTTCTTTTAACAACTTTGGTTAAGCTTAATGCAAGGAACATTCCTGTAAAGTTTAATCATCTTTAACCTAGCGGTTAAGGAGGAGATGTTGTTTAAAGTAAAAAGTCGATGCACGACAGACACAGGGCGATCACAAAAGCTCACCTGAGCACTTAGTGTAAAAAACCACTAAGAAACAACAACCACAAGTAACCTGAATCAATCAATTAGATATATGATGGTTTTTTAAGTGGGTCACTGCACTACCTAAAATCTTTAGTACAGACAGTTAATTATACCCATGGTGGTCATGTTCAACATGTTCACTGTTTTCTCTCTGGTGAAAACAACTTTAATTCTTAAAGGCACACTACATGTTTTGTAGTCTTAATTGTGTGTCAATGACCTAGGCTGTATCTCTTCTAAGGGGTTTGGTTTCCACTGAAAGAAATTAACCAGGGGTAATCAGAAAATGCACATCTACAGATATGTTCATACTAATCAAGGCAATGTTTACTTAAATAATGTTAATTGTTACAGTGGTCAAATGAAAATACAACCAAACAGCTAATTAATGTACATGTGCAATTTCTAATAACCCTCTGTTTCAAAAAGCCACAATTTTGTTTCTTCATTTTATTCATAAATAAATTGACTTTGAATTCTCAGTTTTGGTCTAAGACAAAGCTGATTTTAACACAGTCTAAATTTAATCATGGAAATTGCTTTTCTCCAATTTTCAGCAGGATCCAATGACAATTTCTATTTTCAGTTTTTACTGGAAGATCAAAATGATTTCCCAAGACAGTCTGTACAATACGATGGGCAAGTTGTTTTTGCAAGCACATAAAACACAGTCTTTAATGCAGAGGTGTTTCCAGAAAACCATACTTGTACACATTCTGTACATTTCTCATGGAACAATAACAGTCAAAATTCTTTGAATCAGATTTGAGAATGATCATTTTTTAATAGCATATTGTATGTTTTATTAAATCCAATCAGAAGGAAGTACTCTCTTAACAGTTTAGCTGATGCACTGTTTTACATGCTCTTAAAAACAAATAGTCAGTAGTAATATTTTTTAGGTCAAGTACCATGCAAAACAGTGTAAAATGTTTTTTTTCTTATAAAAAAAAAGAATTACTTGCAAGTGAAGCTTACCTGATAGGTGAAGATAAAACAGCATATCTAAGCATTTTTTCTGTATAATAAAATTACTGGTTTGTGCACTCTTATAAATGCATCTTACCAATTTCACATACATGACTGGATTTTATACATCTTGTAACATTAAAAACTCATCACTTAACCTTTAGCTATGATGCAAGATTTTAATATTCTGTGATCATTCAATCTTATATTCCCTTTGGAAAAATCTATCTGCTGGAAAATACCACACTGCCAAAACTTAGGTGAACCTCAAAACCATACAACGTGAGTTCAGTCTGGAATATACATCCTAATTTTCCATAAAATTCAATTATATTAGGTTAATAATCACAGGGTGTCTTTTTTAGTAACTTTTAAACATGGGTGGTATTTTTATGATAATCTATATGAAACAGTATTAAAATGCCATTTTCAATCCGTACAACATTTTACCAACAAAAATCATAGAGGTGAATTTTAAGGACATTCAAGAATGTACAAGTTGTTAATTATAACTGTCTTAACTTTAAGTTAGTACAAAGCTCTTGTTTACAAGTCACAGAGCTTTCAAAATAATGACACAGAACTGTTAACACTTAAAGTGGGTGCTCTTCCTTGACTGGTTATGTTCATTCTGAAGTATGTCTTAAAAAGCAACTTTGACCTACTTAAACTTTACTTGTTCATACATTAACTGGTACCTGACCTAAAAAGCCTAAGCATGTTCTTTTTTAAGTAGGTATGTTTTTGCAACTGTCATCTAACTAACCTAAGCAATATTCATACATGAATACAACTTTAAAATGTTACTCTGACCTCAACCTATGAATGTTCATTCAAGAAAAGATCATCAATCTAGACATGTTCATACACAAAAAGGCATCTATTTCTTAGTTTGTCATCAACACAGACATGTTCATACATTTTTTATTTTAACAACAACACAGACATGTTCATACACAAAAAGTATCTATTTCTTATTCTGACATCAACCTAGACATGTTCATACATGAAAAGGTATCTATTTCTTATTCTGACATCAACATAATTTAACATCTTCATACATAAAAGATATGTTTGTTTCATTTTTACATCAACATAGACATGGTCATACATGAAAAAGTATCTTTGAGTTATTATGAAATCAACCTCGACATGTTCATACATGAAAAGATATCTGTGTCTTTTTTGAGACCAATCTAGACATGTAACTCTGACCTTTTTGGTCTAAGAATATCCAAACATGAGTAAACTACAGCTATCACTGAATGTAATTATTACCCCTGCAATATCGCCTTGTCAGAGGAAAAGGGGAAATATAGAAAGCGTCACATACACTTATTGGTGAGCACCCACCCCAAGTTTCAAATCAACAGTCCTAGAAATGTGGAAATGTGAAACTGGTTCGCATCACAAAATTTCTGCAATGTACTGACCGACCCCCCACCCTACAAACTGAGTGACTCCATATGCCTCTGAAATGATCTGCAAACAAAGTTTTTGGTGTGTCCTTATGCAAGTTTCTAAGGTATCACAGTGACCAACTAGTCTGAGCATGTTAATACAAGAACTTACAGGTATCTGTGAGTCACTTTGACATATTTATTATAAATAACTGGTATCAATGATTTACTGTGACATACTTACTACAGTTATAAGGTATCTATGAGTAGTTATGACATACTTTATATGAATATAAGGTATCTATGAGTAATTTTGACATATTTTATATGTTATCTATGGGTAATTGTGATATACCTTATATCCCGGGTGTAGATTTTCCAGGGTAAGCCTGGAAGAGAGGGTGGCAAACCCTGGAAAACTATGGAAAAGCATGGAATTCCATGGAAATTCATGGAAAATGCAGCATTTTTTCCATGCTATATGGACTTTTTTGGTCCAGCCATTTCCAGCATGGCTGGAATAGGCTGGAAATTGGCTGGACATTTGTGGTATAAGACTGGAAAACCATGGACTTTACTTCGATGCAGCATGGAAATTGGAACTTAGATTTTTTTGATGCTGGAAATGTGTTAAACTTTCTCTAAGTATGCTGGAAAAAACTTGTAAAAATTACAAGAAATCTGACTTTATATATTCAGCTCAATATTGTAAATTTACAAAGAGATATAAAATCATCATTTACTTTAATGCAAGTTACTGTAAATTATTTGAACTTTGACACTTTTAACATTTCATTGTAGTTGTAAAAGAGTATCTCAGAAAAAAATATCTGTGCTAAAAAAGTAAATGAATTGATAGTAAATACAGTATTATTATTTAAATAAATCTACATGAATTTATTGTACAATGAAATAATATCCATTTAATTACAGACTTTAATTTTAAATACAAATTAATTAAAGTCTTTGATTCAATCATTCAGGTACTAATTATCATGATGGGGTTGCACCTTGCACATGATAAGAAGCTAAGGAAATTTATATCTCTGGTTAAATCATTTATTTGCTTGAGTTAACTATCACCCACAGGCACTAGACACAGTCAATTCAATTTACGTTGAATGTTATTGTTTTGAAATCTATTTATAGTAACAAGTAACTGATAAGAGATACAGGTAACTTTTTGAAGGTTGGCAAAAACATGGCGGTTGATAAAAATGCAAAACATAGTAATTTTGTAATTACCGTTACAAAGTCATTTTTCATCAAATAATTCAATAATTATATCATTTAAAAGGTCTGTAAACTCATATGTTACATATTTGAAAAATAATTGTTAAAACTGTTTACTTTTTTGTTTGTAAATGGTTAAACATAGTGCATCTGAGCTGCTAGAAAAATGCTGAAATGACAGGTATAAATTAGTTTAGTTTTCTTCTTTAAAAGCAAAAATTCAAAATCTGCTTATATTTTCAAAATATGAATTTAAAGAGCTATCAAATGATATAAGAATCTTAAAATTTGGATGACAAAGAAAAAAGTTATCTAAAGTTAAAACTTCTGCCGCTATCAAATGTATATAAATATTGGTTCTCTTTGCCGACCAGTAGTTCAGCTATAATTTGGTAACAGGTGCTTGTGATGTCATCCGTCAATGTGCCTATATACGCATATATACTACATATTCTTTATATGTAGTATGTATGCGTATATAGGTAAATTAAATTGATTGTGTCTAGTGCCTGTGCTGTCACCTAAAAAATATTGAAAAAAGTTTTTTCTTTACAAGAAAGATTTTTTTATTTTACATTGCAAGAGTATAAATAAGTCTCTTTAGAATCACATATTGTGTACAAACAATGCTGATTTTAGTGTGACCTCCCGCGTGAAAATCAATAAATTCGGTGATTCGAAAGATGATTGGATAAGGTAAGCTGTAATACTTAACGTATGCCGAGAAATAGTCCCGTAAAGTCAAGGCGAATAATACGTCTAAATTGTCCTTACTTATGAAACTTGAATATATAATATGTTCAACCTTCAACATATTGATTTTGTACATTAAATATTTTTTCCTGTAAAGATTTTGTATCCGCGTATGAAAATAACCATGTGCAATTTTGACCCGCTTGACCTGTGACCCGACTTCCGCTACATTTGAAATCCTCGTCGAGTAGAGTAAAACGCTAACAATGAGAAGACTTAAATTAGGTACGTTACAGATGCAGAAATGCAGGATGAGTACTGGGATTCGGTAAGTTTTATGTATCTTTCTTAATTTCTTTCAGTGTTTGCAAAAATTATTATCATTTAACAACGATTATAATATCGATTTCAATCTCGGAATATAACGATTCGTCCCAAAGACGATTCGCAATTCGATGGCCGAAACGTTACATGCTTCCAGATTAACTGATTAAATTAGAGATGTCTGTTGTTTTTTCTTTTAACTAAGATAATTAACCAGTTTTAGGTGTAATGAACTTTCTTTTAGTCTTGTTAGATTGTTTTAAGTAATTTAGAAAAAAATGTTTATGAACATGAAAAACATGAAGTTAAGAAAATGATAATGAGCTCTAATTTTTTCTCTTCAGAAAATGTATTGTGTCTGTATTTCATGGAGGGTAAATACCATTAAAGCATGGCATGCAGATGAAAACAACATTCCATCACTAGCAAAATGTAAGTTAAGTACATTAGTCATGAAGATCAGAATTGTTTACAAACATTTGTGTAATCTTTCTTTAAAAATAGGATTTCTACTTTTAGTTTTACTGTTTATAATAGTGGTTCATTTGGTTTAATTTAGTTCTAATTTTGTTAAAATTTCACATTCATGCTCACCTGGATTAAAAAAAATTGTGAACAGACATGTTTTATTTTATCCTCAACTTGACTTGAGTTTTTATTGCTTTTATTTCTGAATTATGTTTATAAAGTGTCAAGAGAAGAGGATGTGAGCTGAAATATTCAAAATTTATATTTGTACTTTCAGACAAAACTGACTGATTGTCTAGAAGATTCAGGGGGTGCAAAAAAGAAGTCACAATGATTGTATGAAGAATGCTGGTGTTATAACCAGAAATTTACATCCTCATGGCATTGGATCAACATGGTAAGTTACTGTAAGGTATCTGTTTTATATTTAAAGGTGAGTGGTCATCATATTTACGTACTAATTTTTATATTTGATTGTGTAGAACAAACTTAAGTAAGATTATTTTTCATAATTTAAGCATTAAATTATCGGTTATTGCCTTAGTATTACCCATACAAAGTCAGGTATCACACAGATGTAAGAGTAGCTAACTGTTATGCAGGTGCGATCTCAAACCGGAACTGACATACGTATATCCCTGTGTAAATTGTTGATAGTTCATGAGAGCGATATTTATCTGTGATTCTTGTAATATGATTTGAATTTACGTACATACTGTGTATGAACTATATAAAATACACTTTTTATTGTGTTTATTGTAATCTACGTATCGAAATCTATTTAAAACAGAAAAACATGCCTATTCTTGGCCCACAGACCTTTTAAGTATTTATAAATGTTTACATTTAGCCTCGAATTTCTTTTGTTACAGAACTTGTGTTAATTTTGTGTGTGGAACTTCATGGCACTGATCAGTATTCACTATTTATTTGATATAAAGGACACCCTTTTGTCTTTCATGAAAAAATTTCTATTGAAAGAGTCAGTTAATATGGCTAAAATGTTTTGTTTTGTATTTCAGAATTAATGAAGAAGATATATTGAGTCAGTGTCAGGCAGAAAGGCCAAGAAGAAAAGATAACTGAATGACTTTTGTGAAAGTAAACCAAGATCCTGTTGTTGTTTTTTCTTAAACTTTAATTTATTTCTTGTGTTCAGCTACTCAGACATTGGATATAGAGGACAAACTATAGTAATAATTGTTGTTGTTTCCAGAATTTTTGTGATTCGGCTTGAAAAAATAGTGTGATGATATTTTGTGTGCTCGATTGCTGAATTGTATTTGATGTTTTTGTTGGCAAATATAGCTATTTATCTAAGTAAAAATTCTTCTTTTTTTTTCACTATCATATTAAGTAGGTGTACAGTGTAGACTGTCGAAACACATCATAATTATATACATCAGATGAATCTGTATTATGAAAAATGGTTACTAGGCTTTCACTTTCCTTGTATTTTACATTTTAAAAAAATCATTCAGGGATGCTGGAATTAGGCTGGATATTTTTCCATGTTATACTGTCAAGGCTGGACTGTTTACCGTGGTGAAAAGTCCAGCCTCTATGGTTGGCAGACACATGGAATACCCTGGAAAAAAATCCATACTTTCGTTCCAATACTCCATGTACATGGAAAAGCATGGAATAAAGTCCATGCTTTTCCATGGAAAACATGGAAAATATTCCATGTAGCATGGAAAATGTTCCATGTTATTTCCGTTTTTCCAGCCCATTTTTTTTCAGCCTCAGCCTGGAAAAGGCTGGAAAATTTTGTTCCAATACTCCAGCCTCTTATTTTCCATGGAAATCCCTGGAAAAGCATGGACTTTTTACACCCGGGATGTATGTAAGATAATCTATGAGTTATTGTGAAAAATTTAGTCATTAATGACACTTTGGTTATGTACATGTATATTCATTCTTCAATATGAGCAGTATGTTTACTTAGACCTGTCAGTTCATACCTATAAAACTTAAAACAGCTCTGACCTATATTCAAGAACATCTCTGAATAGACAGACTTATTAAACTTTAAGAGACATTTACACTGGAACCCCATTAAATTGAACTCTTATTAAAGCACCGAACTCAGAATAACACTGTAGGGTCATGGCTCCCTAAATCAAAAGAATCAAATTTTTCACGTCTTATGAATGTATAATGAAAATGTAATTAGAAAGCACAGGGGCTTGAAAAGCATGCATATCACGCTTTAATTAGATGTTTGGTCAACCTGACTTTTGTTTGCATGTCTTAAGTGTTCAGTGCATCTGTATTTCTGAACAATGTAATCGGGTAGCTTGGCTCGTGAAAGATGTGAAAAGCATGCATTTTGGCGCTTCAATTGCATGTTTGTGCAAACTTAATGATGATCATTCAGGTATCAGACTGGTACAAGAACCTTTAAATCTTAGCTGTGACATGCAAATATGGATGAACTGAGCAAAACACAGGCCAAAACTTACTATTAACAAGAAATCGGTAGAACCGATGGATGCTCCCCGAATAAATGCCAATTCCAAAAGGGCTATTGTTTAATATGTATTTTTTTTAAAAGTATGAAAATTAACAAAGGGCAATAACTCCTAAATCATGCAAAATAAAGTAACGGTTCTTACACGCTGCACTTCTCCTCATAGAGATCTATCCACCAATAAAGTTTCATGTTAATATCTCTTCTACTTTGTGAGATATGCCTGGACAAAAAACAAGTATGAGAAATTTCAAAAGGCAATAACTCAAAAATTTATAAAGCAAGAGTTATGGTTCTTGTGCACTGCACTGCTCATCAATGAGATCTATCTCCTTATTAAGTTTCAAGTTGATAACTCTTATACTTTGTGAGATATGCCGCGGACAAAAAAAAAAGAAGAGAAATTTCAAAGGGCAATAACTCAAAAATTAATAAAGCAAGAGTTATGGTTCTTGTGCACTGCACTGCTCCTTAATGAGATCTAACAACCTATGAAGTTTGGTCTTGATATCTCTCATAGTTTTTGTGTTATGCTCCAGACAAAATTATGACGGACGGACAGACGAATGGGACGAACAAAGCGGCAACTATATGCTAGCCCTTCGGGGAGCATAAAAATAATGCACATTTCCTTGATCAAAACAATCAGTCATCGTTACTCATGAAGATATTGGAGACTGAATATAGCAATCACATTGCAATACAGTTCTTTGCTATATTTATTTTTTTACAGTTTATTGTTTTACAACAGATGCAAGGAAAAACAATTAATATAGGTACAGTATTCAGGTAGTATAACAGGTTTTACTAAAAGACTTTCATGGTTGCGTATTATTAAGATATCACTGCGGATTTCCCAGAAGTAAGTATATTTACTTTCGTTTTTGCAATATCTTTTTTTTTTTTTTTTAATTGTATACAATAAAATTCATGTAAATTTCTAACTGAATCATTCAAAATAATTTTTAACTACTAAATGTTGTAATGTAATTTTTAAAAAATTCAACAAATATATTGTATATGGGTGGGGTAATATGAGGGTTGTTTGATAAGTTCGCATATTTTATGTCCAAATTCAATCAAACTTGCAGGATATAATATTTCAGGCTCACCAAAAAGAGTTTTCCATTTTCAAAACAGTTTGAATACCATGGAAACGCTACATGGAGCACTCTGTAAATCGGACATAAGTCAGTATATAAACATGTCAATCAAAGCACGACTGAATATTATAGCGGGAATTGATAACATCATATGAGACAATGTCAACTTCATTTCCTGTAAATTTCAATGACGTATCCTGTTTATTATCCACCATTAAGGCAATTATTTCTATATGACACAGAAAGTCATGACGTAAACTTTAGACAGTGAAACTAGGGCGAGTATTAAGTTTTGTGTTAACCTTAGCCACACACCAACGGAAATATTCAAACTGCTACAGAAAACACAATCAACATGATGCTGTAGAAGTACTGATTTCAAATGGCATGAAATATTTCGCAATGGACGCCAGAGTTTGGACGCCCCCATGGATTTCAGAATTTTTCCTTAATTGAAGCGTCAACTGCAAGGACTGCGATTTGAATCAAGTACTGAACTCAGTTTGAAGGTTCGTTCAATTGTGTCATCTTTTCCTGAGAATTGGTATGCTTCCATTTATAACCAGTGGATTCAGCGTCATGAAAAATTGGTTGCTCGGTCAGGTGACTATGTTGAGAAGTGAACGGATGTTTATTTTCTGACATTGACGTCCATTGATATTTATGACCTTGTGCTCCATGGAATGTATATGTACCATTTGTTTTATATTGTTATGTACATAGTTTATATTGGTAATTTACAGTGTTTTATGTATAGTATTTGTATTGAATCAAGGAACCAGCATATATAAATTTCAGATATGTATTTTTTCATTTTCCTTCATAATACAACTTTTCCGCGAACTTATCAAACAACCCTCGTAAACTACGTAATGTCCCACATTAGGACCCATGCTAAAAGTAGCAACCCTGTTTATTTCACAGCTTAACTTCCTTGGACCCCTAATACTGCGTAATAAAGGGTCTTTAGTGTATTTTGAATTTTCATTCTTAAAAATCATAGTGTAAATTTTGTAATTTTACCCATAAAATTTTGAAAAGTATGACACTTCAATTACTGCTGATGAAAACAAGGCAAGAAATTCAACTGTATCTTCTGCAAACACCACAGCGACAATGTTTTAACAAGAGCCATGTTACACATGGTTAATCCCCCCGCCGGGAAGAAGCTACCTGAAGGTTGTACTTTCAAACACTCAATGTAATAATGTTTGAAGAAAATCCCACAAAAAATAGGCAAGGTAGAGTTATTGTTCTTGCAAACTGCACTTCCTACCAATGTGCTATGTCAGTGTATTAAGTTTGAAGAAAATCGCTCAAGCACTTTTTGAGTTATGCTTCGGACAAAGTTTTTCAATTAAATCAGATAAAGGGGAATAATTCTAAAAGTAGGCAAGGTAGAGTTATTATTCTTACGCACTGCACCTCCTCCAAATGTGCTCTTTCAGTATATGAAGTTTGAAGAAAATCACTCAAGTACTTTTGGAGTTATGCTCCCGACAACACTGGAATGGATGCACGCACAGACGGACAGAGACCATTTCTAATATCCCCTCCTCCTTTCGCGGGGATAATAAGTTCAAGAATTCAAGAATTAGATAAACATGTATATGCTGGGATTTTTAAAATGTAAACAAGTAAATCTGATAAAGGGGAATAACTCTAAAAAATAGGCAAGGTAGAGTTATTGGACTTGCACATTGCACTACCTACCAATGTGCTCTGTCAGTGTATGAAATTTGAATAAAATCCCTCAAGTAGTTTTGGAGTTATGCTCCGGACAAAATTTATTAAGTAATTCTGATAAAGGGAAATAACTCTAAAAATAGGCAAGGTAGAGTTATTGTTCTTGCACAATGCACTACCTACCAATGTGCTCTGTCAGTGTATGAAGTTTGAATAAAATCCCTCAAGTAGTTTTAGAGTTATGCTCTGGACAAAATTTATCAAGTAATTCTGATAAAGGGGAATAACTCTAAAAATAAGCAAGGTAGAGTTATTGGACTTGCACACTGCACTACCTACCAATGTGCTCTGTCAGTGTACTGAGTTTGAATAAAATCCCTCAAGTAGTTTTAGAGTTATGCTCCGGACAAAATTTATCAAGTAATTCTGATAAAAAGGAATAACTCTAAAAAATAGGCAAGGTAGAGTTATTGTTCTTGCACACTGCACTACCTACCAATGTGCTCTGTCAGTGTATGAAGTTTGAATAAAATTCCTCTAGCAGTTTTGGAGTTATGCTCCGGACAAAATTTATCAAGTAAATTTGATAAAGCGGAATAACTCTAAAAAAAGGCAAGGTAGAGTTATTGGACTTGCACACTGCACTACCTACCAATGTGCTCTGTCAGTGTATGAAGTTTGAATAAAATCCCTCAAGTAGTTTTGGAGTTATGCTCCGGACAAAATTTATCAAGTAAATTTGATAAAGCGGAATAACTCTAAAAAAAGGCAAGGTAGAGTTATTGGACTTGCACACTGCACTACCTACCAATGTGCTCTGTCAGTGTATGAAGTTTGAATAAAATTCCTCTAGCAGTTTTGGAGTTATGCTCCGGACAAAATTTATCAAGTCAATTTGATAAAGCGAAATAACTCTAAAAAAAAAGGCAAGGTAGAGTTATTGGACTTGCACACTGCACTACCTACCAATGTGCTCTGTCAGTGTATGAAGTTTGAATAAAATCCCTCAAGTAGTTTTGGAGTTATGCTCCGGACAAAATTGTTTCGGACGGACGCACGGACGCACAAAGGGCATTCCTAATATCCCCTCCGCCTTTGGCGGGGGGATAAAAAGTCTAGTTATTCAGGAATTATGCTGCCCCCCTCAGTTCATGCCATCATATTTCACAGCCATATCTTCCAAATTAATTCCCTTTGGACACTATCACAAAATCTTAATACCTCCTAAAATGTAAAATATTTTCATTTAACAGATTCTGATAGAAAAAGCAATTCTGAGAATCTTATTTTGAATCATGCTATGAAAGTTTTTGTCACCTTGCCCTAAAATACATACTATCTGCTTTCTGTAAATGAGAGAGATGAGTAATACGCCAACATTTAAACTGATTGCTCAGAACTTTAGGAGCGCCAGAATTAACTGACTTATGCAAATCTTCAAAACTGACAATACCATATCATGAACAATGCAATTTCTGGTAAGGAATGGCAAAAGAAGATGGAACTAATATGGTGACTCAACTTGTCTAATAAATCACAATGCTTCTGAAATCCCACAAATCTGCTGCAAACAAAGTCTCTGAGAAAGACTCACAATTTCATCTCTTTACATGGTTTATCCATACTGAAGCCTTTTTGTATTTCACTGAATAGGTACTTACAAATCTAGACATATTTTTTTTTTACTGAAGTATGCTTAGCTAGTTTCTTCTCGAGGTTCAAATATAAACACATATATTGTCAATCTTGAAATTACTGGAAACATTTAAATATAACCTAGGAATATGGATATTGCATGTGTATGAGATCATTTTAACCTGAAAAAAAAATTTAATTACTTACTTGTTAACACACACAACAGGAAGAGATACTCTGTGTAGGAGATCAAACCTGAAAATAGACAAAATATGGTTAGGATACACTGGCATGTCAAACAGGTTGTGTATAATGTTCATGAAATTGTCTCTTAAAAACTTGAGAATTGCACAATAATTGCATATTTAGTATACTTTTCTCCAGTATATTTATACTGCATCCTGAAACTTCACAAATAAATGTGGGAGGATATGCTAGCTGAATGCCATCTATTTCAATACATGGGAAACTGAAAAACCATAAAATATACAACTCTCATAGTAACCCATAGATTTCAAAGGCATAGGGGGACTTTCAATCAAATACATCATATTTAAAGCCATTAGGGCAGCTACTCAGTACAGAAACCCCTTATACACTTAGAAATTGAAATCTGACTGGCACTTCATAGAAAGGGGCATCTTCAGGTATCTAAGTGGATGGGACAAAGTTCTTACTGGCACTTGCCTTTCCTTTTGAATTTTACCTCAAACTGTCTTTCAGCATTGACAGTAGTCATCACTTTTAAAATCTACCACAGCCTTTCCAAAAACGTAACATACACACACAAGTTATTACGAACTAATCTTTCAATGAAAACTTTGCCTAGGATTATAAACATTCATTGTAAGACCTTTATTATTAATTATTATTCATTATTATTACATTTCCTTTATTCAACATTTAATTAATATAAAAGCCCTTCTTTTAACCATTCCATGCTGGATAAATTACTTTTTCTTTAAAACTTTACCTAGAATTATTGCCTTTTTATAATAATATAATAATATAAATAAAAATTTCATCTTGATTCCTGGCTTTTTAATTACTTTTTATTTAAGGTAGTGCCTTTCGTTGTAACACTTTTTGTTCAATGCTCACTTCATTATAGATGTTTTTAAAGGTTTTTCTGCCCTATAATATTAAAATTTTCTTGTAACATTAATTGCCAAAATACTCAACACATTAAAGTCTTTTTTGTTCTTTTAATTCCACTTATGATTATAGCCTTTCGATATAAACTTTTATTTGAATTATTGTCTTTCCATATAAACTTTCATTTAGGATTATTGCATTTCCATATAAACTTTTATTTAGGATTATTGCCTTTCCATATAAACTTTCATTTAGGATTATAGCCTTTCCTTGTAACATTCCATGTATTATTACCTGTCCATATAACATTTCATTCAGGATTATTGCCTTTCCATATAAACTTTCATTTAGGATTATTGCCTTTCCTTGTAACATTCCATGTATTATTACCTGTCCATACAACATTTCATTCAGGATTATTGCCTTTCCATATTAACTTTCATTTAGGATTATTGGCTTTCCACATAAACTTTCATTTAGGATTATTGGCTTTCCATATTAACTTTCATTTAGGATTATTGGCTTTCCACATAAACTTTCATTTAGGATTATTGGCTTTCCATATTAACTTTCATTTAGGATTATTGGCTTTCCATGTTTACTTTCACTTAAGATTATTGCCTTTCCATATAAACTTTCATTTAGGATTACTGCCTTTCCTTGTAACATTTCATTTGTAATTATTACCTCTCCATATAACTTTTCATTCTGGCTTATTGCCTTTCCATGTAACATTTCATTAAGGATTACCATAATCGCTCAAATATAATATGCATTTTTTCTTTAAGAATTTTCAGTTTCCACAAAGGGGTGCAAATTTTACATGACGGTGGGCTGTCAGACAATTTTTTCCAGCTTGAAAACCCGAAAAATACCACCCAAAAGTTAATAATTTTTTGCCCAAACAATCATGTTTCCTGTTATGGTGCACCTTCTTTGTGGAGAGCGTTGTTTAGGGGAAAAAACCAGTGTCATCAGTACTGAAAGTATGATATGGTAAAAGGCGCATTATAATGCCAGTTATTTTGTTTGTTTGTTTTTTTGTTTTTTTTTGGTTTAGTTTTTTTTTTCGAATGTAACTGCCAAAGATAAATCGAAAATTGCCATGTAAATATGACTTGATTAAATCATGTAATCAATGCCTACCAGTATTATGCTGGTCAAAATTCCCGCTTGTTTAATTATCAACCAATTATCTAGATTAATGAAGTTGCCACTTTTACGGTATACTGTTAAACAAACACAACAGTAAGTGTTGTTTGATGTCGCCATAATCAGAAGATGTTTGTTTACACATCCAAAATGTGTTGAGAAAGTGTTGACACACTGAGATAATGCCTCTATACAATTGTCAACACTGCCACCTCAAGATTGTCAGCAAAATGGTCGTTACTTATCCTTAATCAACAGACGTAAATGCAACTGTAGCAATAATCATGCGAAGTAACAGTTAGCACACCGAAAGATGGTCGCTACCTGAATAAAAAACTCACCAAATGGTACCTCGATTTCCAGACAAAATTTGTGTGCGTATTATATTACAATGCAAGCATTTTCCCCCGAATTTTGTGGCCAGACCAGAGGTGCATTTTAGGCATGCTGGCGTATAATCTTCAAGTGATTACAGTACTGCCTTTCCATTTCACATTTCATGTAGGAATATTGTCTGTCTATATAAACTTTCATTTAGAATTATTGCCTTTCCTTGTAACATATGAGGAATGCCTAAATACTAACAAACATTTGATCTAGCTTATATCTTTAAATATTCTTATTACAATTATTCAATTTAGGATTATTGCCTTTCCAAACAAAACTTAGTGCCTTTGAATATAACATTTCTTTCAGGATTCTTATCTTTTCAGATACTAGCTAACTTCCCTAGAATAATCTTACAATAATTGCCATTTCTTTTTTTGGGCTTCTCTTGTAACATTTTATTAAGAGGTATTTGAGCAAGAATTGATTGTCTTTGTAAAAAGATATTAAGCATTGCTGCCTTTTCTTGTAGCATTACATTAATCATTACAGCCTTTCCTTGTAACATTTTATTTTGGGCTACTTCATTTTTTATGTCACATTTATAAAAGACTATTTTCTTCCAATATTTCCATCTTTTATCATGGCAATAATCCTAAATGGAAGGTGATATGACAATGCTGCCTTTTCATTAAGTTAACTATAAATTTTGTTACAGGAACTGACATAGAAAACCAGGTACAAGTTTTATTTAGTAAACATATAATTATCTACGGCCATGAAACATATTCCGCAATCTTGGAACTCTATCTTTTTGCCGACGTTATCAATAAAAATCATCTGTATGAAGATGAATTATCTAAGAATATTACCATTGATTTCGTTTGTCTGCAAATGCATATGAAAATAGATCCTAGACAATATTCAGACTCAAATTTAATGTTCTTGTCAGATAATATTTTATCTTTTAATTGAAATCAATTCTACATATAAACTTGTATTTTATGAAAGGTACTGATAGAACCATAGGTACGTAATGAGTGAAGCAAAGAAACTATTAATGTAAACTTCTTTCTAACACAGTTAATGTTGAACTTAGTCTTTCAAACAAGAGCAACAGGTCTAATTCAAAGGAAAAACTCTGAATGATTTAAAACTTTTAAACAATCAACAAAAAGTAAAGGGAAAATGCGAGCTTTATTACGGCAAACTAACAACTACAGCTCCAAACTAAATAAAGCACACACATAGTAATAAATACATAGAAAGATTGCACCTGCAAAATGCATAATATATAAATCAGTACATCCATGCATAGCATCAATAATCAAATGATCAATTAAACATACTACACATTAATACAATAGTAGACTCTCAATAAAAACAGTACAGATGAATGAATAGACATTATCGTCCTGACCTGAACAAATAATAAGTTAGGGAGAGGTGGGAGGGGAGATTAAATTTGCCAAGGTTGCGGCGAGCTGGTTAAGAATAAACTGCCTGGAAAACTCTCGCTTCCTGCGTGTAAGCACGCAACACGGTCAAGAGAGCATTGGCGCCATTGCCTGTCTGTTTAAATCCAATTAAGAAACTTAATTCTACTTAAATGAGTACTGCTGATGAAAGCTACAATATTCTAGCAAGACAACTTTTTCCTCAATCAGACAAGAGCCGGCCGAACCGGGTGATGCTCCCCGAATAGGTTTTGGACACAGAATAGTGTGTCCATAAAGTCTTTGCCAAATTCAGCATAAAGATATTATGGTTTTGGTAGTTGCTGAAAAAGGTTAAAACTGTTAAAATATGCAATGAAGAATGAAAGACAGTTCCCATTTTATTCTTTATTTTTCTATCAACTCAGACAGTGGCAGTCCTATCCAGACAGTGTCATGGTCACCGAAGTAGGCTGGTGACAGGTAAACCAGAGGTTTTTGATACCTCTTGTAGTTTCAGAGTTATGTCCCGGACAAAGTTCAAAATCTAACTAGATGGGTGTTCAGTGGAACACTTGTGTCGCCCTTGGGTACTCTGTTAGAATAACTGAAAAGGTAAACAAGAGCCTGCTGGGGTTGAGGTAGGATGGGAAGTAAAGTACCTATGTTTTAAAATTAAAAAAAAAAAAAAAAAATTGGGCCCGGGGGGTGACTGGTTGGGGAGGGGGGGGATTCCCATGCAGAGGGGACAGTGGGGGGGGAGGGGGGGGGAGTACTTACCCATCTCATGTCAGTTAATATTTTATTTCTAGGCTTAAGAAGTTTTTTTTCCTATATATAAGTTTAAGCAAAATCAAGTGACCCCGGGTGTGGGGCTAACTGTGACCCTAGGGACATGGGTACCAACAATCTTTGCAGGGGTCTTGCTGGTGATCAAGTATTCCAAGTTTGAATGGAATATCCTTGACACTTTTTGAGACATGGACATAAAGAAAAAGGTTAACCAAGAAATTTTAACTTGAAAAAGGGGCATAACATTGCAAAAAAAAATTTGAGGGTTATCTGCCCTTGAGAAATGGTGTTGTCTTAAGTGATACAATTGTAAGCATTACAACTGGAAAGTTTGATGAAGAAACATGAAGAAATGGCATAGCTATAGCCAATGTTAAGTTTTCATGACAAAATCCAAGTACAAAAAGGGGCATAACTCTGTCAATTGTGACCTTGACCTATACATTTTGGCATCATCACGACCCTGTTGTCGTAAGCAATATAATTTGGAAGTTTGATGTTGAAATGTTAAAAAATGGCAAAGTTATTCCCAACGTTAAGTTTTCATGACAAAATCCATGTATAAAAAGGGGCATAACTCTGTCAAATGTGACCTTGACCTAGAAATTTTGGCATCAACCTGACCCTGTTGTCATAAGCAATACAATTTGAAAGTTTGATAAGATAATGTTTAGAAATGGCAAAGTTATAGCCAACGTTAAGTTTTCGTGACGGACCGCCGGACCGACGGACAAAGCGATCCCTATGTATCACCTTTTCTTCGAAAGGGCGACACAAAAATGAACAAAGGGCAATAACTCAAAAATTAGGCAATGTAGAGTTATGGTTCTTATGCACTGCATTTCTACTCAATAAGATCTATCTACCTACAAAGTTTCTTGTTGATGCTTCTTGTGGTTTCAGAGTTATGTCCCGAACAAGAAAATGCAGATGGACGGACAGATGGACATAAAGATACACAGACAGACAATCTTCCTACAAAGTTTCTTGTTGATACCTTTTGTAGTTTCAGAGTTATGTTCCGTACAAAGTTCAAAGTGTAAAAGTGAACAAAGGCCAATAACTCAAAAATTAGGCAATGCAGAGTTATGGTTCTTATGCATTGCACTTCTACTCAATAAGATCTATCTAGCTACAAAGTTTCTTGATGATACTTCTTGTAGTTTCAGAGTTATGTCCTGGACAAGAAAATGCCGATGGACAGACATACGGACGGACAAAGCGGCGACTATATGCTCTCCCTTCGAGGAGCATAAAAATAGAGTGTTGTACTATCAAACTGATCTATCCTTTTAATCTTGTGCTACACTGCACTAATTCATTTGAACATTTAAATTTCAAAACATCAAATGAACAGTTTTTTAACTGTTTAATCAATCATGGAGGAACTTCATCAAGCTAACATCTTTTCTTTACACTACAAAACCGGGATCTTCTATCAGCCCTGAGGCTATTGCATCTCTCACTGAATCAACCCTATACAAGCATAAACATCAACCACCCATGGATGTAACACGCGCCTCCAATTATTTATGGCTGCTTTAGAATCTTTAAATATTTGACAGAGACCTTTATCTCACAAATACATCTGTCATTGTCTGAGGTATCTTTTTTGTTTTCTTTTTGCATGTTGAAAAATTACAAAATCAAAAAGACAGAATGGGTTCTGAACTGGACAGGCTCAGAGTAACAGCACACATTATATTCCCATGGTCTTTCTTTCTTATATGACTTACTTTCTGAACATTCATTTCTACTGCCATTTCTAGGAACAATTAACTTCTTCAAATAACCAGCATCAATACAATCAATTACTTAAAATTTGTTGCAATTTAAGGAAAATACCAAGTAGCAGGCTTGGTTTTTTTTCTAGAAACTGTTTATATTTAACATATTGATAATATATGGCAAGAACTCTTATTAATTTTATTTTATATAACAGGTTTTTACACAATTGTTGAAGTTTTTTAAATTATTATGAAGATGAATGTTCATAACAGAAAGATGTATCTTGAAAAAGACCACCCAGAGGATGCAGGATTCAAACTCAGTTCCTCCTGCATCAGAAACAAGTGCTCTAGACCACTGAGCCTAAGTCAGAGGTTGTATTTATACAATTATAGGCTGCTGTGCACTGAACCATTATAATAAATGAGCTGTTGACACTTTTATTTCTAAGTATACCACTGGGCAGCACAATCTTTAATGCACTGAGAAACGAAATGTTTGAAGGAAAAAAAAGATTGGGAGCACATTGTTGATTATAAGTATCAACCGTATTCAGAATTCATCATCTCAATTCTTTATCAGTTTAATGCCCACAAGAAGCATTCCATTTAGAAGACCAATCTCTGTATCATGAGGAACTTACTATTCTTTTAAAGCAACTATCACACTGGAAGAAATTTGAAAGACTTACATCCATGATTGTTTTATTGTGAGGCCACAGTGGTCAAATTGAGATGCATTATTAGTCACATGACAACAGAGATCTTGTTCACGTAAGAGATGAAATCAGCATGGTATTTGAATAGAAATATATCTTGAGATGTTATAAGTCTTGTTTCATCGGGAATTTTTAAGCTGCATGAGGCCAAAAGTGAGCAACGGCCAAAACTCTCACCCAGTGAGTGGAGACAGAACAACCAAATTTCCTACAGCTTGTACAAGAAGCTCAGATGTCAGACTAAGGCATTCTAGTTTAGTTTAGTCAGTCATACTATAAAAGCTGCTCAGAAGACTGTCCATAAGGCAACTGTACCAGAAAAACACAATTCAAACATTTAAATAAAACAATTCCATGACAGAAGCAAAACAACAGCTTGACCCTTACAGCCCTTTACCAACTATCAGGCCATTATAACAGCAGGAAAACAATATAAGCATTGTTACTACATAACCTGCCACAGGGACAGCTGTCCTAATGGGCCATTTCAGGCACATGCTTGACTTCAGGCAAATAACTAAATGGTGTGGTAACACATTATTTGTATTGTCAGCCATATAATCTGAATAATTTGTTACCTCATTATGACCAAATGACAGTTGTTGTTTTAAGGTGGAACACACTGAACAAATAACTTCAGAGACTACAAACATGAGAAGTATTGTTATGGTCCAGTGCACACCATCCTTTTATTACCCTATTATTTATAAATACAACCTGTGACAACTGAGTCAGGGACTTGATTCTTTGACTCAATGGTCTTGAGGGTTGGTTTTCAATGCAAGAGGACCCAAGTTCAAATCCAGCTCTGAGTGGGCTTTTTCAAGTTTCATGTCTGTAAGAGCACAATCTGTCTTAACCCTTTACCACATGGTTAAGTGTTAAATCGCATATGCGACCAGTGCAGATCCAGATCAGCCTGCACATCCGTGCAGTCTGATCTGGATCTCCACTGTTCGTTTTTCAGTCATAAATACTTTTATGGATATAAAAGCGAACAGTGGAGATCCTGATCAGACTGCACGGATGTGCAGGCTGATCTGGATCTGCACTGGTCGCATATGCGTTAAAACACGTATCTATGGAGTAAAGGGTTAAATGATTCAAGTACAAAATCACTTATACTGTCTTCTAGCTAAGACTAAATGGTTCAGTGTTTTTCATCGTACTCAAATACACTGAAATTCTTAGTTCCATTGTTTTTTGTTTTTTTTCATTCTTCCTTCACTTAAACTTTGATATAAATTTTGCAAGTATCTGTAAAGTTCAAAATGCCCTTTTGACTAACAATGAAACTACAGAACATTGATGAATCAAGATTCTTGATGTTTTGAGGTTTCTCTAAAGTCCTGATTTGGTTGTCTATGAAAAAAAACATTGCAAATTAGTGAATAAATCAAAATTTTATTGATTGATTTTTTCAATATATCAAAGAAAAATTTCTGACCCCTGTATAATTATATCATTAATGTTCAATTCTCCACACATGAATTAAAGTTCGAATACCTGTTAAAATTATTGGCCGTATTTTTTACACCTCCAAATGATAATGCAAATTTAATGGTAGAGTGTGGTTTGATCTACTGACATATTGTGTAAACATTATCGACAGTGTTTGTCTTACTTGTACAGTAATTAACCAATTTAGCTAGAAGCATATTCTATCTTTGACAGTGTTTGTCTTACTTGTACAGTAATTAACCAATTTAGCTAGAAGCATATTCTATCTTAGCCTGAGTGTGTTTCTTTTGCTCAGTGGTTTGTTGGCCTTTGATGGGCTATGATCAGAGTTTGAATCCCACTCTGGGTTGTGTTTTCTAAGATGCATTGCATCTTTCTGTTACAGACTTTCATGTTCGTAAGTTGGGGGCTCATCCCGGATGACCTCTCCTGGACTTAGTCATAACAAGAGGGCCATAATGGCCCTATATCGCTCACCTGAATATGACTGCTTTTAACAAAGTTGCTATGGACCTGCTTAACTGACCCCAGATGACCCATATTCGAACTTGACCTAGAAATTATTGAAACAATCTTTCTGACAAATTTCAAGGTTATTTGGACTGAAAGTGTAGCCTCTAGAGTGTTAACAAGGCTTTTCCATATTTGGGCTCTGTGACCTAGTTTTTGACCCCAGATGATCCATATCCAAACCTGAGCTAGAAATCATTAAAACAACCTTTCTGACAAATTTCCAAGACATCTGGACTGAAAATGTAGCCTCTAGAGTGTTTACAAGGTTTTTCCATATTTGGGCTCTGTGACCTAGTTTTTGACCAAAGATGACCCATATTAGTACTTGAGCTAGAAATCATCAAAACAACCTGTCTGACAAATTTCCAGGATATTTGGACTGAAAATGTAACCTCTGGAGTGTTAAAATGGTTTTAACATTTTAGGGCTCTATGACCTAGTTTTTGATCCCAGATGACCCATATCCTAATCTGGGCTAGAAATCATTGAAACAACCTTTCTGACAAATTTCAAGGACATTTGGACCGAAAATGTAACCTCTAGAGCATTAACAAGGATTTTCTACTTTTTGGCCCTGTGTCCTAGCTTTTGACCCCAGATAACCAATATTCAAAACTGAGCTAGAAATCATTAAAACAATCTTTCTGACAAATTTCAAGGTTATTTGAACTAAAAATGTTACCTCAATGCGTGTTAACAAGGTTTTTCCATATTTGGGGTCTGTGACCTAGTTTTTGACCCCAGATGACCTTGATTTGAATCTGAGCTAGAAATCATTAAAACATCCTTTCTCACAAATTTGGAGAATATTTGGACTGAAAAGTAGCTTCTAGAGTGTTAACAAGTTTTTTTTCTATTTTTGGGTTCTGTGACCTAGTTTTTGACTTCAGATGACACATATTCAAATTTAACCTAGAAATCATTGAAAACAACCTTTCTTACAGATTCCAGGTTATTTGGACTTAAAATGTTATCTCTAGAGTGTTTACAAGGTTTTTCCATATTTGGGCTCTGTGACCTAGTATTTGACCCCAGATGACCCAATTTTGAACTTGAGCTCAAAATCATCAAAACAACCTTTCTGACAAATTTCTGGGATATTTTGACTGAAAATGTAACCTCTAGAGTGTTAACAAGGTTTTTTCTATTTTTGGGCTCTGTGACCTAGTTTTTGACCCCAGATGACCTTTATTCGAATCTAAGCTAGAAATCATTAAAACATCCTTTCTCACAAATTAGGTGAATATTTGGACTGAAAAGTAGCTTCTAGAGTGTTAACAAGTTTTTTTATTTTTGGGCTCTGTGACCTAGTTTTTGATTTCAGATGACCCATATTCAAATTTGACTTGAAATCATTGAAACAACCTTTCTGACAGATTCCAGGTCATTTGGACTGAAAATGTTACCTCTAGAGTGTTTACAAGGTTTTTCCATATTTGGGCTCTGTGACCTTGTTTTTGACCCCAGATGACCCAATTTTGAACTTGAGCTCAAAATCATCAGAGCAGTCTTTCTGACAAATTTCTGGGATATTTTGACTGAAAATGTAACCTCTAGAGTGTTAACAAGGTTTTTCTATTTTTGGGCTCTGTGACCTAGTTTTTGAACCAAGATGACCCATATTCGAACTTGAGCTAGAAATCATAGAAACAACCTGTCTGACAAATTTCCAGATTATTTGGACTGAAAATGTTACTTCTCCTTCTACAAGAATATTTTCAAAGTTATCACTATATAAGCCTATGTAAAACCAATGACCCCGGGGTGGGGCCAAATTTGACCCCAGGGGTATAATTTGAACAAACTTGGTAGAGGTCCACTAGACAATGCTACATACCAAATCTTAAGGCTCAGGGCCTTGTGGTTTCAGACAAGAAGATTTTCGAAGTTTTTCCTATATAAGCCTATGTAAAACCAATGACCCCCAAGGTGGGGCCAAATTTGACCCCAGGGGCATGATTTGAACAAACTTGGTAGAGGTCCACTAGACAATGCTACATTCCAATTATCTAAGCTCTATGCCTTACGGTTTCTGACAAGAAGATTTTTAAAGTTTTTTCTATATAACTCTATGTAAAACAAGTTACCCCTGGGGCGGGGCCATTTTTGACCCAGAGGCCATGATTTGAACAAACTTGGTAGAGGTCCACTAGACAATGCTGCACACCAAATATCTTAGCTCTACGCCTTACGGTTTCTGACAAGAAGATTTTTAAAGTTTTTCCTATATAACTCTATGTTAAAACAAGTTACCCCTGGGGCAGGGCCATTTTTGACCCCAGGATCATAATTTGAACAAACTTGGTAGAGGTCCACTAGATGATGCTTTATACCAAATATCAAAGCTCCAGGCCTTGTGGTTTCTGACAAGAAGATTTTTAAAGATCCAACTTTTAAAATCTGTTTTTAGCTCCTGTGACCCAGAAATGCAATGGACCGGAACCATTCGAACAAACTTGGTAGAGCTTCATACAAGGAAAATTCTAGGCAAGTTTCATTAAATTTTGCCCAGTGGTTTCAGAGGAGATGTCGTTTGAATGAATTGTGGACGACGGACGGACGGAGCATGCTCAGGTGAGCTAAAAAAAGAAAAAGAAAAAAAATCTTTCAAGAATTCTGTTCGACATTCTGATCTAAAAATACACAACACCATTCATTATCAAAACTGATGACTTTCTCATGAGGGGATGCGTTATGGTCTAATATGCATACCTCCCTATAATTATATAAATACAATATCTGACAACCGTATCAGGGAACTGATTCTTTGGCTCAGTGGTTAGAGTGTTGGGCTCAATGTGCTAAGATCAAAGTTTGAATCCCACTCTGGGTTGTGTATTCTAAGAGGCACTGCATCTTTCTGTTACAGACTTTCATGTTCGTAAGAAGTGCCATTCATTACCGCCAAGTTTGAAATAAGCGGCAGATGTGCAGATGCTTTTAATGTGCTATAAACTGAAACACACCATTTTTTTGTATTTTCTATTTTAAAATTTACTACTGTGTAAACTGGTACATTTGTAAATCCACAACATGTATATATATTGAGGGACATAACTTGACACAATGTATTTGTTGAAATGTTTTTTATGCATACAGATCATGTAATAAATGATTAAAGAAAACAACTTTTGATATCTTTTGTTTCTTTCAAAATTAGAATATTGAATTAAACTAAAAAAATAAAAACACATTTAAAATTTGCTGTGAATGAAAAGTACTCATAAGCAATTTCCAAATATTAATCTGAGTTTCAATATATATAAAATTTATTTCCATAGTCCCCAGAGTTTTGATACGTTGAAGTTCTTCTATATATATTGTGACTCCCAGGGGCCAGCTGCTTTGTCTGATTTGCTAAATATTTAGTTTAACAATCCATTACTTGACTATCATAAAGTTTTACTATCTTTTTCACTCACTAATCACAGCCAAGAACTAGCTATGGGATAAGCATATTGTGCACTGGAGAGGGGTAAAATACGAACACGTGGTAAATACTGACTGATGATGGGGCAAAAATGTGAAGTTACTATTAAATTAATACTGCATTTATGACAATGTAAAACATAACCAGAATAGCATATCTTTGGTTACATCACATTTTTTACAACCACAACATGTAAATTGAAGTGTAAGCCATTAATCCAGTGGGCTTCATCCCCTGTATAAGATACTATCATTTCAAGTCAGTTACAGAGATAATCTGATAGATTATCCCTTTTAATCCCATTTAGAAGGGAGATAATTCCTTTTCATTAACAATAATTTTTTATCATTAACATATTTATACAAGGATAAGTGGTGTTGATCACAGATAAGATTATTATAATATTTTTCATACATTTCATTTTTTATGGAAACAGCAGCTGTTTTTCACACATTACCTAACAGGTATAACTAATTTACAATCTCTTGGGATGTGTAAAGGGGAATAACACTTTGCAGCTAGTGATAATTGCAATAAAGGTGCAACAATGCAGCCAGCAGGGCTGCCACCTTTAAAACTTCTTGTAAATTTAAGAACAAGCATGCAGTTTCTTGTTGTAACATAAAATAAAAGTTTTATTACTGAGAAAAATCAATAAACATATAAATGAAGTTTTTGTACATAATGCAAATATTTTTAGTGTTTATATATAGAAATTCAGACAATAAAGCAATATTTCTAATAATACTTCCAGACAAGTTTACTATCAATAAAAATTAATTAAAGTCATCTTTTCCTATAATTATTTCAGTTTTTATTTTCTGCTGTTTAATTTACAACCAATTAAAGTTAGACCCAGTTTAACTCGGAAAAAAATAAAATATATGAAAAATAGCATGAAAAATAGTATGGATTAGATATGAGTTAAACCTATTCTTCTAATTAGCGTTTAATCAGACATTGGACATTCCATATGTTTGTAATATATTAAGTAAGATCTTTCTTAAAGAGTGTCAGCTGACTACCAACATGAGCATAGCTAATCTATGAGTGTAAGCTGACTAGCAACATGATTTAAGTGATGCTATTGGTGTTTCATGAAGATTTATAGATATAACCATAGTTCCATAAATTTTCAAATCTCAATTGGTCCTAGAGACAACACCATCCCTGCCCACTCTAAACACATGAAAATAATTTGGCCAAAAGCAATGTTTAATGCCTAAGGCTTTTCTCTTATTGAAAATATGAACAATTTATCGTCCCTGACAGCTAAAATTGAATAATAATGCTTACGTTAGTTGGTTTGTTGACATTGCGAAAAAAACGTTTAGTTCTAAGTGAAAGTTAAAAAATGGAAGTAGTGCAAATTTCACGACATTATATTTTTTCAACACCAGTTAACATAACTGACTGACTAGCTGCCAATCAAGCACACTTATTTCAAAGTTAGGCTGGTATTCCATAGTTCTGTGATCCATGGTCCATATCCATGTCTGCTGTATGACCGTGGGTACCTATTCCATTTTTCTATGACAGGACCCCTGATAAGTTCCATGTAAACTATGCAATATAATATAGATATCAGACAATATGCAATATACATAAACAAGAAGGCCATGATGGCCCTGGATCGCTCACCTGAGTACTTTGGCTGTAGGTTTGCTGTTAAGCAGTATTTCATTTTTTAATTGAAAATATATAAGTGCCTACAAACCAAATATGTAAAATATCAGTCAATAAATAAAGGCTCTATGACAGAAAGTAGAAATATCTATTATAAGCTATGGTGACCTTGACCTTGACCCAGTGACCTCAAACCCTACCCATGGGTAGAGGTCCATGCAAGGAACCTATATATTGAATATCAAAGATATTGGTCTATAAATGAAGGATTTATGAGGTACAGTAGATAAATCTATTTTTAGCCTCCGTGACCTTTAACCTAATCTAATAATTTGAACAACCAAACAACCTTTCTGACAAACTGCCAGGACATTTGGACTGAAACAGTAGCCTCTACAGCCTTAACAAGATATTTCGATTTTTGGGCTCTGTGACCTAGTTTTTGACCCCAGATGACCCATATTCGAACTTGACCTAGAAACCATCAAAATAACCTTTCTGACATATTTCCAGAATATTTGGGCTGAAAATGTTACCTGTAGAATGTAAACAAGGTTTTTCCAAATGTAAGCTCTGTGACCTAGTTTTTGACCCCAGATGACCCATATTCAAACTTGGGCTAGAAATCATCAATACAACCTTTCTGACATAATTCCAGGATATTTGGGATGAAAATGTTACCTCTAGAGTGTTAACAAGGTTTTTCCATATTCAGGCTGTGTGACCTAGTTTTTGACCCCAGATGACCCATATTCGAACATGACCTAGAAATCATCGAAACAACCTAACTGACATATTTCCAGAATATTTGGGCTGAAAATGTTACCTCTAGAGTGTTATCAAGGTTTTTCCATATACAGGCTGTGTGACCTAGTTTTTGAACCCAGATGACCCATATTCAAACTTTAGCTAGAAATCATAGAAGCAACCTTCCTGACAAAGTTTCAGATTATTTGGTCTAAAAATGTTACCTCTAGAGTGTTAACAAGGTTTTTCAATATTTGGGCTCTGTGACCTAGTTTTTGACCCCAGATGACCCATATTTAAACCTGACCTAGAAATCGTCAAAGCAACCTTTCTGACAAATTTCCAGATTATTTGGGCTGAAAATGTAACCTCTAGAGTCTTAACAAGATTTTTCTATTTTTGGGCTCTGTGACCTAGTTTTTGAACCCAGATGACCCATATTCAAACTTTAGCTAGAAATCATAGAAGCAAAATTCCTGACAAATTTCCAGATTATTTGGTCTAAAAATGTTACCTCTAGAGTGTTAACAAGATTTTTCAATATTTGGGCTCTGTGACCTAGTTTTTGACCCCAGATGATCCATATTTGAACCTGTCCTAGAAATCGTCAAAGCAACCTTTCTGACAAATTTCCAGATTATTTGGGCTGAAAATGTAACCTCTAGAGTGTTAACAAGATTGTTCTATTTTTGGGCTCCGTGACCTAGTTTTTGAACCCAGATGACCCATATTTGAATTTGAGCTAGAAATCATCGATAGAACTTTTCTGACAAATTTCCAGGATATCTGGACTGAAAAAGTAGCCTCTAGAGTGTTAACAAAGTTTTTCTATATTTGGGCTCTGTGACCTAGTTTTTCAACCCAGATAACCCATGTTTAAACTCGTCTGAGATATTAATGAGACAAACATCCTGACCAAGTTTCATGACAATTGAGGCAAAAATGTGACCACTAGAGTGTTAACAAACTAATTGTGGACAGACGGACGGACAGACGAAGGACAAAAGGCGATCACAAAAGCTGCCTCTGTTACTATGTGCCAGGTGAGCTAAAAATCAAGGACTTTTTTTTTGGCTTCTTTTGTGGTTACTAATCTGAAAATCAGAACCAGGATTCTGTCATTGCGTAGGAGTAATCTAACTGAATGTGCATGTAATGTTAATTTAAAGACATTAAAATCATGATTTGAAAATGAAAATCTAGTAAACAACTCAATGAAACTCACTAACCTCTCCGTAAGGGGTCAAATATATGACCCTAATGTAAGGAAATCTTGCGTATCAAAGCACTTTTAAAAAATAATACTCAAGAACTGTTTATAATCTTTGCATTTTAATTTATATTTCAATTTCAATAACTTATATGTACACTAAGCAGCACCACAACATCTTAAGGAGTGTCTGTGGTTACTTCTGGACAATATTCTGATTTCTCTTATCAACATTTTTTATTTACCTATTGAATCATACCTGAATGTCAGTTCATTACTGGTTCCACTTACAGTCAAGTAAGTAAACACTTAATCATCAATCTTTTCTCCCCCCACAGACCACACAATGTTTCCTCCCCCTCAAAAAATCATGAAAGTGCAGACACCACAGATATCAGTATTATATAACATTTTTTATCAGTTAAAAATATACAACATACATTTTAAAAACTTTTTGCAGCTCTACACTTGCTCACCTTGCAAGAATTTTTTAACACAGTAAAATAGGATCTGTCTGATTTTTTTTCTGATTTC
Source organism: Cyclina sinensis (assembly GCA_012932295.1). Taxonomy (NCBI): domain Eukaryota; kingdom Metazoa; phylum Mollusca; class Bivalvia; order Venerida; family Veneridae; genus Cyclina; species Cyclina sinensis. Next base: position 33,114,593 of record JAAONU010000014.1, read on the forward strand.
TCTTTTGAGTTTATACATCAATCATCACTTGTAGAGAGGGTGCCAATAAACACTGAGTGAAAATGTTCTAAGTGCAACTAGATCTGATAGACACTTTTGGATCCTCCACATACTCATAACTTTTCATCCCATTAGTTTATTTTTTGGGGGGTCAACATTTATAGAGTCAGCAGAAAATTTCTCAGTTCCAGGGACTTTTCAAGTTCTTTTATCTGCTCAGAGTATTTAAGTGCTCATATGAATACTAATTACAAGGACCATCAACAGTGCTGATAATAAACTAAAGTACACAGATTCATTAACATTATGGTGAACAATCAGGTATCCTTTTATTAGCTCCTTTTTGAAGAAAAAAAGTCCTCTCACTGGCATTGGTTAACCATTTCTCAGAAACTATCAAAGCTACTGACTTCAAATTTGGAATACTTGTTCACTATCAAAATGTGTCATCTTTTCTAAAGGGCAGGAAACCCAATACATTTTTGCCCCATTATGCCCCCTTTTCCACTTAGAATTTCTTGGTTAACCTTTTTGTTAAGGTCCATTTCTCTTCAAACTTGGAAAACTTGATCACCATCAAGACTCCCACCTAGACTATTCATGGTTTTGTACAAACTTCTTTAAGAAAAAAACTTCTTATGGAAAAGCTCAAAGCCTAGGCCTATTTACTTTACATGGGATGGGTAGGTACTCCCCACCCTCACAAAACCAAACCTTTTTTTTTATTCCACTATTTTTTTTTTTTTAAACATGCTATAGGTACTCCTGCAGAAAAACTGTAATACCAATAAATGAAACTGTAATACCAATAAATGTTGCACTTAAATAGAACTATTCATTTCTTTTTAATTTAAAAATGATGGAAAATACAATATCCACTGACAATGTAAGCACTTTAATTCAGTTTGCACTTAAGATTCTGTATGCAGCCTCTTTTTCTAACTAGATCAGTTTCTATTCATTATGTCAAAATACTTTGCAAAATTACCTAGTAATTTCTAACTACAAGCACAATTAACCATTTGCTAATTAACAAGCTTATTCTGCCGAAATAAATCACTTTTTGATCATAATCTAATTAATGAATACAGCTAAAGGCACCTGTATATAATTAGAACATCTTAAACACTTACTTTTAATGTGCCTATTACATGGAATAATGAACGTTTTCAAGTGCAAAATGGTTAACAGGTAACACTGGAGTGTTGTTTTTTATGAGTAATTTGTATAAGTTTATCAAAGAAGCAAAATGGAATCAAACACTGTAAAAGACACTGCAAATGTGCCTCTGATAAAAGACACCAGAAAGCCCTCAAAGTGCAACTCCTATTTCTAAGTAAAAAAGAACCTAATGCAACATGTCCTTGTTGAATGACATTGCTGAAATGAAAGCAGTATTCATTTCTATTTCCATTTTCATTAAAAAAAAAATGAACAGAATCATCTTGCTGACTTCACTCCATTCCACTGATTACTTCCTTTATTTAGCTCGTTTTGTTCTATTACATTGATCACTTCCTGTATTGTGCTCATTTTGTTCTATTACATTGATCACTTTCTGTAGTTTGCTCATTTTGTTCTATTACATTAATCACTGCCTGTATTTTGCTCATTTTGTTCTATAACATTGATCACTTCCTGTATTTTGCTGCTTTTGTTCTTTTACATTGACCATATACTTATTTTGTTGGTTTTAATCTCATTACACTTATCACTTCCAGTATTTTGCTGGTTTTTGTCTAATTACATTGATCACTTACTGTATTTTGCTGGTTTTGTTTTATTACATTGATCACTTCCTGTATTTTTACTGATTTTGTTTTATTACATTGATCACTTCCTGTATTTTGCTGATTTTATTTTATTACATTGTTCACTTTCTGTGTTGTGCTGGTTTTGTTTTATTACATTGATCACTTCCTGTATTTTGCTGATTTTATTTTATTACATTGTTCACTTTCTGTTTTTTGCTGGTTTTCTTTTATTACATTGATCACGTCCTGTATTTTGCTGATTTTGTTTTATTACATTGATCACTTCCTGTATTTTGCTGGTTTTGTTTTATTACATTGATTACTTCCTGTATTTTGCTGATTCTGTTATATTACACTGATCACTTCCTGTATTTTGCTGATTCTGTTTTATTACATTGATCACTTACTGTATTTTGCTGTTTGTTTTTTTTCTTTTACATTGACTATTTCCAGTATTTTGCTGATTTTGTTCTTTTACACTGACTATGTACTTATTTTGCTGGTTTTTTACTCATTACACTTATCGTTTCCTGCATTTTGCTGATTTCATGCCTATCTTGCTGATCATTATTCTTAAAGCTGTATATTTTTGTGAATAATTGAAAGCTCTAAATAAAGGATAGGCAGGCATCCTTTGTCTGCACTTCACACGGCTGCTGGCTGAATGAATAATTTTACAGAACTTTAATCAAACGGTCAATGTTTAAGCAAATGTGTAACAAAATTGTAGTATGTAGTCTAAAAAGTCAGGTTTAGACAGCGTAAGAAAGAGTGAGTCAAGATAAAACAAAATCAACCTTGTTTTCTGATACAAATTATCTGCATTATTTTTCCTTTTTATGTCTCAATATAACTGACCTTAATTAATAAACAATTTAAGGTCAAATTCTAGCATAAAAATTTTAATACGTGAGCTTATAAAACTGAAGTCCTTGGGAGAGAAATAAGAGAAGGAAAATACATATTGAATACAAAGTCAGCAAAAATTGAAAACCACAACTATGCAATGACGATTGAGGGAGCCACTTACGTGGGCAATTCCAATATGTACCTGTGCAATCATACATAAATCTACGGCCTCATTCTTCCACAAAAACACTTCTATCAATTTATAACAAAAAATTCCTTAAATGAAGCCGTTTTAAATTTACATTAACTGTAAGAAGTAAATGATAAAATGTTTACTAGGGTAAACTAAAATTCAATCACTATTTTTTTTTTTTTTTTTTTTTTTTTAAACAAAAGTCTGCGAAAGCTTTTCATTCTTTATGTAGCAAAAATATCCAAATTCTAAAGAAGTTACATCTGAATTGCAAAAAAAATCTCCACAATTATAAGCAGAATACAAAAGATTTTATACAATTTCTTTTTCATATAAATAAAACAATCTTTGAAAACAGTTCTAAGTTAACAAAAGAGGTTAAGTTTACCCATGTAAGACGTAATGTAACACTCTTGCAACAGTGTAACTTACTCAGTTTCTGTAACTCTGATTTGTTCTTCTGAAATATCACTACACCTCCCCTTATTTACAAGCAGGCGACCATGATGGCCCTATATAACTCACCCAAGTACCACCAGAGTAAGTTCACCCAATGTTGAAGTTGATTTCAACATGCAAAATTGTACATCTGGTCCAAATTTCATAGACACAGCTTAAAAAACAGTAAGTAGGTCAGTAGTAAAAATTCAATGTCAGCTAAGGTCAAAGAAATCTGCATGCTAAATGATAAGAATAGTTCAAATTTCCATACTGAAGCTGCAAAAACAAGAAAGTAGGTCAAGGTGAATGTCAACTAAGGTCAAAGTTGTAATGTGCATGCAAAATAATAAGTATAGTTCAAATTTCCATACTGCAACTGCAAAAACAATACAGTTGGTCTGCAGGTCAAGATAAAAGTTGAGGTCACATAAAGGTCAAGGACTAAGTTAAATGTGTGTACAAAAAGATTCCTTAAAAAAATTATCAAGGGAATAATGAGATCATCTGAACTATCTTTGTAAAGGTCAACTATACAATGCTACATACCAAATATCTATAGTCTGTACAGCATAAGATTTCTGACAAGAAGATTTCAAAGATTATGTATTTTACATAAATAGCACCCCTATGGCAGGGCCAATTTTGAACCTAGGCACATAATCTTTTGTCAGATGTACAGAATTTTCTAACATTTAGGAAAACTGATGTGCTTTTCACAATAGCAAACATATTTTTACTAAGTCTTTATTTACCGACTTTGAAGAAAAACTGTTTATCTGACTTAAGAATTATTAGGACCTTATGTAGGGCACAATTTTCAGCTTCGTATGTATGATAGCCCTTTTTAAATTGATGAAGAAATAAAATACTTAATGCAGTTTTCTCCTCTGAATCGAGGCAAAAAAAAATGCTGCTTACAACAGGCTAAATGACATCATAATACCACATATATATATATCAAGATGAACAAATATGACAATGTATTTTAAAATCCTTCCATATATGGAGAAGTTATGGTCTGGACAAGAAATGCGATGGATGGACAGACCTATGGAAGAACAGACAGAGGGACATCAAGGTGTATCCAATACAGGCTCCACACACTTGTGTGTAGGGGTATGATAACCAGTATAAACTAAGAAAAGGTACTGTCTAACTTACACTTACCTCTATTGTGCATGGATCTAAACAGTATCTTTGAGCCTCTTCTTTTGGTGGGTGTATTCCTAAGCCACATGTCAACTTCTTGTGATGTCAAGTTGGTGCGTCCAATACGTGCTGTAAAAAAAAATTGTTTAAATAAGGTTTGAGGCCACAAAAATCTGATTCATATGAAGAAAAATTTATGAAAGCTTGTGCCAATACTCTATGTATGTTATTCTATTTTCTGCATGTTTAATATAGTCAACTTAATACCACTGCACTAAGAATATCTATGTAAGCTAGTTCCAGACCTTGTGTAATTCTAAAAACTAACTTTTCCATTCTGTAAGTCCAGACAACTATTCCAAAACAAAGACATATTGAAAGACCAGTATTTTATTTGTCTGACAATCCATGGATGCATGAAGCATGCATGACACTTACATATGAAGCAACATATTTAATCAACAAATATTATCATGTGCTCTACTGTTATATTCTTGTTGAATTACGTGCAAGGATCCATCAACTGCACAACTAAAGAACATTTCAGTTGTTGGTTTAAAAACAAGTTATCGTCCATGCTTTCTGCAGTCTGTATAGTCTGAAATTGCATGGACTGAATTGATGGGCTTGCAAAATGCATGTATGAGTAGTGCTGAAGGCAAATATTAAATCAAATGCCTTGAATATTAACACAAATGACAAAATTAAGTTTAGAGCAACTCAGCCATTCCTTGACTCACCAGGAAATGATAATAAAATGACTAAAATTTAAAAACAAAATTAAAATTTTGTGTTATAAAATACAATATATATATATATATATAAATGCAATACAAAAATTACAAACCATCAAGTGAATTTGCAAAACCAAAATACAATAATTATGTACCTTAAGTTCTAGTTTTCTAAACTAGCATGATTTTTGGACACTAGAACTAGGTCTATATTATCTTGATGAAGCTTTAACACCTGTATACTTAAGAATGATAATTTACCAGAGTAAAAGCAACATTTGTTCCAATTATTCAAATTGACCAAGAGACCTTTTTCGATGGAAACACCCTCATATAAGCAAGATAATAGGATTTTTCAAGGTGCAAAAGATGCAAAATTCTGCAGGTCAAACGCATCAGGAGAACACATGGCAAACAGAGTTATCATTCTGTGATCTAGGAAACAGTTGCACCAGTTCAGAGAATTCAAATACAAGATGATGCCATAACTCATTTTATTGCCAACAGGAAAGATTATTATTAGAGCTTTTTTGAAAATTTGATAACTGATGAAACACTTCCGACAAATTTTTTCATTCACCCGACCAAAAAATGTTTTCTTTCCTACATGCTTTCAACATACCTTGACTGATAAAGCCTGAATGTGCAAAATCAACAGTATATAAAATCATGAATGGGAAAAATGGGAACTCTTCTGATATTCTTCAGGAGGAGAAAAAGAAACTGCCACTCTTATACCAATTGAAATATTTAATAATATTCAAGTTTTGCACTTTTTCCTTGAATAATCCAAATGATGACAACAAAGAAAAGAATTTGTCAAGAAGGTAATATTTTTGTTATAACAAAGACAGTAACACTTTGGAGTGAAAGGTTATCACCAATGGTTGAGCTTATATTTACCATACATGTGATATCCCGACGGGATTTTAAAAAATCCCAATATTGAGACCCTAATCCCGATTCCCGATATCAGCTTATGAAATCCTGATATTTGTCTCTCACAAAAAAAAAAAAAAAAAAAAAAAAAAAAAAAAAAAAAAAAACAATCGTCGTTAAAATTCACACATCTCTCACCATATCTCGCACCTTCAGTAAAGTCAAAGTGTGCCGATTATCTCGGACGTAAGTGTCCAAGTGTGCCGAATGAGAGAATTAACGATAAAGTGACACTTTATGATATTGTTTATTGGATAATTGATTGTTTGTATGGGTAATAATTATTGAAATCACAAGTTAAGCGTGTCTTTGAATAGCCACCTGACTGCAATTAGCGGATTTGTTTTATATGCAGCGGTATTTTGTGATGTCCAAAAGATGTTTATATCCGGATAATAGGACATTGTGGGAGAAAAAGTATTCGTCTTTTGATCTACTTTAATTATTTTAGCACGTTTTGTATAATTATTTAACGATGGAGAATAAAATGATTTGTCAAGCCCTTTCCTGGCATATTGGTGCGCATTGAAATTTAAGTCGATATAAAAATCCAGTTTTGAGCCCCAAAATCCAGCTGAAAATCCAGTTTTGGCCGATTTCTGTTGTCACATGTATGATTTACAAATATAGTGTTCTGATTAATTTGGGTTAACATCCTCTAAATAAAAAATATACAAAACTTTATATCTATTGGAAAACAAGTTACTGTAACTTAGATCAATCCCACTTGATGACTGCTTCCTGGGTTCAAACTAGTACTTGCGCCAAAAGTGTGGAATGTGAAGGAGAATCTCAACCTTAATGGGATTCAAACCTACAAATCAGGAGTCTGGCACTATAACCCCTCAACCAATGCTCTCAACAACTCATATCAGAAGGGCAGTTTTCCAAACGACTGTTTCTAAGAGGGACCTGTACTAAAACTCCCATTCTCTGTAAGAAACTTTGCTATGCATTCTGACCATGAAGAAGATTCCTCAAAACATGGCCTAGACAAAGCAAATTTTCTGTGGAACACTTCTGTTTATACTACCCTGAGTACAACGCATGCCAGGGGTGCCGAATTACTTTGCCTGACTTGTCCGACTCAAGACTTTTGCCGGCTGACAAGTAGATTTTCCTGTATTGTTTGTCAACGAGCAAGTGAATTTCAGAGCCAGACAAAAATACAAAATGCCAGATTCTATCCTAAAGCAATTGCGAATGTTAATTTCTTCGCAATATGTGTTTACAATGTTGTATCAAGGCAACTGACTGGTGCTATAGTAAATAAAGTGCAGTAAAATAACTGCATTGCGAAGTTGTTTTGGCACAAAATTGACAAACTGGTCATTATATCTGGTGGTGCAAAGCAACCTGAAACATTCATAGAACCTGAAAAGGGTAAATCAAAAGTGCAGAGAGACAAGAATATGACCGCAAGCGCTTGCCTGTGGAGAGCTGGTTCACTAATTTTTACTGGCTCCAAAAGGACGACAAGCTTGACACACTTTACAGTCAATTGTAATAAACCTGATACCTGTTTTTCATTGTTTATTTGGGCAAGTGAGCTTTAGCTGTTGACAAGTAGAATTTTCAGTCCAACTTGTCTTTCAGTAAGTGGAAAAAATTAAAAACTCCACACCCCTGCATGCAATGGCGACCAACACGAAATGTTCCCATCTGAGACTATCGTAACACCCCCCTCCCCCACAAAAAAAGAAAAAAAAAAAGAAAAAATACACAAAATTGAATTATAAACACTGTTTTGTTTGTAATGTAGACACTCACACCTTTGCAATAATCTTAATTCCAATGATGCTGGTGCAATTATGCATACTTGCTACAGACAATTTGTCAAATGGAATAGATTATTGACTTTTATATAAAAGGTTTTGGGTGGGTGGAAAGAGTTTATTTTGAAGATGAAGTATGGTACTAGCTTTAGACTTCAAAATTTTCAAGTGCTTTTATCTCTAAGACTTAGCACATTTAATATAAATGTATTCCAACTTAAATCACATCATTTTCAATATGTACTGCATACATCATAAACTTAAACTTAAGTATATTAATGAGAAAATTAGAAGAAAACTTATATCCCCTGTCAAAAGATTAGTTGCATCAGGAACTTGCAGTCAAGAGGTGACACATGGAAAAAGCTTTATAGATCAAAAGGTTTACTGAAAGTTTTCACTCACTGAAAGAAATCATACAAGTTATGTCTGTTTTTTGTGCAAGTACTTAAGACAAACTTACATATAACTCAAGACCTGAAGGAATTAAGGAACATATACTGTGAAATCAATAATATTCATGGGGGATTAATTTTCGTGGATTTCGTGGTTCAGGTAACCCACAAAATCAAGTCCCGATGAACAAATTGTGCCCAAGATAATGTTAAGTCAATAACACCAAAAAAGGCGTGAAACGTGGTTCGTAGTTGGTACATCGTCCGTTGACAAGTTGTGTGCTTTACCTGCGGCTTTTCTGTACTTCATTCAATGAATTAACGATAAACATAGGTATGAATCGGATACTAAACCGACTGATGAGTTTTTTTTCAGGTGTGTACCCGTATTTTGTTTGTTTACTAAGTGCATCCAAACTGAAAGTAGAAATTGTAGTGACGTTCCGTCACGTGTCAGTCAAACCGCACTATACTGCGGATGCTATTTGCATTTATACGTTCCCTGGATGAAATGTTTATTTTTACTGATATTGAGTAAACTATTATTACTTTGGAACTTATTACTTAGTAAAGTAAATTGACTACTAGATTTCGTCTGCTGTATTCTCACCAAATTCACATTTTATGATGCTCGGATGGTTATACTAGTTAACTACAACGTAAATAATTATAATTAAGGTTGCATTATCAAAGACGGAAGGCCGACGTTTTTCACAGCTTTAAAATTCACAAAGACAGTTTTTACACACATTAAATTTTAACAATGAAAACAATAAGCAACATATTACAAAGTGTAATTGACACTTGACACTTGTTAATTGAGAAGACCGATCGGTAGGTTAATTACCATAGTGACGAATCTTCTGTTGTTTGGTCAGGTGGAAACACGTTAACTTGCATGTGTCAACAATTTCATAGCACAAATGCTGGATATTGTTTGTAAGGTTTCCTTTCACCGAATGTTGAAATCAATGAATTTTCGGCCCCGTATTTTTTTTTTAACCTGGCAACTGAATTCCACGAATTTACGACCCCACGAAATTGCCTTCTGCCGGCAGACCACGAAATTTTATGCCCTCAAATTTAAATGATTTCACAGTACTTTACTGATCATGCTGACTGTATGGGAGTCCTTGTGATTCTTCAATTTTCCCATTGTTATAGACAAGCAAACAAAGTTTCAATCAACTGTAACAAAGCACTAACAGAGTAATGGCTATAGATGGACCTACTGCTTACGTTCGTAAAACATCAAAGGCTGTAACAAAGCACTAACAGTTTAATGGCTATAGATGGACCTACTGCTTACGTTCGTAAAACAACAAAAGCTGTAACAAAGCACTAACAGAGTAATGGCTATAGACGGACCTACTGCTTACATTTGTAAAACATCGAAGGCTGTGACAAAGCACTAACAGAGTAATGGCTATAGATAGACATACTGCTTACGTTTGTAAAACATCAAAGGCTGTAACACAGCTATATGATAGTGAATTGTACTGGCAATAACTGACATGCATTGTTCCCCTATTATCATTTAAAATCCCACAAAGTTACAACTAAATCCATCAAACCACTATGGATATACAGCTCCAGATGGACATACTGCCTGAATTTGTAAAACAAATGGCTATAGCTCAGCTATACCTTTGTAAATTACGACAGCAATTGGCCCGCATTGTTCCCCCATCTTTATTTATAATCCCACCAAGTTACAAGTGAATCCATGCAAACTCTTAGGAGTTATGGTTCAGGATGAACTAACTGTGACAAAGGAACACAAACAGAGTGACTGACAACAAAAAAACAATATATACCTCATCATTCAGTGAGATACAAACTTGTAGCCAATAAAATAAAATAGTATTTAGTTTTTTAACTAATAAATAGATGTCTTATATTGTAAAACAGATAAATTTGTGAATAGTAATGTGTCAGTTTTCATTATGTCAAAGTCTTTTTCAGTGAAGTACATGATGATAATCTAAAAGAGATTCTAAACGAAACAATGTTGCTGTTTCTTAACTTCACATCAATTGTCAAAGTGCAGGTAGATTTTTTTTATTCTACTTAATTTTATTTATCTTTCTTTTTTGACAAGTCAATCATCAAAAATAAGTGACAGCATACATGCATTTTTGTTGTTGCTTTTTGCAAACATAATAGTCTGGCAAGGATGCCTAAGTTGAGGAGAAACAAAAAACAATTGAACAGAAGAAGCAAGTAGCCCCATATACATTAAAACAAGTTGCACTTGCCTCATACACATCAGAACAAGTTACACTTGCCTCATAGACATTACAACAAATTACAGTTACGTGTTAAGACCAGTTACACTTACATCATATGTACATTAAAACAAGTAACACTTGCCCCAAACACATTAAAAGGAGTCACACTAGCCCATACACATTAAAACAAGTTACACTTACCCCATACACAAACAAGAGGGCCATGATGGCCCTGGATCGCTCACCTGAGTACTTAGGTTTGCTGTTAAGCAGTATTTCATTTTTAATTGAAAATATGTAAGTGCCTACAAACCAAATATGTAAAATATCAGTCAATAAATAAAGGCTCTATGACAGAAAGTAGAAATATCTATTATAAGCTATGGTGACCTTGACCTTGACCCAGTGACCTCAAACCCTACCCATGGGTAGAGGTCCATGCAAGGAACCTCTATACTGAATATCAAAGATATTGGTCTATAAATGAAGGCTCTATGAGGTACAGTAGATAAATCTATTTTTAGCCTCCGTGACCTTTAACCTAATCCAATAATTTGAAAAAGCTTGATAAAGCTTGCTTCATGCCAAATTTTAAAATTCTAGGTCTTGTGGTTTCAGACAAGAAGATTTTTAAAGATTTTCTTCTATATTGTTATTTAAAACTTGTGACCCCTCGGGCGGGGCCAATAGTGACCCTAGGGAAATTTTTCTAATAAACTTGGTAGAGGTCCACTAGACAATGCTACACACCAAATATCTAAGCTCTATAACTTACGGTTTCTGACAAGAAGATTTTTTTAGATTTTCTTATATAACTCTATGTAAAACTAGTGGCCCCTGGGGCGTGGCCATTTTTGACTCAGAGGCCAGGATTTGAACAAACTTGGTAGAGGTCCACTAGACAATGCTACACACCAAATATCTAAGCTCTATAACTTACGGTTTCTGATAAGAAGATTTTTTAAAGATTTTCCAATATAACTCTATGTAAAACAAGTGACCCCCGGAGCGGGGCCATTTTTTACCCAGAGGCCAGGATTTGAACAAACTTGGTAGAGGTCCACTAGACAATGCTACATACCAAATATCTTTACTGTAGGCCTTCTTGTTTCTGACAAGAAGATTTTTTAGTTTTTCCTATATAACTCTATGTAAAACTAGTGGCCCCTGTGGCGGGGCCATTTTTGACCCAGAGGACAGGATTTGAACAAACTTGGTAGAGGTCCACTAGACAATGCTACACACCAAATATCTAAGCTCTATAACTTACGGTTTCTGACAAGAAGATTTTCCTATATAACTCTATGTAAAACAAGAGACCCCCGGGGCGGGGCCATTTTTGACCCAGAGACCATGATTTGAACAAACTTGGTAGAGGTCCACTAGACAATGCTACATACCAAATATCTTAACTATAGGCCTTGTGGTTTCTGACAAGAAGATTTTCAAGTTTTCCTTATATAACTCTATGTAAAATCAACTGACCCCTGGGGTGGGGTCAGTTTTGTCCCCAGGGACATAATTTGAACAAATTTGGTAGAGGTCCACTAGATAATGCTTCATACCAAATATCAAAGCTCCAGGCCTTGTGGTTTCGGAGAAGAAGATTTTTAAAGATCCAACTTATAAAATCTATTTTTAGCTCCAGTGAACCAGAAATGCAATGGACCAGAACCATTTGAACAATCTTGGTAGAGCTTCATGCAAGGAACATCCCAGGCAAGTTTCATTAAATTTTCCCCCTTTGGTTTCAGAGGAGATGTCGTTTGAATGAAAAGTTGACGACGGACGGACGGACTGACGGACGACGGACAAAGACCGATCAGAAAAGCTCACCCTGAGCACTTTGTGCTCAGGTGAGCTAAAAAAACAAGCTACACTTGCCCCATACACATTAAGACAGGTTAGGTATTTGAATACTGCACAGGCATCAAACAGATTGATTTAAGTTTGTTTTCTCAAAAGGACAAACCAGAAAACTTACAACTTAATCATGTTACAGGATTTATCAACATCACAATGTCACTAACAGCAATTCTTTCAACAAAATATACACTGATTTATACTTATTGAAATTAGAGCGGCCATAGGACACGGATGCCCCCACATTCTGCTGTATTGTCACAAAAAATCCAGTACAATTACAGGTGCATATAAACAATGTCCTTAAATTAAGGAGTCTAAAAATGCTACTTTTTGGTTAATCAGGGTGCATAACTATGTTGATCTCCAATAAATTTGCATCAAAATACCTAGGTGCGTAATTTTACATGCTGACAACTTTCTTAGTTCCATAGCTCTAGCAGGTAAACGTTTGGAGTTACACGTGACATAAGTCTAAAAATGCTTTCTTTTGCTTTATGTGTGGGCATAACTCTGCCGAACTCCAATTTTTTGCATCAAAATACCCAGGTGATTAAATCAAAATGCCGACAACTATTCTTAGAAAGTTTCATGGCTCTAGCAGTTACACGTTTGAAGTTACATTAAACACATACTGGTCTACATACAGATAGCGCGACAGCCAGACAGTGGGACAGCCTGACATCTTGACAAGGGCAAATCTATATTTCCTCCCCCACACACCCAAAGTGGTGGGGGCATAAAAAACCCTTCTTCCAACTGAAAAACAAAAAATATGGGTAAACTGTCCTGACTTCCCGAAAGTTCAAAAAGTGTCAGACATTTGGTCTGACAAGCTCTGAAAATCTGTCAGACCAAAACAAAATGTCGGACCGAATGAAATTTACAACAAAAACAAACTAAACATGTAACATGACGCCATTTTGAAAACACAAGGCTTGGGATAAATGCCAGGCAGTCGGACCAATCCAGACTGAAAAAATGTCGCACCAAGTGAAAATTTATCGGATATGTCCGTTGGACTGATGTATTTCGGGAAGTCTGCTGTCAAGCTGAACATTACAACTTGATTGTACTGAATGGTGTCCTTTTTTTTCAGAAAAGTCTAGTTTCTATCTGAAATAATTGAAAATGACAATGACTTTCTTTTACATGTTTTTCAAACATCAAAAATGTTTTATACTAATCATCATTTAAACTAAAATACTTATATAAGCTGGCAATCACGATAGCTGGAAATTTTAAAAGACATTTTAAAATTTTTAGAATGAACATCAACAGAAATTTATTTTGCCCACATTATGAAGCCATCTATTTAATTTGAGATCTTGTAAAAAGAAAAAAGAAGAAAAAAAAAATCAGTTAATTTCAAAAAGCAGTGAACGAAATGTTTTCCAGTGTCATCGTTACTAGGGTTCATTCATTAAAACTCTTGAGTAACTTCATTCACAATATATACTTTATCAACGGAATTCCTCACTTTCCAAATATCACAATCCCTAAATCAAACGCTATAAAACAGGCTTTTAAATCAGTTATCAAAGGTTGAGCGATTTAAATCTTTATCTTTGCTATGTCTATGAGAAAAGTATATGAAACATGCTTAACTTGCGTTTTATCTAGCAACCAAGGAACGACTGTAAGTAAAAAAGATCTGTAAATAAATCATCAATCCCGTTGAAATCCATCGAACAAAGACCGATCCTGGGAAAATGTCGGTACAGTTGATATTTTTTTCAATTAATCATGTTCTGCTTTATAAATAACTTCAACATATATTTAATAACATATTACATGTTAAAATTTTCAATACAATCGAAATTTCTATATGGCTTATTTCTGCAAAATTTTAATAGAACACAATTATCACAAAGTGTTTCTGCAAATGGAACAGATATCACAAAGAGAATTTTTATGACTTATTTCAACAAACTTTGGAATAAGGACTCAAAATATATAATCACAATCTAATGGGATTTCTTTCTACCACTGTCATCTTACTTAGGATTGAACTTACCAAACTAATTCTTATCAAGCTTAAAATCTCTGCAATGTTAGTATATTCTTGAAAAATAAAATTGATTTTGGCAAAGAAAGACAATTTCCCTGCAAAGGCAGATGACATGTCAAGGACAAAAGCTCTTGTAAGAAAATGTAACTCTTGATATTATAGTGCAAATGCAGAATGGCTCTTGCATAGGCATCTATATCTAGACAATCCTTGCAAAGGCAGACAATTCACTGAGTGCAAATGGCTACTGCAAAAACAGAAAACTAGCTCATACACAGAAAGATGACTTGTACGGGCAGATAAATGTAACGAGCTGATAGCTCTTGCAAAAGCAAACAACTCCTGTAAATGTAGATTTCTCTTCTTTTGGCAGATGACTAGCACAGCAGTGACTGGTGTCTCTTACAAAGGCAGACATCTGTGAAGGCAAATGACTCTTGTAAATGCAGACAACTCTGCTAAGGTACAGATGGCCACTGAAAACGCATACAATGTCAGTTATGGTAGATAATCCTTTCTGATATCTCTTGTGATGTCAACTCTCCTGCAGAAGTACACAACTGTTAGTGCAAATGACACTTACAAAATCTGCAAATTCCTGTGAGTGCAGATGACTTTTCCAAAGGCAGACAATTCTAGTCACAGCCAACGGCAGACCACTCCTTTGATTTCAGATAACTTTTGCAAAGGCAGAAAGCTCTAATATAGGCTAGTTCTTGCAAAAGCAGACAACCTTTATGAGTTCAAAAAATTTGTAAAGGCTGACAAACCAAGCAAGGGCTGATAGCTCTTGCAAAGGCAGACCTCTTCTGAAAATACAGTTTTCTCTTGTAAACGTAGACAAATCCATGAGTGGAGATGACTCTTGCAAATGAAAACTGCAAAAGCTTCTGCCTCAGGCAAAGGCCAACAACTGTGAAGGCTCATGACCCTTGCTAAAGCAGACAAAAGATAGGGCTGTTAGTTATTGCAAAGACAGACAACTCCTAAGATTTCATCTTTTTTGTAAAGGCACGTTACTCTGACTGATAGCATTTGTAAAGTAAAAAATACTCCTGGAAGTTCAGATGACTCTTGCAAGGCAGACAAATCCTAAAATTTTGTCAAAGGCTGAAAGTTCTAGCAAAGACAAACAACTCCTGTAAGTGCAGATTTCTCTTGTATAAGCAGACAACTTAGTGACTGCTGATAGTTTAAACTTGTTTATTTTACATCTATTGAGAAGCAAGTGCTAGCAACTTATTTTAATCCCTCTCGATTACTGCTTCCTGGGTTTAAACCAGTACTCACGCCGAAAGTGAGGAATGCAGAAAGTCACTGTAGACTCTCACCTCTGGTGAGATTCGAACCAGTGACCTCCAGATCAGGAGTTCAGCGCTCTAACCCCTTAACCACTGCTCCTAGTTGCAGATAACTAGCATAATTATGAAGACAATTTCAGCGAAGGCTGATGTTTCTTACAAAGGAAGACATCTATAAAGGCAGATTACTCTCGTAAAGGCAGATGACTCCTGTTTAGAAAGACAACTCCAGTAAGGTACAGGAACCTCTTGGAAAGGCAGACTCTTTCAAAATCAACCAATTCCTGTCAAAACAGAGAAGACAACTCTAAGCTCTTGCAAAAGCAGGCAACTCTAGTGATTGCAGAATTCTCTTGTAAGGGTAGTCAGTCAAGCTTTTTAGGCTGATGGCTCTTGAAAGGAAGAGAACTCTTCTGCAAACAGATGGCTCTTGCAAGCCCAGACATTTCATCTGAATTGACATGACTTGTAATGGCAGACAACTCATGTGAGTACAGAAAATTTGTAAATGGTGACGGCTGATGGTGCATATGAAGCTGAACAATTTTTGTAAGAACAAAATACTCTTGTCAGACAGATACTTCCATATTAAATAAACATCTTGCAGGAGGAAATAACTCAAGCAACATTTTGCACTACACAATATGAATACAAGTTGTCAATTATCTTTCCAAAGACAGAATTTTGTGCCTAAGTTATTGCTTTTTTTCTCATTCAACTCACAAGGTTTTTAAGGTGTTTACCTAAATTGAGGTCAACAGGTTTTCCATTTTTTTATAGTCCATATTTAGAGTCTGTATAAGAAGATAATTTTTTGTCTGATAAAAGGATATATACTTAAATGCTGACATCTGAAATCCATTTTTAAATATTTAACGAGCATGCTAATGCATGCGAACATGCAGATTATGCCTAGGGAGGTTACATAACTATTTCAACTTCATTCAAGATATATGTAATAGGTTTTTCATTCACAAGATCTAACCTCCTATCTTCCTTTATCACTATTGATAAACCTCCAAATTTTGATGTACTTTCACTTTAAAAAAAAAAAAAACTGGCAGCAGTTCAAACATCATGGCTTAAAGGGACATTTTCAAGTTAGCAAAGTTAAGATAAAAAGCCTCAGTGACTTTGAATAATTGTAAACTTAACTGTTTTCTGAAAAATGTGGCAACTTTAGGGGTAAATGTTCACTTTTTCAGGGTGAAGTTAAGATTTGCTTTTCAAAGGGCTGTAGAGATTTAATGACACTTTTTCTTTCTTCACTTTTTTCTTTCTCTCTTTTTAATATTAGTTTTTGTACAAACAGATTGAGCTACATCATATGGAGGTCATGAGAGAAGGTTAATTCAACTGAGGAAAGAAATGAAGGTACAGGTAAGTAAGGGTCTCAGATTAAATAAGAACTCACATGGTCATTTACTCGGAAATTTGCACCCTCAAATATTTAAATGGTAAAACACACTATGTCTGTGCTAAATATAACATATAATCTGATCACCTAAAGTTTATGCTGCACTTCATTATATTATATGTTATTTGGGTTTTTGAGTGATATATGTGGATATATTACCTGCCAAGATTTTATATCACCCGAGCCGTTAGGCGAGGGTGATATTTATCTTGGCAGGTAATATATCCACATATATCACCCAAAAACCCAAATAATAATTTAATTACCCTTCCCCTGCCGAGTAAGACAATTTAAAAAAATCATTGCTGTTTCAAATGAAACGTCGAAATAAGATTCCCTTTAGGGTACCCCTTCACCGCAAAATGACATCACAGGATAATTTGTGCTGGCGAAATGCGGTATTTTCCCAGAAGTGATAATTATGTTTTTTGAAAATTGATTTTATATCTTTAATGAAAGCCATAAATTTGGGTTAATATATCCGCGCATTCATTACAGATTATTTTCTTTCTTTTTTTTTATTTTTATTTCAATAGTTCGTCTGTAGATCTACATGAAGTTTTTGCTTTTGTACCTAACGAATGTAAACAAGAGAAAAGGAGTAGTCTGTTGAAGACACTTTTTTGTTATTAATATCAAAGTTTGGCGAGGTCATATTTGTTTCAAATACTGATGAGAATATTTATCACTACTCAATTTTGGTAAATATATTTTTTTTGACAATTAAAAAGTGTTTGTATATCGGAATTTACACTTTACAAAATCGAACCGTATGCGCATCGTCACAACGCATGTTGTTTACAACGTTTACAACATGGGGTACCAAAAAGGGAAATTTAATGTGTATATTACCTGTCTGGCTCGGTTACATCAATTTCTTTCGGCGGATCAATAGCCAATCAAAAAGGAGAAAAAAATCTGGAAGGGTAATAAAACTTTTTGCATATTTGTATTAAAAATCCCTGAATTTTGAGCACACATCCCCTGAAAATCTTGCCACTGTATATGAAACAGATTGCAAGCTTATTCTTACCTAAGAAATAGAAGGACAAAATTGCTTACAATGTGCCTGTGTTGACCACAGATGTCAAGTAGAAATATATTATACACTCGGACCCCGTTACTACGCGCCCCGTTACAACGCTAACCTCAGTATAACGCTCAAGGGTCATGGCTCCCAAAAAAAAAAATTAAAAAAAAACAAACTATTTTTCACCGACCATAATTATTTTAAATGCATTTCTTACGTGCTGTATCCATAACAATGCTTGTTTAATGTGTCAGCGAAGTACAATTAACTACGAAATTAGGACGCTCTAGGGCGGGAAAAGTGCGAAAGCATGCAAAGTCTGGTGTTAATCCGCTTCTTTATTCGTTGTGATCGATGATCAGTCAGGTGTCAAAATTTTATGAAAACCTCAAATTCGAAGCTCTGACGCGCAAACATCGATGAACTGAGTAACAAACACAAGCCGAAAATATGTTTAAAAACCTTGCGATTTCTCTTGAGCGGCACTCAGTTCGTTGTATCTCATTAAAATATTACAGGACTGCAAAGAACTTCAAAGCGCGGCACCATATCTTAAGTGCTGTATCCATAACAACGCTTGTTTAATATGTCAGCGAAGTACAATTAACTACGTAATCAGGATGCTCTAGGGCGGGAAAAGTGTGAAAAGCATGCAAAGTCTGGCGTTAATCCGCTTCTTTGTTCGTTGTGATAGATGATCAGTCAGGTTTCAAACTGTTATGAAAACCTCAAATCCGAAGCTCTGACGCGCAAACATCGATGAACTGAGTAACAAACACAAGCCGAAAATCTGTTTTCTATCGAACGGTACAAAGTTCGTTGTATCTCACGAAGATATTACAGGATTGCAAAGAACTTCAAAGGCACCCTATCTAAAGTTCAGTCAGTAAGAAATCTATACATGATGCCAGGATGGATGCGAGACACAAGTCAGTGCAGCGAAAGATGGCTGAATTCTTCAGCAGAGAAAACAGGAACGACGGGTAGATACATCAAAATAGGTACAATGAGTTACGTGCAGCGTTACACATTGTAACTTACCGATTTTCACAGTTTTACTTTCTTAACGCTTACGCCGCGGTTTTCCCGGGAATCGTGTATGTTTACATTTTTCTTATGGGATTTTATCTGTGTTTTTTGAAACAAAGCAGGTAATATTTTACCAAATAATAATTTTCTCTATACAAAATGTATCTTTAGTGGTTAACAAACAAATTTGGTTATGTTTGAACTTAAACATAATGATACAGTTACATGTTGGTGGGTGGGGTAATACTAGCAAATTCAACAGGTCAACTATACGATCTCGGTAGGCGCGTTATATATCGGAACCCCGTTTATATCGCGGTGTGAAACCTTGGACCCCAACTAGAGCGCTATAACGGGGTCCCAGTGTACTGTAGTTTTTCTTTCATTTTTGTAAATAAAAAGTAGGTCAATCTACAATAAACAAAAGCCTATGCCAAAATTAAAGTATTCCAATTCAAGATTTTTAAGTAATAAAAAGGTAAAATTAACTTTGCACCAAATCTTCACCAAAATGTTTTGTTATATTTTTTTAGTTTCAGCATGTAAACTAGTGATTTAGAAAACCACCACAGTCACTTATTTCCACTGTTGACTCATACTTTTTTTCCAAGTCAAATTTGAACATAGTTAAAAAAAATCAATTTATAACAGAATTAAATTGCAACTGTCTCTTTAACCAGTTTTTCATTGCACAACATGATCTAAGTGTGTAGGTGGTGTCTCCCTTAGGATTCTTTCGCAATCACTTAAGAAAAACGTCCCTGACAAAATGTTTAAGCATATACTATCAAATAAAGTCATTATATGGTATGTACATACCAGTCTATTTTGAATACCACTTTTAAAATGAGTGTTCAATTCACTTTTAATGGAATTTAAGTCAATTCAGCATTTTGATGAGTCAAGATTTGAAGGTAAGTGACAATTAAACTAAATAATAGGCGTAATTTTTACCTACATCGATCAATGATTAGAAATCAAATATGAAGTATACAAAAAAAGAAGAATTTAAATCATTTTTATGAATAACTAACTGATGAATGGGCATGACAGACTGAGAGGTATTTAAAAATGGCTGCCATTTAAATCAGCTGATAAGAGGCCTTTTGAAGGGACATAAATTAAAATTTATTTAATTCTTTCATGAATAGAAGAAACTTCATTATGAATTAAACAAATATACATTCTACTGAATACATATGTCTGAAAAAAGTAATATGTAACCTTGAAACAATGATGCATCTCTGTGTACCTTAGGATTTATAACAAATACAGTAAAACCCTGAGGATAAGCATTTTGTATAACTGTTTCACACCTTAATTCTGATGATATAAGACCCAGACTTCTGAATAAAACTATTTACAAATGCATTGTACAATTTTACTTTTAAAGCAGGAGTTTTTCTCCCCCTCTTATCACAGATGTGGACAACAACTTGTTTCATTAACACTCACAATGACCATGAATTGTGCTCAAGTGAGCTAAAAACAATTCTTTTAAAATGACAAATGGGTTGTGGACCACCATTAAAAGTACTGTGCCCACTGCTTGTCAAGACCATTAATATGCCAAGTTTTAATACACATGACAGTCAATCATGTATAGTAAAACTAACAAAAGATTTGTACACGACGCATTTGTACAGAACCCTGAGATTTTGCCGCTAATGACATCATTTTTGACTTACAAAAACTACAGATTTCAAAAAGCATCTGTACATGGTAGACAATTTTCCCTGTCTTAACATTGTGACAGTTCTCTTGAACAATTTGACAAAACGCATTATTACAGGTAATAAAATGACAAGAAAAGAGTGACATTTATTGTTAAATTTTGTACCAGTAATCTTTATTTTGTCACATATAGTTTTATAGAAAAACAAACGAAATAAAAATTAACTGAAGTTATCTCACTTAGTAGTGATTACAGAGAATTAAGACTGCATTTCAGGCATTGTGAATGAAAGTAAATATATTAAACGTATATACTCTGACTATAATAAGCGATTTAGTTAAAGATATATGAAATAAGAAAACGGTTAAAAAAATTGGTTTACCATTCAGTTACAAAAAGAGATAATAGTTTAGCAGATTTGGTATAAAAATATTAGTCTTACAGAAAATATTAATGGTACAGAGTAAGTTAATTAGTTAAATATGTGAATTGGTATTTTCAGAAATTTAAAACTTGATCCATGATTTAGCACAAAAATAATACTTTTTCAGGAAGGCCTTAGCATCATATGATCTTAAACATAAAAGTAAAAACTGGCGTCACACGAACATCTTGTGAAAATATAATAGTCATCATTATACAGCTTATAGAATCTACTGCCTGTAACTTTTGTAATTTCATTTTGTAAGATTTTTAAAAATAAAGATTTGCAGATCTTTAGTAAGTTAGCCATATAAGTCTGTGAAGAAGTAAATCTTTATTTTACAAAATCTCTAGTTGACACTTATTACTTGATTTTCAATATAAAAAAAAGTTAAATTTTGTGGGAATTCTTTGAGCAGAGCCTTCTGTACAGACTTTGGCTATCTCAGTTGTTAATTTTTGGCTTGCATTCTGGTTAGCTCTATATGATGTGGCTGATAACATACTTTCATAATCTAAATACTATATAATTGGTATAGAATTCAATAAGCTCAGTACTACATGGCTGGTGCACACTTTCTAGAGCTCAAAACTTGGTGCAGACTTTCTAGAGCTCAAAACTGCTCAATTCTGAATGGTTGGTGCAGAATTTTTAGAGCTCAAAACTGCAATTCTGCATGGTTGATGCAGACTTTCTAGAGCTCAAAACTGCAATTCTGAATGGTTGGTGCAGACTTTTTAGAGCTCAAAACTTAATAGTTGGTGCAGGCTTTGACAGCTTTGACAATAATTAACTGGTACATACTTTTATCAGCCTAATGGAATACAATGGGTTGAGACTTTGGTAAGCTCAACAGTACATACTGATATACATACTTCATGAGCTCAAATCTAACTGACTGGTACAAGTTTGGCAGACTGGTACAGACTTTCATATGACCTAATATTTCATACCTGGTTCATACATTTTGTATGCTCTTAGCTAAATTATTGGTACAGATTTTTGTACGCTCAACACTACCTGTTAATTAATACAGACTTTTGGTATTTGCTCAACACTGTATGACTGGTAGAGGTTAGCTCAAAACTAAATAACTAGTACAGATGATAGCTGGCTCAATACTACATGATTAGTAGATTTTTTTGTGTTTAAAGTTCAATACAATATCACTGGTGCAGATTAGATAAGCTAAATACTTAATGGTTGATACAGACTAATAATTAGGGGAATCTTAACAAAGCTCAAACTAGGTAAATGAATTTCTGGTTTAATTTTAAGCTCAAAACAATGTGATAGGTACACACTTTGATTAAGTAACTAATACTGATTCATCACATCCAAATCTGGTGCTTGTGACAACCAATTTAATAACTAAACACACTGCATAATTTAAGTTAACAAACTCGATAAAATGGGGGAACTTACTTAATAATACAAATTGAATACATAACATTACATAGAAAGAACATTGCAAAACATTACATACAAACAATTTTATACTTATTATTCAACACTACTGTAGCTAATGTACAAATAAAATAAAAATCCAACATCAATACAATTACCTTACTGTTACCGTATATACCCGCTTATAAGACGCATTTTTAGGAATCATATTATAAGGTTGTCGAGGGGGGAGCGTCTTATAAGTGCGTCCTTCAAGAGAAAAAAAAATCCCAACAAGAATCTGGCTCCTACAATCAAGATTTTGGCAACCGTAATGTGCTGCAAACTGTTCAGTAACTTACCGGGGCTAAACAAAAAATAACAAGGCAAACAATTACCATTCTTGTAGAAATTGATCAACGACTTTAAATTAGTATTAAAAGTATTGCTAGATGTTCTTGTTTTGGTCTAACAAAAGCTTTTTTCTCCTTTTTAGACAGCGTCAGCGGTACTTTCATTTCAACATCAGCCATTTTGCTAGGAGTGCTAAAGCGCATTCCGGGCCGTACCGCACCGTATTAAATTATGCTCAATCGGCGTATACTACTCATTCTTTTTTTAACATTATTTTATGTTTTTAAATAAAAGAATGTTTGGCAATAAGTTAATATTTAATTCTTTTTTTTTTTCAATTAAAACATCACTTTAAAAACTGTAAATCGCAAGTATTGCTTCAAGTCATGCTAACAATAATGTTAAATTCTCACATTTAAAAAACTGTGAAATTTAGTAAAGGGGTCTCACTAATGAACAGACTGTTATTTCAATGATTCGCAGGAGTTGATAGCTGAGACCCTTTTACTGTTAATTGTCTGACATTGTATATTAATCATATGCCAATTAGATGCCAATTTTCAGCAATTTCTTATCGAAGAACGTAATTGTTGTATAAACACAACCAGCTTGTGATTGCCTAATTGTGTTTCTATTGATTGGTTTGAATTTGCTGATTGACAGTTCAGTATGCATGACTACCTGCTCAGACCGCAACATGATTGGATAATATATCGATATGGGCATGTTTTATTGCTGATACTGCCGTTGGCGTTAGTGAGAAAATGGTTCGTGTCTGGCAATCCAAACAAAGTAAATTGATGAATGTGATAGCGCCTTCGGTAAAAAAAAAAACGCGATTGAAGTTAAATTGAAAGACTCCGTAAATGAAACGAGAAATAGTTGACCGATCATGTCTACCTGCTCAGACCGCAACATGATTGGATAATAAATCGATATGGGCATGTTTTATTGCTGATACTGCCGTTGGCATAAGTGAGAAAAGGGTTCGTGACTGGCAATCCAAACAAAGTTAATTGATGAATGTGATAGCGCCGTCGGTAAAAAAAAATGATGCAGTTGAAGTTAAAGTGAATGACTCGATAAATGATACGAGAAATAGTTGACCGATCATTACTTGTGCTACAAGTAAGGGCATTTTAGCTTGCCAAATTTTAACTGTGGTGTAGTGAAACCAATTAAATGTCATTGTTATAATTGGTAATTATGGCAATGTGATGAATTGTTAGTGCTTGGGCTTGTATGATCATACCTTTAGGCAATTAAATATTCAAAAATGATTAAAATACGGTACCGGATGTATACAGTTGCTGTTGATAAATGGATGTCACTGTATTTGAAGTTTTTCTTTGGGTTTAAGAAATGAAATTAATTCAGACCTTGTCAAAAATTAAATAAAATATGTTAAAATTATTTTTGTTTAAATATTTTTAAATTACCAAAAACAAATACAGCAGTTGGGTTTCCAAGTGAAAGTTCAACTTTTCATGAACCCCGTGACCTCGGACGATGTGAAAATCTGCCCGCGTCTTATATAAGAGGGTCAATGCAAAAAGTACAGATTTTCAACTCAAAGTTAGGGGTGTGTCTTATAAGCGGAAGCGTCTTATAAGCGAGTATATACGGTAATAAAAAAAATTTTGGCATACACATATATCCAGTTTAATGTAACCATGTGCAAGTTAAGAAGCTTTCTGGAATTCTAAATAAACTATGGCAAGTCATCAATCTTCTTGCTTTTAGAAGACTGATCATGACTGAACTCTGTACCAACATCTAAACACTCTGACAGGCCTAGCAGCCATTATCCTGAAGAAGGCAGCACATGCAATAATATTCAACAAATTTACGTATACAATTCTACCTATAAATAGTTTTACTATAATATGCTACAATTCTAACAATATCACATACAATGTAAATGTATTTCTAACACTCCAACTATTTTTACAATAATAATAACAACAGCAAATTTTATGTTGTGATAATGTACTGCTTAAAAGTTATAAAGAAAACCTGTAGTTGTCATTTTTGTTGGTTACTAGAACAGTGATTGGGGCATTTAGTCTTAGCTCAGTAGGTCTTCAGTTTGAATCCTAGCCAGAGCATAAGATGTGTCCTTGGGTAGACATTAATTTCAAACATGCACCTCAGTCCATCCAGACAGTCAGTAACTGGTTTCTTGCTCAAGCAAATGGTTCTATCAAGAATGTTGACTCAAGAGTGATCAGGGAACCAAGCTGGAAAATCTTGTATCACAAATGAGCTTAAATAAATTAGTACACACAAATAAAAAGAAAAAGAAAAATCTCGTAGTAAAGACTGGTAAGTACTGAGAATCTTCCACCAAGAAAAAGCTTGAAAGAAGCTTTCAATAAGTATGTTATTTTAGAAAGAAATCCATCTGAAATCACACCTGCAGCACCCAGAACTAAGTTTAAAAGCAATTAACTAATAAAATGTCAATTACAGAAAAATAAACAATGCCAAAAATTGTCTGAAAACATATATAGACTGTCTCAAAGAACTTGTACAGTCAATAGTCTTAACAAATTGTTATGTATGTACAAAGATATACTTCAGCTGGGGTCCATTAAACTTTTACAGAGCTAAAAATACTATTTCAATGGCCTCAATCAGTTACTCATATTTTCATTCGGATGAATTTTATAATCATAAACATTTTTTGATGCCATGTATAAATATGACCAGACAATCTAAGACAGCATTAAATGTATGAAATATCAGAAGTATCAAAAAGAATAATAGTAAGACTCAACTTAAAAATACAATGTTACAATGTGTACTGCTGGTTTTAAGAGTAACTTCCTCTTAAATTGTAATTTCCAATGCAACAGTATATAAATATCATATGGCTTTGATTGGGACAGTACATATTGTCAATCTGAGAAGAATACTGTCACCTCTGAGGCAAACCCTATATTTCTCCGAATGTTGACAATATGTACTGTCCCTCTCAAAGCCATATGATATTTATTTTATAATACTGAAAAAAACATATTTTTGTTTTCCTTATTTTCCATCAAAAAACTTGGTCGTTTGATGCAAGCGAATGTTTATAACATAGATATTGAACATGATTTGAGTAAATAATATCAGTTTTAATTTTTTGGTTATTCATTTGCCTGTGTATCTGTAACTGACAGACAAATTTTAGAGGTCTTAACACTCCTTATGAATTAGATCTTAAAACCAGCAAAAATAAAATTTAATCAGAAAATTTTAATCATACCAGATGGTCCATTTTTCAAATCTGTTGGTAAAAAACAAGACATTTACTTTTACAAAACTAATCGTTACTTACTAGTCTTTTTTCCTTCAATTCTACATTTTAAGAATTATGAATAAAACTTTTCACAACACAATTCATTTATTAACCAGTCTTGTCTTCCCTTTTACTATAAATCTTCAAGAAAATTTTTTTGACCCTTTGTATAAAATACTCATAAAATCTGTATTTTTCTCAGTGATTTCTACTGAACAACTACAAAATGTACTTGGATTTATCTTTTTTTCCTGGGATACCATTTGTGTTAATCCTGAAAGACTATTTGCATTGATGCCCTAGGTCTAATAGCATTCAGTCATTTGGGAATAAAGCTTCAGGTGACAATGGTAAAAGAATTATAATTCACAAACAAGGACTTCTACCAAAAAGAAAAACTTGCTTTGATGTCTAAGTCTACACTTTATGTCACTGAAATGCATATAGCATCTATTCATGGAATATACAGGTTTACAACATGCAATGCGCTGTGCTGAACAAGACAGTAGTTAACATACCCATTCGTCCATTTTTGTCTGAAACTGAGATGGTATCAGTTTTATTATACCATTTTTAACATTTAACTAATTCTCATTAATATTTTAACCTTAATCCTGCTTGCGGCAATTGTGTATGGCCTTATGACCAGTGCAGACCAAGATCAGCCTGCCCATCTGTACGTCTGATCATGGTCTGCACTATTCACAATTCAGTCAGTAGATTTTCAATAAGCACCCACAAAAACAATGAATGGATCTGTCCAAATTGAAAGATGGACAAGTCCTTTTCAGATAATTAGCAGGATACATGTAAGTGGTAACTATCAAGTCTTTTTTTGTTTAATTTACTGAAGATTTATGCAAGTCAAAATTTAAACATAATATGATTTCATCAATGCAGGAGTGATCCAGTAACAATGACAAAACAAAATGCACAGTTTCAATTTTTCACAAATGAAATATAATGGGCCATATATTTTCACTGGACTTCTGCATTTTTGTAAGTGCATTTCTGAACTCTGACAATTTCACAAATTAGACTAGATTATTCCAGTTAGTGAGCTGTATCACTATATTCAAATACTGGTATGTTGATCACTAACTTATTCAATAATTGTTTAACTCATTTGTCAACATACAGTAGTGTTCATTCCTATTGCCTCCCTTTAACAAATCTCATAATGATAATCTCCCTTTAACAAATTTTGATATTCATCAAGTCTGTCCATGATTAACTTTAAAAAATCTTGATTTACTTTCTATTAGAGACTTTCATATCTACTAGCTTCCTTCAACTTTTATTTCAAACATATCTGACCCCTAAATCAATGTTCATATCAATTACCTCCCTTTGATTAGCATTTGTATTACAAAAGAAGACAACTGCAGTCTTTGAAACACCAGAGTAAAACACTCCAAGTTATCTCTTTTATAAGAAAGTTAAATTGAAATAACACCAGAACTGGAAAGCTGAAAAGATAAAAGAGAATGACTTGGACGCCTAGACCTACTGTGATTTTTTATTACTTACCTCCGTTTAAAATTTCCAACAAGAGTATCATTCACCTTGGCAAGCCCTTATAATGGCAAACACTAAAAAGTCTTATCAATAATTTTGATTTAAAAACTATATACTTAAGTATGCTATGTTTGTAAGGCAGATGTGAAAATAGTTCATTTTCCCCTGATTTCAGCCCCAGCCTATTTTGGGAATTCAGTTAAAATGATAAGATTCGGCATGAACAACCAAAGACTGGCATTTTTTTTTTTTTAATTTATTCTGCCCACATTAAAGAACATCAAACATTGTACAGTACTGTCATATTTACCATTACACTACATGCATAATTTACATGGGATTTATTCAAATATTTATTCATGATTTATCAAAATGTCCTTCAACAGTTTTAAGCCATTTAAATGTCCTCAATTTCAATCTCATTTTCCTTTAATCCATATATAAGAGATAAACTATTTTTCATTGAAGTTTACCTTTTTTTGCAGTTTTTATTCCAAAATATGCATGAACTAATAACATTAAAGTGAACCTTGCTACCTCAAGTCAAAAGTCAAGTAACAATGATTAAAGAGGCTGTACTCCAGATTTGACATAAAAAAAAAAATTTTTCATAAATTATATATTTAGATGCCGTGAGATTATAACAACATAATATTTTACTTCAAAACTGATTATAAAAGTCAAAATAGAATAAAAAAAATATTTTCGCTCCAGCCTGATTTGAACTCTGGACCCTCATGTTAACAAAATATTTCCAACGCTTTTACTGTCATCACCATCGCCGCATGTGATATTACAGATATTTACTTTAAATCTTATACGATATAGTTATACCGTCGCGTTACGGTATACCACTTTGAATGGGAAAAAAATCAATTTATAATGTAATTATTTGACTTATTTTTTGTCAGTAGGTTATTTTTTAAGCATTAATCATAAATATTACAAGAAATTTATAATACAAGAAAACTTTCTTTTTTTGTCATCTGGAGCACAGCCCCTTTAAGGAAAATGAAGAGGTATTTTAAAAATCTGTCCAGTATTTTCTTATTGCATGCCTGTCTTTAAATACTAGATATACATAAGTGCATGTAGTTCTGAAGTTATGCCCCCTAATCAGGAAAACAGTCTGGCAAGTTTTCATGCCATTTGGACATAAAAACTGGCCTCTTGAGTGTTAACAAAGTAAAACTGTGTTTTGACCCCATGACCTACTTTTTGATTAAAGATGACCCATATTCGAACTTAACCCTAGATATTATCAAGACAAACATTCCGACATATTTTCATGACATTTGGAAAAAAAATGCAGCCTCTAGAGTGTTAATTTGTTTTTTCTATGTTTTGACCCTGTGACCTAGTTTTTGACTCGAGATAACCCATTTTTGAAACTGACCTAGAAGTCATCTATACAAACATTCTGTCAAATTTTCATTACATTTGAACATAAATAAATGGCCTCTTAAGTGTTAACAATGTAAATCTTATTTTGTCTCGATGACCTAGGCCTTTTTACCTCAAATGACTCATATTCTAACTTGACCTAGATATCTTCGAGACAAAGACTCTGACAAATATTTATCACATTTGGAAACAAAATGTAACCTCTAGAGTGTTGACAAGGCTTTTCTATGTTTGACCCTGTGACCTAGCTTTTTTCCCCAAGATAACCATATTTGAAGCTGACCTAGAAATCATCTGGACAAACATTCTGACAAATCAAAGTGTTAACGAGGCAAATCTGTATTTTGACCCCATGACCGTTTTTTTTTACCTCAAATGACCCATATTTGAACTTGACCTAGATATCAAGACAAAGATTCTGAGAATGTTTATCACATTTGGAAACAAAATGTAGCCTCTAGAGTGTTAACTAGGTTTTTCTATGTTTTGATCCTGAGACAAAGTTTTTGACCCAAGATGACCTATATTCAAATCTGACCTAGATATCATTAAGACAAACATTCTGACAAGTTTTCATGTCATTTGAACAATGTGACCTCTAGAGTGTTTACAAGGTTTTCCTTTGCTATGGCCTTGTGACCTAGTTTTTAGTCCGACATGACCCACAGTCGAACTTGACCAAGATCTTATTCTGATCAAGTTTCATGACAATTTGGTCAAAAATGTAACCTCTTAAGTGTTTACAAACCAACTGTGAATGATGGACAATGGACACTAGACATTCAAGGATCCTAAAGCTTATCCTGAGCTGTGTTCATGTGAGCTTAAAATCTTTCTGTCATGCTAACTAATGTTATTCATTATTGACTTTGCTCAAAATGTACATGTATTAAGCCTGAAATATCAGTGACTGCTTTAATGAGACTAATGTTTATTAACCTTGACCAATATGGCCCACACACTCAACTACTTACCATGAACCCTGAAGGCTGAAACAAGTATTGAAAATGGTAAAGCAAACAAATGAATCCATGCACCGCTAGCTTATTTTGTCCATTACAGTAAATATCAGTATACTTGACATCCAAAGTCGTCAGCAAACATGGCCAGGGTTATCAACCTTTTGATTATTTTGTTTTAACTCTTATTCAATTAAGTCAAACCTTAAGACCTAAAGTTACTTTTTTCAAAACCAAGCCTGTCAGTTAAGCAAGGAAACATGAATTACTTCCCGATCCCATATCACCCTTTGTCTGGCGAAATTTGTTGGACCTTTAGATTACCATTATAACATTGTAAATATAACATTAAGTCACGGCGATAACGATTCTTTTGATGTCTATACCTCTCCATTCTCACTGAATGAGTGGACACTTCAGCCATCCAAATATTGCTGAAGAGCCGCGGATACCATAATTTTCATAAACATGCGATTATTTGATAACCCTCGACACCCAGGTAGCCGTCCAGCAAACATGGTATTTGTCAAGTGTGGGCCCATTAATTTATCTATCAATATAGGTAAATTAAAATGTTTGTTCAATAATTTTCAACTTTTCCACACCTTATCTCAGCAAAAAAAGTGACTTCACAACTTAATACTTTGGAGGTGTATCATGACCATTTTTATCTGTGAAGTAAAAGCTTTGAGCTCAAGTAGGAAACAATAATGTTCCAAGTTATCAGTCAAGAAAGAAAAATGTCTCACAATGCAGTTGATTTTAATTCAAGTTACTTAAATGTAATTTAATGTACAATAAAACTCATTAAAAATAGCATGGTTTCTAGTTAACAAGCATCAATAGTCTACAATCAAAGCTGTGAATATTTGGTGACATTTTTTCGTTTTACACTCTCAGAACATTGTCTTCAGTTATTCAATAGCTTGCAATGCTTCATCGTCCAAAACCAAAGTTCGAACCATTCTGTTTCACTCTATTCATTGACCATGGGACAATTGGTTGGTAAAATTTTGTACTCATGAATAATTCATTACCTACTTGCATTTTCCATTGTGCAATCTCTGCCAATAAAATTACCTGTTACAATTTGCCTTTCGCGGCTATGTTTAAATCCTGGGAAATACTGTATTTTAAAGTAACATGCTGTTATGCCTACTCTCCTCATTGAAGAGTATCTATTTGTAATGCAAAATCTCATTAAGTAATATTCATGAAACGAATCTCCAGTCAATTGTCCCATGGTACACAATGTAGTTGTGCGGAATATGTATCAGGGGTAACTGACAATGGCAATGCCTCAACAAAAATCTTTTTTGATGTAAGATGCACCTTTTATATAAAAAAAATCTCTTAGAAATGATGTTGAAGTACTTTGAACTGCAAACAATCCAACTACAATGCTTAAACCTCTGGTTGATAAACTTTGGACTCAACATAAATTATCATTATCATCACAAACCAGCAGAAATATTCATTCTTGGCCTGAAATGACTCAGTTATATACCATTAACATCAATTTTACGTCAAATTCTTGATACAGTTTAAAATACGGGTGGTCAACTCTGTAACCTCTGTACTCTTTACAAATTCCAAATTTGCTTAACTGATACCAATGAATCAATTATTTCAAAAATGCTTCTGATTGTATACCAATTGGGTGCATCAGTCACTTTCAAGTAGATAAAAATTAACTGGCGGAGAATTACGAGCTTCGGTCACTATAATTTAATCACTTGTATAAACATGCTGATATAAGTAAATCAATTAGATGGCCTATACGTCAAGCATTTCATTAAACTTTACCCAAAAATGACCACATCAAAAGGTGGCGAATGGTTGAATCACTGCAATAAAAGCTATTGCAGAGTACACTAGATCTATATGGGTAGTCTTGGCAGTACCAGTATCTACGTCTTAACTATTTTTGGAATGTAATGAATGTGACAGAATGCTGCTGTTGTGTCAATAACAATATATCTATATTTTTTAAGTTAATCCCCTTACAAAACAAACTTATACCACTGGAGGTTTTAAACAAACTTATACCACTGGTGGTTTTACAAGAATTGCCACTACATTAATTTTCAAACTGAAATTATACAGATAAAACAGTTTCTCAATGACCTTTACTGAAGCTACTGCTTCATCTCAGCACTTTTAAAAATTTAAGTTTTTACAGTTTATACTATTTAATTTTCCATAAGCATAATTTATGGCAGCTTAAGCCAAATGCAATCAGTTCAGTCTGTCATTAAAGCTTTCCAATTGAATTAGATATAAGTTACTTTTTCTCCAAACATTTCTCTAGGGACTGAAATGGTTGTCAATCTATCAATTAATGGCTGCCAATCTTTCAATCGATATATTATTTTGTATGTTGAAATGTTCCCGGATGTGAAATTTTGGGCATATCACAGGCAGAAAGTTTACCTGTTTTTAATTTTATCATCAGAAATCTATAGGTGATGTCTATTAAATGCATGTTATCTATTTAAATGTGGGGCATAATTTTTGGGAAAAAGGATATCCAGGAAAACAGACACGTACTTTCAAAAATACCCACTTACACACAGTTTCTTGTAACATTAGTATTTTTTTTTTGCAGAGCCAGACTAACAGAATTCTTATTTAATTTTTATTTAGTTTTTTTCTGTATAGATTTCAGGACTATGGCTGGAACATATTCTTGACTTGGCACAAAAAAAACAAACAAACACATCTTCACCCCACAGCAGTGACCTTGACCTTCATGTAACTCAAATCAAAATCAAATCAAAATTATTTATTCTAAACTTGAGCAGTGCTACTAATTTTTTTCAATGTAAAAAAACTTTTTACATTTGAATGGCTTAAGAAATTATTTACTCGTAACATTTTAACTTTCAATGGTTCTACTAAAAACTGATGACTGGACAATTTCTGCTATATAAATGAAAAACACTGTTATATTTACATTTCTTAAATCCTAAACACACCTTCAATTGCACACAGAGTATTATTTATTAATTTATGAGATAGATATCAAGATGTGTGTTTTCCACTAGGTCTTATCTAAAACCAACCAATATGTTCGATGAAAATAAGAATTCATTGAAGAAAACCGTCACTCAAATAATCTTTGATCTATGAATACTATATTTTATTGTAGTCAAAATTAAAAATGTTAACTTTTATATAGGATCGAAAGAACACATTTATACACAGAGTATAATTTTGAGAGCCAAAAAGTTTAACTTCATCCAAATTTTGCATGTTAATTGACTCTTGTCATCACTGGTCTATGACTGCAGTTATCATACTTGCCAGTTTTTTATTTTGAGCTGAAAAATTATTTTTAGAAATCCATAAAAAGACAAACTGTTTTCATGATGAGTATTATTCTAACTAACCTACTTGGCATTTCAATTTACTTTAAATAGTCTTACACATTTTACCAGTAACTTTCTTAATGGTTATAGTAAGTCTGATTTTGTTTAAATGGTATTCATTTGCAAGACTGAAAAGAAAAGTTTCTTCAGAAAACATTGTGCATCATGTAGCCTTAGTAGTAATGCTCCTTCAATTATTTGCATCATGTAAGCTCCCAAGTAGCCATGATCTTTCCTTTTTTGCATCAAGACAACTCCATACATGTACTAGCTATGCTCCTTCATTTTGCATTTTGTAATCTCCATGTAAGCCATGTTCCTTCATATTTTTTTTTGCATAAAGTAAGCTCCTTAATAGCCATGGTCATTATTTTTTTTGTTATATTGTAGACTGTCCTTAATAGCAATGCATTTTTGTTATTATGTAAACTCCCCTTAAAAGCAGTGCTCCTTCTTTTTTGCTTTATTGTAGCCTTATTAGTACATTCTTTTTTTCATCATATATTGCCTCCATAGTATCCATGCTCCTTCTCTTTTGCATCATGCATCGCCTCCATGGAATCCATGCTCCTTCTTTTCTGCATCATGTATAGCCTCCATAGTATCCATGCTCCTTCTTTTTTGCATCATGTATAGCCTCCGAAGTATCCATGCTACTTTTTTTTTGCATCATGTATAGCCTCCATAATAGAAATGCTCCTTTTTATGCATCATGCATAGCCTCCATAGTAGCAATGCTCCTTCTTTTTGCATCATGTATAGCCTCCATAGTATCCATATTCCTTTTTTTTTGCATCTTGTATAGCCTCCATAGTAGCAATGCTCCTTTTTTGCATCATGTAAAGCCTCCTAAGTAGAAATGCTCCTACTTTTTTGCAACACATATACAATGTAGCCTCCATAGTATCCATATTCCTTTTTTGCATTATGTATAGCCTCCATAATAGAAATGCTCCTTTTTTGCATCATGCATATCCTCCATAGTATCAATGCTTCTTTTTTTTTGCATTATGTATAGCCTCCATAGAAGAAATGCTCTTCTTTTTTCTTGCTTCATGTACAGCCTCCAGTAGAATTGCTCTTCTTTCTTTTGCATCATGTATAGCCTTCATAGTAGCAATGCTCCTTTTTTGCATCATGTAAAGCCTCCATATTAGAAATGCTCCTTCCTTTTCGCATCATGTATAGCCTCCATAGTAGAAATGCTCCTTTTCTGCATCATGTATAGCCCCCATAGAAATTGCAGAAATGCTCCTTCTTTTTTGCAACACGTATAGCCTCCATAGTAGAAATGCTCCTTCCTTTTTGCATCATGTACATGTATTATATAAGCCTCCATAGTAGCAATGCTCCTTTTTTGCATCATGTATAGCCTCAATAGTATCCATGCTCCTTGTTTTCTGAAATATGTATATAGCCACTTTATAAGCCTTCTTCTTTTTGTGCATCCTTTAGCCTCCTTAGTAACCATGCTCCTTCACTTTTTTTTGCATCATGCAGCCTCCTTAATAGCCATGCTCCCTCATTTTTTTTTGCACAGCATCCTTTATCGCAATTCTCCTTTATTTTTTGCATCATGCAGCCTCCTTAATAGCCATTCTCCATCTTTATGGCATCATATATAGCCACTTTAATAGCCATACTCTTTCATTTTTATATCATGAAGCCACTTTCTTTTTTTTCAAATTTGCAATCTAAGCCTGGAAGTAACTTAATGTT
This sequence comes from Cyclina sinensis, assembly GCA_012932295.1. Lineage (NCBI taxonomy): Eukaryota > Metazoa > Mollusca > Bivalvia > Venerida > Veneridae > Cyclina > Cyclina sinensis. The sequence continues at coordinate 33,149,800 of JAAONU010000014.1, forward strand.
CTGAAACCAAAAGTGTCATGAGCATTATTGGTACACATTCTTTTAGATCAGGCTTTATTTGATTATAAATGTTCTTCCATAAAAGCTAATTACTTATTTTGCATAATACTGGGATATATTGTTATGCACCTATTGTTAACAGTTTTGTAAAAGCAAATATTCTGCATTCAATGATATTACTTGGTAAAAACAAGTTAAATCTACTTGCATGATATCTCCAAGGCAGTATCTAATTTTTAACTACAATATTCTTTCCTAGACTCAAAGTTCTATGCTTCATCAGTTTCTCCAAAAATAAGATTTACAAAACCCAAGTCTCAGAATTTCTGTCTGAAATGAAAGCTTCCACAATCCCACTTCTAGTGTCTCTATATTTCTAGGAGATCTGATCTCATCCAATAGATAAAGCCTTGTTTCTGGTAGGCGTACGACTACAGACAATTTTCCTGGGACAAACAATCTATTTATGAATCTACTAATAAAATATGCAAATATATTCAATGATACATACACATTGTTTCACAAATGACAGTATCCTTGACTACATTTGTAATTTGTATTGTACTTTTCCAAGAAAAGATTATGACAATCCTGCTTTTCATGCCTCATGCAGAATTTGCATTAAAAATCTTGCATGACAATCTCACAATATTTGAAAAGATTTCACAGTTCCAACCATGCCCATGAGAATGTTTTCCCCTATAAATGATATGTGACAGGATATAACAAGTTATACCTTATTCAGATTTAGTGTTTCATTATAGGAATGGCATCTTTACATTATACTGATGTTTTAACAAGAGGTAAGTATTTGTAATTTTTATTTGTTAAGATATATACAAATATCCAGAAGTTTCAATATATGCTCATAATCTTTAATTTAAGAATATTTTAGTGAAAAAAATAGTGGTTTCTTCACATGAATTACCTCCCTTTTATGGAACTTACAGATTAAGACAGTGCTCAGCTGAGTGTTCAGTCTCATATAAATACTACATTTCACTGAAAAAAACCTTTTTGCAGCAGAAATCTGCCAAGTATTATAAACTTCACTTTACTAATATTATCAAGTCAAAATTCTTGTGTTTAAGACTAAGTGACCACTTCAACTGATATAATTGTTGGGTAAACAATACACTTTCAAAATACCAGAATTTTTAGATATCTCTTGATACCTGATTTTCTATTTATGTTCAGTGTCACACTGGTCACTGCCTCTTTAATGTAGGCAAAAATTCAAGGAGTATCTGCCCACAATTTCATAGTAATCTTCAATGTCCAATTTATTTGTGTGATTTGAACTTTTACATGTCAAAATTTATTGGTCTGTAATTACATGGCAGTTTAACTTTGGTGTGAAATGGACAATAGGTAAATCAAACTAGTATAAAATTTTCAACTTCAAAGCGTTTCTTAAGTGCTTTATAAGTATGTGAAAAGAGCTCTTGATTATGCCCACTCTCTCCTATCTTTTGGCCATTATTTATTTTCAATGACCTTTAAATCATTCACTATGACCTACATAAAACCACAACGGTGATGCATCTTTTATTAATGTCCAGTTTAAACTTCAGACCCTCAATGAAAATAACTAGATAAGGTGCATGTAAACTGAGAACATCCGTAAACATTTTCTAATTACTTTCGTCCAAACTTGATCACCCGTTTGCACTGCTATTGTGACACAGAACAGCGGGTGACTAGAGGTCAGTTTATCCTTACTAATTCACCATCAGCTGACCAATAAGATAATACATTATAGCTGACAATAGGTTTTGCAAGCTTGATTACAGGGAGTTAAGTCTTTAGCTTATTACAGATAAGTCTGATAACTGGTAACATTCTTTGAGATAGGACCAATAGAATTACTCAAGTAGCCATTGTATTTTGATAAAGATATAAGATTATTCCTACAAACTCAATTGTTAACTTTGATAATCTATAAATTGGCTTTGACAATAAAAGATCTAAAGGTATAATAGAGCATCAGATCTGTTTCAAGACATGTTTACATATGCAATGTTGTTACTGCAAATTTCCATCTTTTACATCATTTCTATTTTAATCAAAATGGATTTCATCAGATACCAAAAAAAAAATTATAACATTACATTGTGAGGCACTTGAGAACTGACAGAAGAAAGGTCAATTCTAATACAATTACCTAAAATATATGTCAAATTTAGTTTGAAAATAATATGAAATTATATCTTGTTATGGTAACAGGATAACATGAGAAAGTTACCTTGTTAAATATCATCTTAATCTCTGTCTTTCAAACAGTATTTCTAATAGACAGAAGTAGTTTATAGAACAACAATGATTTCTGTAGACCACTATTCTTCATAGAATTTTCATAAAAAAATAAAGTTGTGTTTGTCAATTTTTCTTCTTTTTTAATATTTCTGCAATAATTTTACAAAGGTTAAAAGTGTTTTCAATTACCTTTAACACATTTTTTTAACATTTTTTTCTCCAATAAAATGTCAAACATGCCTATGAAGCTCCTTATGGCATATTTTCAAAAGTTCTTTTGAATATTTGATTAGAAAATAATTGAAACTGGGGGTCATTCTAACATTTTTACAATGTAGTTGTTTGTTTGCAAATTGAATTTTTGATTTGTGTCCAAAAAGTTTGTACTTCAAGGTTTTTTCACCCCTCCCTCTTACCTTTTTTGAAAAAGATTACCTTACATACTCCGTTACGAACAACTAGTATATATTATAGGTTTTGTTTTCAATTTCTTTGAAGTTACGAGTTTACACAAGACGATGAAAAAATGGAAAACTTAATTAACAATACTGCTTTATTACAGAGGCTTGTAAATCCTACATGATAATAAGATTATCATTTTTTGTATTCCCATTTCTTGCACATGATTTTGTTATAGTAACAAGTAAGCAGAAAAAATGAGACACTCGTATATCTTTATTAGTATATATGCTCATAAGACATTAAATACATACCAAAGAAGTGTATGTGTGAAATCAAAAAATGTCTTTATGATACATATCTGCTGAAGTTTCTTTCTTTCAAGGCAAAATGAAGTGACTGAAGACTACTACGGGAGTTCAAAGTAATTTTGTTATTGTGGGGTTCATTGAATCAGGTTTTTTTAACTCTATGTCAAATGGTCTCACAACATTATTGTTACAAGTAAAGGCTCTCTGTTTCATTTCTTTTTTATCTTTTTAAGAAAATAACCACACCAAGAATACTTTTGGGGCAACAATTTTATTCAAAGAACAATGAATTTACTAAAGTTTCTGTAACTTTTTTTTTTTAAACCGGTCTAGTTGTGGTGTATGTTTCAAGTGGACTTAAATGAAAGTTTACGACAGCTTATATATTTTAATGCATTTTACTTATCCACATGCCATCTCACCTGCCTTTTATATCATTTTCAAAGAAATGCAAACATCTAAGACAATCCCTGTATTATATTTAACACAACATCCAAATAAAACAGTAAATCTTTTTTAACATTAACGATTTTACAAAGGCTTTTGAAAGTCACTAAGTTCTAATTTACTGTTTATTAGAGAAAGAAATTACTTTTGTTCTCACCTGCCTTTGTGCCAAAGGGGTCAAGGTATTAAGCACTAAACAACAACTGTAGCCTTTATAAAGCTGATAGAGAGGGGTTTGAGTCCCACTACCAACATTTTGCTTTTGAGAGGAACTCAGATGTTTCTTTTTGAGAACATGGGTAGCTCTAAGAAACTTAAGTAAGTAAAGTGGGCACCTATAAACAAATAACACTAAACCAGAGTTCATCAACCGAGTACAATGATCTAAAATAATATATGCACCATGCATGTGAAGCAATGTTTGTGAGATGGGCCAGCGGCAGTATACCTGCCACGTGCATATGAAGCATCATTTTGGAGATGAGCCAGCAGCAGTCTGCCATATGCATGTGAAGCATTGTTTTGGAGATGGGCTAGTGGCAGCATACCTGCCACATGCATGTGAAGCAATGTTTGGGAGATAGGCCAGCGGCAGTATACCTGCCACATGCATGTGAAGCAATGTTTGGCAGACAGGCCAGTGGCGGTATACCTACAACATGCATGTGAAGCTTTGTTTGGCAGATGGGCCAGCAGCAGTATACCTGCCACATGCATGTGAAGCAATGTTTGGCAGATGGGCCAGCGGCAGTATACCTGCCACATGCAAGTAAAGCAATGTTTGGCAGATAGGCCAGCGGCAGTATATATGCCACATGCATGAGAAGCAATGTTTGGGAGATAGGCCAGCGGCAGTATATATGCCACATGCATGTGAAGCATTGTTTGGCAGATAGGCCAGCGGCAGTATATATGCCACATGCATGAGAAGCAATGTTTGGGAGATAGGCCAATGGCAGTATACCTGCCACATGCATGTGAAGCATTGTTTGGCAGATAGGCCAGTGGCAGTGATTTTACCTGCTTCTTGTGGCAACAACTTTAAACCAGGAAAATTCTACATCATATTCATGCTTTCTTTGTAATTATAGGGCCTGGTAACAGTAAAAATAACAAGTGCTCAGAATCTTTAAAAACTTGTGTAAGCATATCATAACTAGATCATTGTTTAATATTACAAACTGGACTTTGTAACAAATGCTTGACCTTCAAGCTAGTGTGTTAAAGTACTGGAGAGACGACATTTCCAAAACTGTTGCTCATCCATCTGGTAAACATATCAAATGAAGACAAACAATTAAGATAAGAAATGAAAAAAAAAACATAATGTGATTCAGCGGCTTAAAAAGGAAAATTCATGCAGTACATAGACAAGCATGGAGTACCATACTTTAACTATTACTTTAAATCAATATCCTAACAGCAGACTTTGACTTTTATTCTAGTAGCCCACTTTTAACACTCCCCATGACAAACAATTTGCATGTCAAATGAAATGTATTGAAAAGATATAAGTGCTTTCTGCATTAATGAAAAAAAACTTATCAACAGTAACAGATATCATTAATCATTATAATTTATATATATTTCACTAGAGAAGAGGCTTTAAACTTGAATTCTAACACGATCTAAAAATAGCCTATATATACAAAGAAGAAAATAAAGTTGGGGTTATTCTGCAGTATACCACTCGCATGCGCTTGTTGTTTTGGCTGTTCCGTGAACCGCCATCACCCCACATGTAAAATTTTTGAATGGAAGTCACATGATGTTTGTAAATACTACCGTAGGAATCAAAGTATTACCGGCATACAACAACAACAAAGTTCGGCTGCAAAATGGCATAAAAAGCCAATTTACTTAAAATGGGCACAATTTGTGAAATAATAACAGCCGAGCAATGTTTTCTGTCAATAATCCATGTAAATGTTACTTGTGTCTACATTGAAATTCACACACGTATGCCGACTTTCGTGTAAGCGACCTTGTGATGTTTTACATATGCTATTTTTAGCATCTGAGAACATGAATATCTTTTATTTGTTTGAAGATTTAATTTATTAGTAAATTGCAATTTTAGTTCGAAATGAAAAAAAAGAAATTATCATCTGACGAAAAGTGTGTTGTTTATTTGTTCATTTATTGGATTGATCAACTTATTATGTGGAAGCCAACTCTTACATTATATCGAGGGAGGAAATTTTAACGGCCAAACCCAGGGGCGTACCGCGCAAGTGTTTTTACGATCGTAAGAAATAGTTAACACTTATTTTCCCAATGTGGTTTATTGTTTGGTCGTGTTAGAATCGAAATAACAAGTATCCAGTTGTGGTTTATCGTAGAATAACCCACGTTTTTCGTTCTTATGCGAAACAATATATCACTCAGGACTACGGCCTTCGTGATATATTCCTACGCATAAGAACTCAAAACGTGGGTTATTCTACGATAAACCATGCCTGGATACTTATTATTTCTTAAATAAACAAAGAGAAAAAAAAATATACCCTTCCATATCAGTCTGCAAAATAAGCAACAGACCCATTAAGCTCATGGCTTGTTAAAGTATGACTGAGCCTACAAACCTTGTTTGATACATTCTGTAATAGTAAAACTTAAAGACCTAAATCTTTATTGTTTTGGCCTTTGGGATACTATTTGAGCTTTTGACGTCAGCCGTCTTGCAGACTGCAATAACAAACATTCAGAACTGAGATAACATGCTGAATTTTTGGATTATATTTGGTTAAATAAAAGAAAACCCTAACTCAAATACCTCAGACCATATTGTATCCTCCACTTTTTCTGAATCAGGGTAACCTGTTGCTGGATTCCATTACTGCAAAGTGCCAGTACTTGTCTACAGGGCTCCTAAAATTTTGAAATCTCAATCGGTCCGAGACCTCGACCCCCCCCCCTCGAGACCAAGAACCAACAAAAAAATAGAAACGATTTGAGTTATGATAGTGTTGACATCGCGAAAATATGTGTTTTTCAAAGCGAAAGTAGAATTAGAGCTAATTTCACAACGTCAAACTAGTCACTGATATTTTAAAGTGTGCTTTGTGCTGCAGCTAGCCACTACAATTACTATTAAGCTCTTAATGAAATTAAGCAGACGACAGTTATCGCCTATTTCGATGCACACTCCTCGCACCGGTTACGTCATGCTTTTCTACTTAAACTGTTTTCTGTACTGATCAGGGGAAGTAACCGCTGCGGGGAGTATGATTTGATGAAATTATATTTCACAGTTTGAGCCGGTCAACATTAATCGATTGGCCGGCTGCTAATCAAGCACACTTTTACTTGTTTACAAGTTAATTGGCGATAATTGCCGCGGGCAACATTGACAGTTTTATGGTAGGTGTGAAGTACTGGATTAGCGATCAATTGAGGTTTTGGTGTGAGATTTTGACTGTTTTTTGAAAAGTTAGACAGATTTTTTTTTTTTGGAAATTATCTGGACCGATTTTTTAAGGACTTTTGGACATCGAAATCGGTCCATAGAGATAAAATTCGGTCAAAACCGGCAAATTTTCGGTTTTCGGGAGCCCTGCTTGTCTATATAGGAAAAAAGTAAACTTTATCAACCATTTAAAACTTGACTTTGGCTATAAACATATTTTAAAACAAGGACAGAAAAGTCTTAAAGCCTTTACATGTTCTGTGAATCTGAGCAGAAACCAGAACTATCACTGAATGTGATTCATACCCCAACCAATGTCACTGATAGAAGTTGACTTGGATATTTGAATATATGGAAAAGGGAATAACTTTTGTGGCATAAAATAGTTGTGTTTGATGGAAAAAAAGACAAAACTTCACAGGTAATAGTAATGACTAAATTTTGAATCATCAAATCAGGAATAACCTTAATTTTGCAAATTAACAAGAACAAACAAATTATGAGCTAAAATAAAGAATATCATGTATTCAGCCAAGTAAGAAAGAAGTCCTCATCTTAATTTGATTGTCTAATATTTGACTTTCAAGTGTGACCTTGACCATGAGCTAGTACAAGGGCAACACAAGTTCAACACCAATGGGGGACATTAGTTGATTATCTACCCTGGTTACTCTCTGATATTACTTTGGTCCTTCCATTTGGATTCCTCTGCTTTTATCGCTGTTTTCTCTTTTGATATGGTGATAATTAAACCTAATTATTTGCAACTGTGGTAGTTAGATTACACTATAAATTTAGCAATCTTTTGTTAACACCATTATCTTTGTTCTTTGATAATCCTAACTTTTTATTTAATATATAAGTGACAATTTTCACAACTAAAAGTCTAGACCATCACAGTAAGAAACAAGGATAAAGTCAGAGGATTCCAACTGAAAGGACCAATGTGCTATTTGGTCTACCTTTGATGTTATCTGAGTAAGGGAGATAATTGGATATCAGGAATGTCCCTCATTCTGCACATTCTCTTCATCAGGGAAACATTTGAGCCAAGTTTGAATAAAATCATTCAAGGGGTATAGGATTTAAAGAGCAGACAAAAAAAACTGTCTGACTTTCCACTTGACTTTGAGCTGACACAAGGCTATATGGGTTATGCACATTGCCTTGTTGAGATGAACATTTAGGTGAAGTTAAAAGAAAATCCTTGTCTTATAATTCATTGTCAAATATTTTATCTTCAAGTGTGACCTTGACTTTGAGCTAGTACAAGGTCAACATGGGTTTTGCAAATCACTGTCATGAGGTGAACATTTGAGCCAAGTTTGAAGAAAATCCTTCAAAGGGTATAAAATTTTCAGAGCGAACATGAAAATTGTCTGACCTTCCAGTGTGACCTTGACCTTGACCTGATACAAGGGCAATATGGGTTATGCACATTGCCTTGTTGAGTTGAATATTTGAGCCAAGTAAGAACAAAATCCTTCAAGGGGTAAAGAATTTACAGAGGAAACAAGACACATTGTCTTTTTTTGTCAGATATTTGACCTTCCAGTGTGACCTTCACCTTGAGCTGACACAAGAGCAATATGGATTATGCACATTGCATTGTTGAGATAAACATTTGAGCAAAGTAAGAACAAAATCCTTGTCTTATAATTCATTGTTAAAAATTTGACCTTCAAGTGTGACCTTGACCTTGAGCTGGTACAAGGCCAACATGGGTTCTGCAATAAGGTGAATATATGAGCCAAGTTTGAAGAAAATCCTTCAAGGTGTATAGGATTTACAGAGCGGACACGAAAATTATTTGACCTTCCACTGTGACCTTCACCTTGACCTGACACAAGGGCAACATGGGTTCTGCACATTCCCATGTTCGGGTTAACATCAAAGCCAAGTTTGAAGAAAATCCTTCCATTAGTATATGATTTATTGAGTGGACAAGGTGAAGTCGAACCGACCGACTGACTGACCGACTGACGGACGCGACAAAGTGATTCCAGTAAACCACCCCCCCACATTCGTGGTAAGGGTATAATTAGGAGCTTTTAATTAGCCTGCAAGAACATGTAGGTAGTTGTAAATTTTCCTTTAAAAATTCAATTAACTATGTAAGCTAGTACAAGTCTGATGACTCATGTAAAGGCCTGTGACAGCGGTCAGTGTAATGTTTTATCAGTTGATAATGGCCAGGTCAGTGTAACATTGTTAAACTGCTTTAACACTATCTTACACCTAACTTGTTGACAGACACATCAATAGTCATCTTAGAGGAGCTAAGATAGCACTGTAAGGTTAGACCATAAAAATAATTTGTTTTCAAGATCTTTTCAACTATTTCACACTGTAGCCAATGATTCCAGTCTGGTTAAAATGTTTTTCATTTTCTTTACATTATACAAATTTGACACAAAATTTACCTGCAGTAACAACTGCTAACAAGTGGGCCAGAATGGCCAAAAATTAATCAACTTAGTATAATTGCTGAAACTAACATGTGCAAACAGCCTTATGGTTTCTTAAAAGCTTATATATTACTATATATTACTAGTTATACAGATTCTTGGCAGGGTATACAGCCTTGTATAGCCTGTTAAAGTTTCTATAACCCGAGCTGCCCCAGGGGCAAAAGTTAGAACAATTTTAGTAGAGGTGTACTAGGCAATGCTTCATGCCAATTTTTCAGAACTTTGAGCCTTTTGGTTTCATACATGAACAGTCAATATATTTTTATACAAAACAGGTGATCCTTCAGGCTGTGTTAAAGGTGATCCCAGGGATATAATCTGAATGAATTTGGTTGAGATCCAATCAGACAATATATTGTTACACACCATATTTCAGAGCTCTTGGTCTAGTGGTATAAAATAAGAAGAGTTTTCAAGTTTTTTCTGCCAAGTTCTATCAACTTAGAAGATGTTGTTTAAGGCAAAAATGTTGACAAAGGACTGAGGGTGATCACAACAGCTTACCTTGAGCTTAGAAAGGGAAAAAGCTTACTTTTGGTAACTGGCAGAAAATTTGAAACAAAAGCAGTAAAATTTTGAGTCAATTATCATCTATCTACCAACAAGGTATTTATCAAAGTATTTTGTGATAACATTTTCTACAACTGAATACAGATATTCAGCTCAGAATTTTTCTATCAGCAGCAAATAATTGAGATTTTTGCAGGTAAGTGTCACTGAATGATGACAATGCCCCCAAAGTTGTGCTTTGACCTTTGAGCTAAGGACCAGATAAAGTTAAATTGTAGTTCCTTTAAAAGAAGAGGGGGTTTTATTTGACAATCTGACCTCAAGGTGAAGGTCATTTAGGGGACAAGTTTAAACAAAAGGGCCATGATGGCCCTGGATCGCTCACTTGAATACTTTGCCTGAGGGTCCACCGTTAAGCAAACATCAGATGCAACATTACATTTTCTAACTGAAGATATTCAAAGATCTCATATTTTATACAAACAAAAAGATTTTCAAAGTTTTCCCTATGTAAAATAAGTTGACCCCCGGGGCGGGGCCAAATTTGACCCCAGGTGCATAATTTGAATAAACTTGGTAGAGGTTCACTAGACAATGTCCCTTACCAAATCTTAGATCTCGGGGCCTTGTGGTTTCAGACAAGAAGATTTTTAAAGTTTCTATATAAGCCTATGTAAAATCCATTGACCCCCAGGGTAGGGGCCAAATTTGACCCCAGGGGCATAATTTAAATAAATCTGATAGAGGTCCACTAGACAATGCTACATACCAAATATTAAGGCTCAGGGCCTTGTGGTTTCAGACAGGAAGATTTTCAAAGTTTTTCCTTTAAGTTGTCATAGCAACCAGAGTTCTTGATGGAATTGAATTCTTTGAACAACTTTGGTAGAGCTTAATGCCAGGAACACCCCAGGCAAGTTTCTTCAAATCTGGCCAAGAGGTTTTAGAGGAGATGTCGTTTGAATGAAATTGTTGATGGACGACGGACGAAGTCTGGTCAAAATAGCTCACCATGAGCCACAGGCTCAGGTGAGCTTAAAAGATCTGACCAGATGAAGATAAATTGTAGATACTTCCCAAGAGGTGGTTTTAACCTCAAGGTCAAGGTCAAGTAGGAGCCAAGGTAAATTTGGAAGATTTCTCCCAAAGGTTTGTTGTATGTAAACATGAATTAAAACTGTTTCATAATAAGGGAATTATTGCCAACATTAAGGACTTTGGACAACTTGACCTTAGAGACCAAGGTCATTTGAATATAAGTGCAGTTGGAAGGTCTTGTCCAAAGGGGTTGTGTGTTTAAGTATGGAATCAATCCATTTACTAATAATGAAGTTATTGGCAATATTTAAGTTTTCTGACAGCTGGACCTTTCTGGGTCATTCAGGGGTTAAGGGATTGAGATGTGAAATTTTGGCATTGTAATGTATAGTTATACTTAAATTGGATTTTATTTGGAAAATATATGGACAGATTTCTTAAGGAGTTTTGGACATAAAAATCGGTCCAGGAAGCTTAAATTTGATAAAAACCCACATATTTTTGATTCAGGAGTCCTGGTTCAATAGAGTGTTGTGTTCTATGGAGTGAATCAAATTACTAATAAGGAAGTTAAGGGCTATGTTAAAGTTTTTGGACACTATGAGAATGATGGACAGGTCAAAAACTACATGCCCTCCCTCAGGAGCATAAGAAGTCATACCTATCAATAAAATAAAATAAGTCTAGTGACTGAAACAAGTATTACTGCAATGGTATGAATCAAATAATTCTTTCCAAACAACTCCAAATGGTAACAATAGCAAATAGACATAAATGAAATCCTCCTTTTGTTTCTGTGGCAGAATTTTAGCTGATTCTATCATTTATGACATTGTTTACATCATATTTCAATAATGACTACGCTTTTTTCTTTATAAAGGCAATTTCTTGTTGACAAACCAAAAGATTTTTTCACAATGAAGGTTTCTTTATGCTAAACATTTGGGATTCCTAAGACGTATATATTTGATTTTAATACTTATCAGGAAGAAATATATATATACACACACACCGTTACAGAAAGGATTGGTCGAGACGAATTTGTTACTTTCAGTTCTATCTTGATTAAATTCTGTGATTAAATTCTGTGATTAAATTCTGTTGTTCATTACTCTGATGAAGAAAAGTTCAAGGTCTTCCTATAACAACGGATAGCTGCCTTTAATATAAGTTTTTCTAAATGGAAAATACATTGCTTAAAAAAACATTTGAAATAATTTTACGACATTATCTACAGATGAAATTTCAAACCTGCTATTGAGGTAAGTAAATTAAATCTTAACTTGTGCTTTTTATTTACAATTTACAAAGTCAAATATCTTAGTTGTAAAACATGCTTAGGATGATATAAACATTATCTCGGTACAATGTTTATTTAAGTTTTTTACTTTCCAAGAACCATTAACAATCAATAAGGATAAAGTCTGCCATTTCGAGAATTCTTGTTTTTTGCAACACTGGCTCAGATAACTTACCAATGAATATTTGAAAAATTTCAACTGCCAAAAGGTATCTGGTTCATAATTTAGTATTTATAGAGTTATCTATCCAGGTAGTATATAGCATAACTTACATTATGTTTTAGGTATTTTTTTCATAAATGTCTACTTTTCACTATTGCTACCTATACAGACCATTCATATCTGATAATGTGGAACTCAATTTCTCCAAATCTGTATGTCCATTAAAATGACTGTTAATGGACCAATACCCAAAAAGAGTTTTAAAAATAGACTTTGACATAATAGTATTTTTTTTCAGATTTTCCATCTTGAATAAGGAAACTTTAGTTTGTATCAGTGCCCTAATCCACATGAGCACACACATTTTATTGAAGCAAATGGAACTCTAGTAGACTTTTGAGGACACATACCATCACAGAAACATTAAGGTTTCCATCAGTACTAAAATTAATTACATTTTATTGTACTCACTGGCTGTTAAAGCCAAGGTGACAACATGTTAAAGAGATGGGATCTCACAAATGAAGCCCAACTAGTGAAAACAACGTGACACTGGCCTTCTGCCAATGTTCTTACAAAGCTTATACTACTTTGTATGACTACACTGCTATGAAATATATTCAAATATTCGTGACATCAAAGGACTGCAGTCTTCTATGCGATCAAGATTACTCCAGGTCTAATACTTGTTTAGATTTATAATAACTCTGGTTAATCCTAATTTCTAGATGGAATGTCGATGAATTCTTTGCTTAACATTTTCTCAAATAAAGAGTTAAATTTGTCAATCATTTTTGTATGTAAAACGGTGACCTCAAAATCCCGAAGTCTTTACATATCGTGTTAGAGATTTGTGTTTCGAAGATGAAAAATTGACATCATTCACTTTTGAAATAAATTAATTTTGTACAGTGATAAGACATTGAAAAGCATGCATGACTCATTTTAATGCAAATGAGCTGAAAGATGCAGGAAAAAAACACAGTTTCTACAGGCAAATTCCAGACCACAAGACAGTTTCTTAGCCTCTCAGCCATACCATTGTATCAACCATGATGGATAAGAAATAATGCCAATTTTACAATTTCGTAGCTGGTGTGTCTTCTGTTATTGATTTAGGAACAAGACTGACAAACTTGCTACCCAGAACTTGTATTGTGAATCATGTTACATTATTCAATAAATTCTCATAAATTATGTTTACAAAAATCCACCATAACTGCACACCAAGTACTTAAATAATACAATCTAAGTTTAAGAATTTTCATGATGAGACACAAGATTTCCTAATGTTAAAAATAAAGAATAGATATGTACTTTGTGCACATTTGTCAAACGTTAGACAAAAAATAAGAAAATTTAATGATATAGGAAACTAACAAAAAGGGGAAGTAGCTGCATTTTGTGAATGCCTTTCATTATGATGACTATGATGATATGGAAGTGATATCAAAATAGTTGTAACACATTCATGATGGCAACTCTGGTAGCACTTAGTTATACATATGTGAACATATTTTAAGAAAATTATTTCAAAGACTAAAAACCTTTAGCAAACAGATGAAAAATCTAGGACAAACATTAGATTAGAAAACAAAATGCTCACTTAAGATAAACAAAAGCATGACACAGTAATGCACAATCAGACAGTGTGAAGTCGGGAATGATGTGGGAATGTATTTTATAAACAGTATCTGATCACAAAGCGACATGCCTCAAGGTGAATCTTTCAATACCTGATAATTAACTTGCAATAAAAGTAATATTTGCTTTAATTACCCTGCTACATATACATTTATTTCATAGTTGAAAATATACTTACTGATTCTTGAATTGCTTGTGAACAAAGACTCTATTGTAATTTTTATGTTTTATTTACATATCTTCTTATCAGTTCTTCTAATTATCCATAAAAGATTTTCCTTCTTTCTATCTTACAGTCAATTCTAATCTCTTTAAATTATTTTTTTAAACTATCATCAGCATTGTTCTTGCTTCTGTTGCTGGTGGTGCTATAGATAATGATAATAATATTGATGATGATGATGATGATGATGGCGATAAATTATTGTTACCGTATTAGCTTTTTAAGCTTCTAGTTTATTTTTTCTGTACTGTGATACTGGACAAAAAGTTTTAAAAAATGGTTGCACAACCCAAACTTCCAACCCAGAGAAATGCCAAAAAAGGTTTCTATCAACTTTTAAGGAATTCTAACCTGTTCTGCCTAAAAGCGACTGACTCACAGAATTAAGCTGAATTTTTTTCTCTTTAAAATTGAAAAACCCATGAAAACTTAAAAAAAGTTTTGCTTCTAATGGGATTTGAACCCATGCCCTTTCATTCAGTAATATAAAGAGTGTCGAACTACACCACTGAGCCACAGAGACTAGTTAACATAATTCATGAAAATTAAATTTATAACCAAAGTATCTACCTCATGACTAACGGGGTAAAGTTTTTACTGATATAAAGTGTATAAATCTTTATATTGTGATGTGTGTCTGTAACAAAACATGGGTCAATAACTTAATTTAGTTATGTTCTTCACAATTACAGCTAGAATTCTTAGATCCATAAACATTTTCTGTTTTTTTCATAGTCGGCCCATCTGTGCGTCAGTCGCTTTAAATGGAAATTTAGCACCCCCACCCCACCCCAAAATATTTTCAAAAATAGAGCTTTTCACAAAGTCTTACATATAAAATGAGAGGAAATTAGTTCACAAACAAAGTGTAAAATCTCACATTCAGTGACATTGCATGACTGCCAATTTGTTTTCTATATAGAAACATATCCTCCATAGTTATCCAGATTGCTTCAAGCCAGTTAGATAAAACAATGTAGGAAAACACTTGTTCAAAATACCTTCATCTGATTTATAGCCCAGATAACTTCACTTTCTACCTCAGCATACAAACAGGATTTTGTTAACAACCCAATTCCTTAGCACATCCTTTCATCAAACCTGTTAACCATTCAAACATGGTAACTTAGCAGGTCTAAAACTATGATTTATTTTTCTTTCTCTGAGGAAAACAGTTATGTTTTCTCAACAAACAAATAACATTTTCTTGATACCAGAACCAAGACACAATTAACAGTAAGATTACTCTGGAGCAAAAATGGCTCATTCTTATTTCAGTTCATGCTTGTAATTCTGACGAATGCTTCAGTATTCTGACAAACTGTCAAGCTTTTTTTTATCTACGGTAATATCTAGAATGCATAACTGTTTTGCACAGAGCTTTAACAACTAAGCAGTCACTATGACAAGACACCCCTGCAACCTGCACCAGTAGAGTTATTTAATAGGGTGAACAAAAATGTGTTAACATCAAACTTTAGAAAGCCTTGAGAGATGCATGTTAACAGTTCTTCTTGCATATCTACACTGCTTACTGATGATATGATCCTAGTTTTATTCCAATGCATTGAAAACAGAAAGAGTAGTTTCTGACACAGTGCACATATATGAGAGCAAATCACCACTGAAAAAAGTTTAAGTCTAATGGGAGATAACTCTGGAATGAACTGATGGATACACTTGAAAAGTATGTCTTGCACATTTACCCTTCATTATGAAACATGTACAAAGTTTGACTTTTCTCCACTGAAAACTGAATGACTAGTTCACAACACAATAGTTAGCAACACAAACTTAGTATGTCAAACATGCCATACCGACTGACTGACCAGGCAACCGACCATTTTTTGAAAAACATCATTAATTGTTTTCATACTTACGTCTAGGCGTTTCTTCAGTGACAGACTCTAGGAAATCTTGAGGTGTCATATAAATGACACCCTCATACTGCGCTGAAGCGAACTGTCGAAATCTTTGCTCCCTGTAGGTCAGCTGGTGGTGTGGCCTCTCTGCTTGCTGCTAGAATATATAAAACTTCACACTTCTTTTCTTTTACAAAATATTTTATAGTTTAAAGGCATTTATGTTACCTAGCCTAACATTAGGTTTGGTTATGTTCATACAGGATAAAGGTAGCATTTACCTACATGGTAAAAGAAAACCTTAAAATACTAAGCCAATGGAAATGAAGATACATTTGATTTGGATATTTGTTTGCTTAATTTCCACTTCTTTTAGAGGATTTAAGTTGTCTGATTATATTCAAGAACTGATTATCTGGAAAACTATTACCCTTTGCTCTACCTTCTGCCCAAACTACTTCAACTATTCTTTAAATGATAAAATGGTTACATTGGTTCAATGGTTCAGTATGGCCAATATATGCCTTCATATAAGACATTAATTAATAATTACACACAAAAGGTCATTCCTGTCAAATGATGGGTCCAGTACATGAAGTGTTTGATCAACTGACCTTAATCAAATACCTTACTTTTTACTCAGTTAAATAAGTGTATGCTCAAAACCTATCTGGACACTGTGTTTTAAGACCATAAAATCTTAACACTATTTCTTACAGCATATTATACAACATACTTGAATATTATAAACTGTTGATGGAAAACTTATGCGAAGATTAAATAGAATCTATTTTGCATATTCTGACAGAAAACCGCAAAATATACAAAAATGTAAATGTACTCAAGTTCCTCTATAAAAAAGGCTTTGAATTTATGAACACCTAAGTAAAACTTGAATGGTCATTATCTAGTATTGTATCTACTTCTTTTTTAACTCTACATTTAACCATAGTTTTCTGCTTAGCCGGTCATATATTGTCGATACTTTCCATGAATGTTCGCAGTATTTAAACAGGGTGGGAAGAGTACATAATCATAAGCATAATAGAATATCAAATTACATGAATATCTGCAAAACTCTGATGTTTGAATATAAATACCTCCTGCACTGATCAATTTATCTATCTTCAACCAATAATTCTATATCCTAATATACATACTGATTTGATACAGGAATCATAGAAAGGGCTTTCATTGTGATGAAGATTTGATAACAAATCTTGTGCATTCCTTTGAGAATAATGGGACAGAAAGACAGACTTCAATATTTGAAACTTTAGTATCCCATGACCTTCTTGTGAAGTTTGCTTTAAGAATAAAAAAAATTTCAAAGCATAATACATCCCTTATTGGAATGACCTTCAAACATCATATAATGGAATGTAAGTTATGAGAACTGAATCAAAATAGCTGTTGAAATTCCTTTCTGATTTCAAAAAATAAGATAAATCTCCAATGCTGTTTATACAATATAATTTCAAGCTGTCAATAAATAGTTTAATGTGACAGTAAAATTTGATATAATTGGTAGGGGAATAATATATCTAGTTAAGACTTTTCATTCTTAAAAAAAGAAACTAATAAAACGACATGACAAGACTGAAACATTTGTTTTGTTAATACGAAGTCTTTGCAGGATTAAAAGGGTTCACTGTATATTACTGCTGACATACTAATGTTGGTAAAATTTAACAAAAATGTCACAGGAACAACACAATTATGATCAGATTTAACCATTCCAATTTAGAAGAAATATTAAAAAATGCTGGAACAACAGGGTTTCATTGTCTCTGGATGTGTTTTTTTCATTGAAAAATAACACTTCATATCATCAGATTTTTCTACACAAATGACTCAATCTATATGTGCAATAAATAAAAACAGTGTGCTAAGACCTTTCCCACACTTTTCCTGCTAATGCTTATTCTTTAATGTTGTAAAAATCTTCACCTTCTTTCTACGCTTTTCAATTACATATTATCTGTAACAAATTATTAATAGCATCTGTTTAAAATCTATCAAAATGCACAGCTTCTGTGATAGTATCTAAGTGGCAAGTGATTGAATTAAGACCTAAAAATCTATCAATTTCTTGCCATATTGTACATGTGTTAAAACACTGATTATCTATTGTCAAGCTTCTTTGATCTATCATCATACATAATCTAGTGGGCTTGTCAACAATAAGTGTGACATTTCTTATTCAATATATTATCACATGGTAATTATGTTCCAGTTATCTCCCCTACACTGAATGTGTAGCTAAAAATGAACATATCAGAGGGTGTAAATGAACTGTTGTCAATCTTTTACCCATGGTTAATTATTTCATTTGGAAATGCAGCAACTGTTTTAATGCAGCAAAATAATTCGTGGAAAATATGAATGCTCCGTAGTTGAACGAAGTAAAGAAACTGACTTTGTTGAATTATTCATCTCTATTGCGAAATCAATTGAAACACTTAACCTGCATAATTTCTAAATAAAGAGTGTGATGAAATTACTGTTAATTTCCACCTTACCTCACCACTTTCTTCGGCATACACTTTTGGCAGAATGTCATAGCTTTTGCGATATTTCTTCCATGTTTGCATAACCGCAAGACAAGTACATGATGTTCCAATAAGTATTGCTGTATTACGGCCATTTTGTGGTTTTCTGGTCGAGTGAAAACATCGCAAATTAGTTCTAACACCTTTAAATGTGAAACAATTCTTCCTAATAACTACAACAGTACTGGTGGCCATTTTGTGTATTTTTCTATGTATATCCCCTGGCTTCATTGATATAGATATTATATTTAGCATCTGAAGCTGGAAACCAGTAGTTTGATGATAGCGCATGCGCAAGAGGTCATGTCTAAACTAGTAATAGGCTGGGAAATCTATTCGCACAGCTATTTCAGTATAGTTTCAGTATATACACTGAAACGCATGAAACGGAACAGGATTTTAGAATTTTCTTCTTGAACATTAATAGCCATTTTAATTACAACTGACTGGATATAACAACATTATTAATTGCATTTTTAAAAATCAGTTATAAAATATATGCACTTTCCTTTTCTAACAAGCTAACACTTATGGAGTTTTAACAAGAATACTAAATGGAAATGTTATTAAAGGTAAGAGACTGTGCAAAAAACGTGAAATATTATTTTGTTTTAAAGGTGGCACGTGTCCAGCTTATATTTCTTATTGCATTTTAACTCTCGTTTTATTACCATCTAAGCAGTAAATATTTTTCAGAGCATAAAGATTTATTTTCTCTTTTTCATATAAAAGGGTTTTGTACCAGTATTAGGGGTGAGGATATTTATTCAAAACATGACCAAGAATTTTTTGTTGCAAGTCATACCATTCCTTTACTTATAAAATGAACAGAGGAGATCTAACAACTGACGAATGCGATAGACGACTTGACTTACTTTTTATCTACGTTTGAAAATGTTTAAACAATAAATACATTTCGTATTAAAGTTTATCATAGATACACTATCTTGATACACAGCAAGATTTCAGTTAGAAAATATCACTCTTACGTGTAAGATTTTATATGTACTCAGTATATATATATTCATGTATGTATGTATATAAAATGTTTAAAAATCAAAGCGCATTTTTTACCTTCAAAAGAGATAACTATTTAAGAAGGTCTAATTTTTTCATCGAATGTTTGAAGTAAAATAATGAACATGAAATCAAATAACTGAAGGACATATTATGAAGTAATCTGCGTATCCTACCTTTACGTCTGACAGGCAATGCTTTCTGAATGAACTGTGCCTCATGGAAATCTCTGGCAATTTAGACTTAAGACAATGCAAGGCAACACTTGGAAATTTAGATTTTAGGTTTGTTCAAATACCTGTAGGTCTTTGGTTTGTAATGTAACTAAAATATCGCGGAAAGAAATTGATGTTGGTCTTCAGATAAAGAAACCTGTCAAATTTATAAGGATGTGTTTACTGCTCCTTATACAGTCAAACGATATTGATCGTTTAAAAATGCTATGTTAGCATTACAAGTAGCGTTTAACACTGATGTCTGGGGAAATGTTCAAAATCCTTTAAGAACGGATCTATTTTTTCAATATTATTTTTTACATTTTCTAAATGAAATATTTTAAAGTGAACGTATTTTTGAAAAACTGGGTATAATTTAGCAACTAGATTTTTTTTAGTGCTAGCCCAGTAATGACATTTTTAAAATATGACATAACAATTTTCCCGAGTAATTTTACGTAAATAATTTCGTCGACATGACGCAGGTACCTAGTAAATTATATGAATGTGTGTGTTTCCTCAACATATAGCCAATGTGCTGGAAAGAAAAAGTACCTTCAAACGAAAAATTATCTTGCGGTTTGAGACAAACATAAATGCTTAGTTTTTTGAGAAGGCGACACATCTGTTTGAAAAATATGAAAAGTACACCTGTATTCATTGAGATATGACAAAATGACACCAACTGTCCACATATTCTTAACAAGGTGTGATAGAATTAGCAATTGTTTATCATTTAAAGGTATCAAAAGCCGATTATTCTTTACATTCCGATAGATAATTAAAATCCACTGGACCGTGGTCAAACAATTTAGACATATGGCAGACGCCCTGTCTGTGTTTGCCAGAGTATCTAATTAAACTCTCTGCTCAAACCAATCAACTCATTGTCGAGCTGTAAACTTTCAAATGAAAATCTATTTAAGAAATGATAGGTTTTTAAACCCTTTAACAGAACAAGAAACTATGTGCTAACTTGTTCGGTCTTTGTTATTGCAGAAGTGCCTTGCTGAATTAATTACCACTACTGAAGAAGTTTTGACATTAAAAAGAGAGAAAAAGGGTTAACGGGATTAAACAAAAAGGATATTCACTAATTGTGGATGCCGGATTTCGTGATACCAGGATTATATCGTAGAAGGGTCTTTGTTCATTAGAGTGTATCCTTATTTCAAGTGTAAAACAAATTGGTTTCAGATATTGATGTCAGATGTGGGATTATAATTCGAGTACACGTGGAATCAGAACTTCATTACTAAAGTGCTGAAATATTTTAATATATATTAAAATATTGTATCAAAATGTGATTTGAAAACAGATAATGTCAAAGCGTCGAAAAAATTGCACAGCAGTGGATTCACGTGCGTTACTTTGATACGCAGTCGAGGTGATTTTGATATTATAAACAAGGATACGCTTACATCTTTTTGTCTAAGAAGAAGTGTTGTTTTTTTTATTTCGGATTACACACTTGGAAGTTATCACTTATATATAGTTGAATGAGTGATTTGTGCGTGACTTCGGTTAGCGGCTGCTGGTCGCATTCATGTGGTCCTCTTGAGCAATGAGCCCCGCTCTGACCGCAAGTGCTAGTTTACCAGCCACGACGTTTTCTGGGTCCCAGCCCCTTCCTGTGATTCGCCAGTGGACCAACCCCATTCCCGAAGGCTGGAGGGAGCTGGATGAGACAAGAAAGTATTATCTTCAGTCGGACCACAACATGTTACTAGAAATGCACCCAAACGGCACCCGGGGTGTGCAGGTTTCGACCAAATATTGTAAGTACTTTATATATATATATAAATATATATATATTACATTTTTTCCTGTAAAACATATCAACTACTTTTGCATACTGTTCGTAAACTCTCTTTTTATATTTCGATGCTTAGAGATCTTGTTACACAGTTGCTGATATAACTTCCAGGTATTTGAGGCACATTTTTGTCACATTTTGATATATTCTTTTTCGCATTTCCGTGCCAAAATGTGACTTATTTGTGGGCTTTGAACACGTTCCGCAGTCAAAAATCACTATTTAAATCAACCCAATAAAACCGGACCCGTCCCTATGAATTTCTTGATCAGTTTATTTTGTGTTGTTATCTCTTTATTACAAATTTTATGATACAAGTTGGATTGTAAGTGAATACCCTTGTTAATAATCAGCATATATTCGTGTGCTGAATGTTTAGCTTTGTGCATCATTAATTATCTATTTGATCATACTCAGCCTTGTTCTAGAGTACAGATAGCTTTTCATTCATCTTTTCATTGCATGATAAACAATGACCGCGATACAACTATCACATTATTTTCGAATCGTCATCATGACAAAGTCGTAGAGGCTCCTTTCTCTTTTTCTCTTTTCATTTTTGCCCAGGAATGTGTTAATCGAACCAATGTATCTAAATACATCAAGACAAATTGTTCAAATTTAATCGAAAGCATTGTTGTTTAAAATACTCGTAATACTAAATGGAGACATTTAGTGGTCATATACACTAGAAGAATTATTTATAACGATTTTCAAGAAGTGGAAAAGCTGTTCTGCATTAAACGCTGTTCCAAAATATTTGTCTATAGACTTTTTTTTGCTTGAAAGTTTTGATAAAGAATGCTGGTTACAATAACGATAAAAGTCTTTGGGTAGAGAAAGTGTTTAAATTATCACAGCTTAGCAAAAACTGATAAACATAAATAATTCCCAATTCTCGATGATGTCACCCTGTATTGACATACACGCATATGGAATGTCAAACATGCGCTATTCCACCGCAGACTGAAAAAATAAACCAAAGTTTCAAACGGGGTATGATAACCAACCAAATTTATCATACCACACTGGCTTATGTGACTCTCTCTCTCTCTTTGTCTGTCTGTTTGTCTCTCTCTCTCTCTCTTTCTCTCTCTCTCTCTCTCTCTCTCACTCTATGTATGTATGTATGTCTATGTATAAGATTAAGAACACGTACAGTGAGAATTTATATCTATCTAGTAATAAAGTCTCATCAAAAGGACATTTTACACAAACACGGAATTGTTTGCGTCCGTTTAACTACCATTCCACCTATTACATAAGATACACCCAAGTAGAATATCTGTGTAAAGGAATTTTACGTAGGCAAACACTTTTTTTCTGCGTGGGAGAAAACGGATACCAATTTTTATTCGATTCAGTTCATTTTTTCATACATATGGTAAAAACTGTCGTGTCAAGGTTAATGTAAGGACGAAGTAATACTGAACACCAGTCTTCAAGGTACTTAAAAAGAAAATCAATATATTGTTACAGCCAAATGTAAAGATGAAAGTAATGTTATAGTTCTTTAGCTACAATAGTATCATTTACCTATTTTAATCCATACCCATACAGTACCTCACTAAAAGCCCCTTAGTTGGAGGTTCCAGTGTGAGTTTCCATGTTCGAGCCATAGAATTTGATGTAAAAGAAAAAAATCATTTGGATGAAAAAATTTTATTCTATATTTTAGCTACAGCAGAACGTCAGTTATTTTTGTTATTTCGAGCTAAGATGGAATGAAGAAGTGATATGTATATGAAATTATCGTTGTTACAGCTAACAGCTACAACATGGTCGATTATATGATCCCAATGGATCAAAACAGCTAAGTTATTAACGAAATATTTACTTCCGCATTTTTGGCACCAGGAATGTCTTTGCACAATTCAGCATTTTGAATACCATATTTAACAATCCTGCTGATAACTTCTCTTAAAATAATACGAAGCTTGGAAATATTCCGAAATTTATTTGTTCAATATTGTTTATGATATTCAGCCTTTTTTTTTTCATTTGAACGCTTCGTAGTCTGTATACCATTCTGATTAATGGGACCGCATATTAGCTCTATTTTCCGACTGTGAACTTTAGAAGACCCGGCTCGTTTATCTGCGAAGTTTGCAATAGTGGGTTAAAGTTTTTGATGCAACAGGAATTTAACAGTTTAGAGTATAAATATGTGAAACTGAAGTGCATAAATTTTATGACCATAAAAGCTCGATTTTTTTGACAGCGCTGTCTGTTATTTCTCACTTAAGTGATTAATACGTAAAGTATGGAGTTAAATAGTTGAAGATCGATTTTAGATAGATCTTTGTAAACAACACCAGGGCACTGTTCTATTTAACAAGAGTTTCGAATTTTTCAAAAATGTAAAATACATGTGGGTAGATTTATCATAGGACGTATAAAAAAAGGAGTCTACCAATAATGCTTATTTGTACACATAATGCAACCTTAAAAGGTGAACCGAACGACTCCCTATAAAGTCACCAAGTCCTTTGTTTATCAAAGCAGCTCTTTCCTTTTTCTGTTAGGCGAGTGTCACTGAGACAGCTGGCTTCGGGATGTTGGTACGAGCCTGTCACACGTATGCCACAACACCGTTCCCGTTACTTTTTAAGGTCAACACACATTCATACGACTCGAGGGCTAAACGTCATACCGTTCTGTGTGCATAAAAAAATAAGGAGGATATATGATGGTTGTGCTTGCAGTCCTAGATTTATTGTAATACAATTTTTAAGGAGCACATGGAATGCGGAAGCAAATCGTGATAAAATTCTGAACATATTTCGCTTTGATTAACCCAGTGAAAGCAAGTAGTGGTAATTTGTTCAAATGACATTCGGGTTATATTTTTATTAAGAAATACATTTAGATAAAGAGAGAACATTCTTATTTATCTCTAGGCAATGTTTAATGTGCTTTATTTGTCTGTATCAAAACACTGAACATACAGTTACACGTCTTTTTTTCCTATATACTTTCGTAGTTTTTCTTATTGAATTTTCTCAGTGAACACTACACTGGTGCGATCCCTTTTAAGCTTCTTTCCATCATCGGCTCATATACGACAATTTCTCAAAAGAAATTAAAAAAAAGAGAAGGACAAATCACAAAATGTAAGCCTGACTTCACGTTCGTTTAAAAGGTACAAAAACTGGTCCTTAACTAAGGTAACTATTTATAAATCAAGAAGGAGATATGCCAGGCTTGCACCAAAACATAAGTATATTTCACCGTATGTTATTTTCTACCAAACTTTTTGCAAAGACGATGCAAAAACATGCCGTAGATCAGGCGATGATATGAACTAAGCTGACATCTATTTGCAAGTAGTAACATGCCATCGTAGGTACTAAATAATTGTAACAGGTTGGTTGTCTTAAAACTGAAAGATCAAGGCAAAGTTTTAACATCTCTAAATGTGTTTGCTCTATAAATGTTTTTAGTTTTTCACTATCTAAAGTTCCCACAATTAAACCGGAATAGCGACATATCTATGTACGTTTTTATTTAACAAATTAGAGGTACATATCTTGTGAACTTGGATTAGATTACAACCCACTCAAATGAAAAGAAACAACATTTTTATTCAAACATGCTATTATTTTAACATTATTTCACATAAACTCAAATCTCCCAAACACGACAAAAGAGAGAAAGAGGTCAATTAAGTAACAGCAACGTTACTCACTAGTGCCGTAAGAATGCGCTTGATTCATTAATATTTGTTCCTGTTCTTCAACAAAACAATACGATGATTAAGCTAGACAATAAAGATCCGACTAAGTGTTAACATTCTTGCTGACAATATGGTACATTATCGGTAAGTTGATCTGAAGGTTTCCTATTCTCCATATGTCCACGCTCCGCTATTTCCGTTATTCGACCGACAATTCGCTAATGAGAGGTGCTGTTCATGTTGTTGTTTTACGGTGTCCCGTAATCATAGATGCCCGTGATAAAAACCTAGATGGTTATCCGGAATAGCGAATTGTAAACATATTGCCCGTAACAAATAGTACGGCTCTATGGAAAAGAACCAGAGCAAGGTCTTTGCAATGTTTAAAATTGTAGACAGATATTAATCGCGGCATTCTGCTTAATGTATTTCCTGGCGAAAAGATGAATAACTGTGTGCAAAAAAATCGCAGTGTTCTTAATTTGAACAAAAAAAAACTTGACTTTTTGTTTTTAAAAAAAATCCATAGTTGTCATTGAAACGTGCTTTAATATTCTTGTCTGCGTTTGGGTAAGCTTATATGTTGGAAGTATTTTGCATGTAACTAAACAGTACATCGATCTTGTCTTACTTGTAGATGTAGTACGCCGCTCTTGGTCAAGGTTATATAAAGTGTTTCTCTGGCAAACAGTTCACTTTTTACACAGTCTAGACCTTGGGAAACACTTTTCGGAAATAAACTGAACACTTTTCTTACAAAGAAAATATTATCTCTGCAATTAAGTGTTAATTGAAGCGGAATTATATGTCTACTACCGACCAGAATATGTTATTAGCATTCAGTATTAGATTATAGACATTTTGTACGTGTGCCAAATGACCGAACATTAATACCTGCGTCGGGAAAAAAAAGCTACGCTAGGAAATTTCCTCGTAAATTAGAAAAGCCTACAGGAGCCCTAGAAATGTTATGATTGTGTTATATATCCAGATTTTATGGTAGCGTTTCTTTGAGTAGGTAACAAATTACTATGTTCGTAGAGCAAGAATCATGAAGTTTACGCGAACCAATTAATACGTCAGGATACGGTAAATGACGGCCAAGGTACGGGGTTTAGACAGAAAGGCAGAGAGACTTAAAGACTGCCTCACACTAGTGCTTGTTTTTACGTTAATTCACTTGTAATGAGTGTCGACTTGTTTTTGCCTATTTTGCAGAATGCCAGAAAAGTTATCTTTTTTAAGCCTCCGAGTAATGCATACAAGGAACATGAAACATTTTTTATCTGACAAGCGTTCGATGAAAATAAATCAAAGAAACTTATTGTTCCCGATTTAAAATATAAGAGTTCAGTTTTCCAACGAAGAAAGTCGGAAAAAATACACATGCATAAAATGCGTGTATGTTTCCTGACCTGTTTAAACGCGTTTATGAACAAGTCCTTTTCTAATTATTCGCTTCAGACCAGAAACCTTTTTTCATCTTCTGTACACCCCTATTTAATTACCACACTTGTAACTTTAATAGGGTGAATGAAATAGAATAATATTTTGCTGAAGAGGTCTGAATGGCAAACACTTTCTCCTTTATGCCTCAGTACCACGGCTAACAAACGGTTTAGAGATTTTTGACTGATCTTTCATATTTTGTTAAATTTAACAAAAGCAGCAATTATGGACTTGCTACATTTTGAATGAACATGTTGCCTTGTCGAGGCACAAAAAATGAAACTCTATAAAGCAATGGGTACAGATAATGTTTATTCACAATTCTTTTATTTTTATCATTGTTAAAGCATTTTGCGCTTGATGTATGTCTGGTTTGTTGAATCTCACAGTTTCTCGAAAAGAAGCAGAAGACACAACAACAACAACAAAAATCAAACTAAATTTGCTGCATTAGTAGTCCTTTTTAAGCTGACATTAGAACTAGGCAACTGACGTAGCCTTTTCCTGTTTATAACTATAATTTTTAATATTTAGTCATATATAATTGCGCATGTTGAAATAGAGCATTGTTTATACATTCAAGGTCCACATTAGTATGTAGCAACAACTAGGAAAAGGAAAATTATCAATGGGTTACATTATTCTGTACATATTTATGAGCTTTTTCATGTCTAGTGCTACCATGAAAATACTACTAAAGGTTGGCTCTAATTAGGACTGATAATTCCTACTACTGAAGAACAGCAAACCACTTCTGTTTAAGAAAGTAAATGTTGCCAGCCACGTGTTTCTGCATTTTTTAGGATCTATAGTTATGTCAACCACGTGTTGCTGCATATATCAGGATATATAGTTATGTTCAGCCACGTGTTGCTGCATATTTCAGGATATAAAGTTATGTTCAATCACGTGTTGCTGCATAATTCATGATAAGATTTTTAAGCCACGAATTGCTGCATCATTCTTCCGCTGTAGTAAACATTGTTTATAAGATTAAATGATGTTATAATTATTACCATGTTGCTGCACCAATGTCATGCCATCTCTTAAGACTAAACTCGTGTTGCTGCAACAAAATACTGCCTCGTTTCATTTTTCCTGCACAGCATTTTATAGTTTTTGCCTTACAATTTCTATTGTCTACAAAATAACGTGCACAGAAGTGTTCGTTTAACATAAAAACATGGGGCTTCTGTGTAATGCCAAACATTTAGCGCGTGCTATTTAGAAATCAATTTATTATCTTAGCCATTTCATCTACAAGAGCGTAGCATGGCCTCTTGGAGATTTTCTTTGATCTTTCATTACATTGATTAACAAACCTTGAAGACAATAACTAAATTTTAAGGATGGCTTGTCTGAAAATAAGCACTTTTCGTTGTATTCTGTTTACTATGATGAATGGGAAAGATTTTTTTCCAGACATTTGCAAAGTGTTTTCTCTCGGTCAAGGTCATATTTTGGTTAGACTAATATTGTTTGAGAACAGAAGCGAATTTAATTTCTTCATAGGATTTTTCAAATTTTTCAGCAGGAAAATCTTGTTTCGACGGATAGTTCTTTAATAGAAATAATGACTGTAAAATGTACACGTCATCTTCTGAACCTACGTGTATGTAAGCTCAAATAAGTAAATGCAAGAACGAGCGGAAAATAATTAATCATCAATGAATATATTCAATCTTGTTTCTTTCCGCCCAAACAAAAGCTGCATTTAACAAACATCTCTTAACTTGTTTGTAAAGCGATTGCCGGTATCATTTATAACATTTTGTTTGTGCGTGTTTTTTTTTCTCCCTTTTTACAAAAACCTTTACCGTACTGTGCACAGTTATGTGAAGGAATCGGATCGTCCAAACGGCAACCGATACCACAGTTTAGGAAGTTTACACCTGTTCAAACGCGTTCCTAAGGCAAATAATTTGATATTTTCTTTCATCCAGTTTTGCAGCGTATTGAAAATCTGCACATGTGAAGTTTTTATCAAAGTTGTGATCAGAAATTGTATTACAAATTTTGTTAAACACTACCTTATGTTTTCCCCGTCTTAAAAATTAAAGTTATTGCATACACCATTTTCGATTTCACCAGCCTAGGGGAAATTCTACATTAACAAAACATCTTTAAGCTTGCAACATGATAGAAAATTGTGACATCTTTAATTACTTATAAATGAGGTTTTATGTACTCTTTAAGTCGGTGAATGATAATTTCGACGTACCTTTTATTGAGGTGCATGAAAAAGACAATTTTGCTCGTTTTCTGGAGAAATGAATGTCAGTTTTGTGTCATATTACAATTTATTGGTATTGTCTTCAAGTTCATTGTTTAAAAATGTCACTTCGTGTTATCCACGTGAAGTTTAAATGAACCGAAAAAAATATCCAAAAACACACACTCAAGCAAAACTTTGTGTATTGATAAGTGCGATCTGAAATATAGTTCAAAATCTACGAATGAGTACATCTTGGGTTCTTTAAAGCGACAATATATCAGTCCATGTAAGATCTTACAAGTTTATAAGTATTTGATAGCGACACTATATCAGTATGTGTAAGTTTTAACTTGATGAATATATGTGATTTCATTTTTTTTTACTTTATTCATCATTCTTATTTTATAGTTATTGATTTATCGTCTTTTTATAAGCGCATCTTTTTGTTACCCAAAATAAGAGGCAAGGGGAGTAACTTCTGCGCTGAATATAGTTATTTTATACATTTTCACACTGGGTTTACTATTTTCACTGAAACCAATTTAGTACTGCGCCTAAGTTTCATAGAAAAGTAAAAAAAAATTAGTCGTAAAATGTATTCCACACTAGGTGAAAAATACACAGGTGTTATACACAGTACAAAGATTCTGTACACGATACTTTATCAGTTTGTTACCGACAACACATTTTAAAATTACGTACATTTCATGCTAATTCATATAAGGCATATTTTTTATACGTAACTGTCGGAATGTGAGGTAAATCTTCTATGTTTCAACATGCAATGCTAATTTCATAACAGAAGTCAATAGATTTTCTTCAACAAAAATCTTACATACAATACTGTTTCACGTAAATTTCATGAGTAGCATGTTTTTTCTCTCTCTCCTTTGGTATGTAAGGTGTATGTATATTCCAGTAGACAATAAATCTTTCCTAGAAAAACGAAAAGAAACAAAAACACGAAAAAAAAATTTTCTTCTTCTTTCTCTCTCTGCACTGTGAGAAATCTCCACTTTGAAGCATTCTCGCATAAGAAGTTCATAAGTAGGGCTTCTAAAGTTTGTCTTGTAAAGTACAATTGTCTCTTTTTATATTTCAGGTGTTCTGACGATTCTGATATTAAATATCACCGGTGTCAGTCTGAATCATGACAGTAGTCAAAGGATAAACTGGACTAAAAATAGTAACACAGAAAAAAGTACTTACTGGCCTGAACAGACATCACATACACAGCATGTTATTGTAGGCAATTTTACGGGTCATTATTTATGTATGAATGACCGGAGCGTAGTTTACCAATCGGTAAGTTACTGTTTGCTTTGTCTTTTTCAAACCAATACGTAAGCAATGCCAATATAGGTGTTTCATACCTTTTCTTGATAAGCAATGTAAAATGATTTGTTTTATATTCTTTTTGTTAGCGGTTCTGTTAAATTGCATCTCTCGTCACTCTAAAGCCATATTCATATTTCCACAAGGCTTTAAAATGTTCTAACATGTTGACAGTTCTTATGCATTACATTTTTTTTCAATGAAAGTCTGAAACGATTGGTCCAATGTGACTGAAGTACACGATCTAACTACATTTATTAGTGAAGCGTTATATTAATCAGATTGCGATTTGTCTCCATTTTGCGCGTATATATATAATTCTTTTTTTATCATCTTTCAGCGGAGTTTCGATCCAAAGCATTGTGTGTTCGAGCATGAATTAGAAAAGTTTAAAGATAGATATTATCGACGAGTAAATGGAACGGCAAAGAAGTGGTATGTAGGGATAAACAGAGACGGTTCCATTAGATGTGGAAATGTGACTAGAAAAAGACAAAGTAGTGCCAACTTTTTAAGAGTAACAGTGGGCGAACGTAAGGAAATAACATCTCCGCCTTTCGCAGAACCGAGAAAAGAGTGTTGCAGAAAAAAAGCGTGCACAAAGGGGCAAACCCCGCAAAAAAGAAGATGTTATAAAAAATGGTGCAAAAAGCGCCGCAGACGATTCTTTACACTAAAACTAAAGGAATTAAGACGTTATTACAATAGATGTGTTAAAGACATTGAGATTAGGCATTGTAAAAAGAAAGGAAAGAAAGAAACAGACAGATGATAGTGTTAAAAAGGAATATGTAACTCGGTTTCGCATTTGAGATTGCATAAAGAAGTGCTTTTGTACTGTACCAAAAGCAGAGTGTGATTTCAGAGGAAGTGTATTTATCAAAAGAGATTTATTAAAATGATCAGTGATATTACTGAACATAATTCAATTGTGGTTCAGATATATGGGGTGCTGAACATAATACAGTTGTTGTTCAGAAATATGGGGTTTTGCAAATCTCAAGAAGCAGGAATGACAGAGGAGAGTGCAAAAAATGTTCTTTAAAACTGTTTTTACACAAATAGTATTTATTTAATGAAGAATATTGTCTCGGTGTAGTATCTATCTACATAAAACTCTTGATTGCCTAGGACTGGCATAGAATCACAGGTGCTGAATTTGACAGAGTGTATTATCCAGATACTTTAAAAATGGAACATGGCCATATCTTGGCTTGTGTAATTTAAAGTTATTTAAAACACTGTTGTGTTTTCTACGCATGTTATGCATTCCTTGTTGCTCTTGTTTTTATTTTTTTCAAAGATCTTGAGTCAGTATGTCTAAATACATGTTGCATTTATATTTAAGCATTTCAACATTGGTATATTCACTATGAAGGAAATACGTCACTTCAAAGTTGGTTTCGTACACTCCATTCTAACAAGCATTTAACACCTCCAAACAAATTACAACCACTTTTTTGGCAATTTGAAAACGAAAAGTAATGCGGGAACCAATGGAATCACGTCGTGTTGTGACGTTTTTCGTTCATAGTGATCTCACGTGTACAGTGCAAGATGATCTTTCAATAGACCGTTACAAAAATGGTAGCTTTAATCCCCTCTGCAATATTTTTTATTAATCAATTTATTTTTAGGGATGAAAATTAAAATTCTTAAGCACGAACATTAAGTAGGGGGACTAACAATGAATCATTATTCGAAACAATATCTTTGAATGTGCTAAGTCAAAAACTTCTTTTTACATAATGAAAACTGTGTACGTCAGAAGGCTTTACTTTTGATTAGAGCGAGTAGACTCCTCTTAATGGATACTTCAAAAAAAGTGCCAAAGGATCCTTTTTTGTCAAAAATATTTGCAAGAAAGACAATTCAATCACCTAAATGCCCCTAAAATGAACAAAAGTAAATAACTGGGACCACTTTGCTGCTCATTCTTATTTTACATCGACATAAAAAGTTCAATCACAAACGACTGTGAAATTCTGATCATGTCTTCCATGACACAAAGGCATTTTCACATGCTTATTAAGATATTTAAAAAAGTGAATTCATTTTTGGCATAACATAGCTTTATATCAACTAAGTAGTAATAGGCAAATATCTATTTTAACTGGCGTTTTGGCAGTCCTTGTGTAAAAAGTAAATTTCATAAAACCAAATACACTTTTTGATAAAAGAAAAAAAAACGCATGTCTAGTTGCACACTCAGATAAAAAATAAACTAAATGGTTTGTCTGATTATATATATATTTGTACAGAATAATTTATTCAAGTGTTACTTAAATTTACTGTAAATCTACACGAGCTAGAACTAGGGTAAACACAACTGTGATGGTTGGGGGAGGTGTACTCTTGTTGTAGATATAATTTATTCGGACTCTCCCCCAACTAAGAACTGTAAAAACTAAAATTTTCAAGAAGCAAGATCGGTTTGCAATTATGCTACGTGAAGAATTGAAATAATGGGCCTTTTTTGTGTGCGTCTTTTTATTAGCTCGTTTTTGCAGAAATATTGCCTGTATTTCGTTACATGTGAGACAAGCATATTTAACTTTTAGAATAAACTCTGAAATAGAGTGTTTAAGAACAAGACCAATTTAAAGTTGCGCTTACTGTTTATTCTAAAATCATCAGCATTAAATACCTCAGTGTATATACTCACGTGACGCCATCCAATAAGTATGACGTCATCTTTCTGTTCTCTGTATGTTTGTGCTAAAATGTTCATAGTTTTCGTAGAATTGACAGTCGTTTGATTGATTTAAAATCCAGTAGAGGATCTTGACCTATTGTGCAATACTTTTTTATTTACTGTCTTATAGAACAGGTTTAGATTGACTTCTGAATAGCTTCATTTGTGTTTTGTTGCTATATATATTTTTGACACTGGATCAAGCACTTTTTTACAGACTTTGGATATTTTCAAAACTTTATAACCAATTTTTATCTTTTATTTTAAAGTCTTCTTTGGAAGAAGGCTGGTAAATCCAACGACAGAATCAATTAGAAATTTCTCCAGTACCCATCGCATTTCCTTTAACGACTCTTGCTTCTAAATTTCGAGTTTCGTCCAATCTTTCGCCAGTTTGCATTAATTTTTTTAGAAGCAAGAGTTGTTAGCAGTTATGCATGTACTGCAATAATCAAGCATCAAATAAAAAAACATCAAATAACCAGAAAATATAGTCTATTTGTTCCAATTTAGTGTTATGAAATTTTCAGATTTATTTCCAAAATTGAATTTCAAAGTTTACTCATTAAAAGGAATCCTATCCGATCATTCATCGCGAAACTTTTCTTTTCGTCCGTTTTTGTTGATTTCATGAACAAGTTATAGTATATATGAATTTCATTTATCACAACATATTCACCTTTTTTTGTAAAGCATTTTCGTAATTTCAATCCGGTGCCATTATCAATTGAAAAGCATAATGTCTACGAGTATGTTTTGAGACGAACGTTTTGTATCGTATTATATTTGAAGCAATATTAGAATAGGTTTTGTTTGTTAACTGAAAACTTATAAGCACATTTTCTGTCACAATAAGTATTATAACTGTTACCATTATTTTGCACTGTTTCACAACTGTAAAATGGAAAGACACGTGTTACGGACATTACATTTTGTACGTTAACTGGTTACGTAACACGCTTTATCAAAGCATTTCCGTCACGTACATTACATTTGTACGTTACTCTTAAGAGAGCAGTGGCCCAATATTTTTATTCACTCGTGAAGCCAAGCTTATACCAAAGGATTATTTATGATGAGTTGTTAATAGATGTTTTGTATATTTTGTTAAAAAAAAACTAAATGTAGATGTAGAATAGTGCATTCAGGTATACTAAACCATAACAGATATCAAAATTTAACGGAGGGTTCAAAGAGTTCAAGTATCAACGTAATTCATACCTTGTATTTGTTGTGTACAAAGTTCCATGTCTAACTAACAGGTCACATGAGACAAGGATATCCGAAACATGACCTATCCGAGAATTGCACTATTCTATGTCTATTGTTGTAAATGATCTACCGTTGTTGTAAAATATTGCATGTACAAACAATGTCCAGTATGACAATTTCCGTTGTTAAAGACTGGATATGAATATCCTGTCTTTATGACACAAAATAAAACTTAAAAATTTGAACAAATTTGATGTTTGTTTTTTCTATTACAACTAGTTACATCCGGGTATATTAGATATACTCTTAAATTGGCACGTGTACATTTTACACGAAATATTACCTACGAGTCTTCTATTATCATGACATATGACCTTAACATTCATTTCAATAACCTCAAAATCCAGAATCCACCGAGTTTTTATAAATAAGTGCTAAGAACCATTAACAAGACACGCCGTATTGTTTCTTACTTTTCGTTGTGGCTGTATCCGGGACCTCATGACACTGACCTTGAACTTTACATAAGCTGTCCATTACGCCTGAGTAACATGATCTAGGAACTTGCGCGTCAATACTTTGTAGGCAGTACTGCCGACGTTTGACATTTGCCTTTTTAAGGATGACTAAATTCAGTTGTTCTTGCAATTGAAATGTTTAGCCCAACGAATTTACGCAGCCTACGCAGAATCGAGTTGTCTAAAAGCCATTCCCAATACAAAATCACTGTTTCCTTAACATCTCACAGAGAAACTAAAAGCAGTAGAAGCTTCTGAGTAAAACACAAAACATGATTTTAAGAGACTCAAATTTTTGTGATGTGAAGTTGATTTTCAGAATTTGATATGGAATGTTTCGTAGAAAAACAGAATGTTACTAGTATTTGCAAGACTTCTTTAAGTATGTGACTAAAGCTTTTTTATTGCATACATTCTTAGTTATTTCCGAAACAAGCGGAGAAGATAAGCAATAAAAGAAAAGAAAAAAAACAGACCGACTAATGCTGCAGTCTTTGACTGTATAACATGCCTTATTATGAACATTTTTATCTTTATATACAACACAGCTGCATAACTATTTACCCATATCAAATATACAAATGTCAAGGTCGCATTTTACAAGGTCTTTCTTGCAGCGTTTAATCAAATTTCAACACTAAAAATAATATTTAAATGTAGATTAAGATTTCGGCACTTTATTTGATGTCTATCAGGACATTTTGTCGGGCAATTAATAGAAGTGAGAAAAAGTCATGATGGCCGGGCATGGTGACCAGACATTGATCCGAATTTGGCACTGGCAGGATTAAAAGCTCGCCCACGAATATTAACTGTGAAAAGTCCTGATTGCTCAACTCTGACACACTAACTGTATTGTGCATATATTAGTTATATCATAAACAAAACTAAGTATCAAGATGGCGGTGAAAAGTACATATAATTGTAACCTTTTTTTATTCCCATTAAAACGGCGAAAATACAAAATGGCGACAAATAGTTGAAAATCAGATGAGAATTATTTTAACAGTCGCTGTCTTTGTTTAGACTACTAACAAGGGCATCAACTGATCACAGAGTATTTAATTATTACAAAATGAATGTGCGAACGAAAGAGAGTTTGATCGTCTGGACTACTGAGTGAAATAGTGTTTGTTTAGGCCCTGACTGAGTTCGTGAGAAAGTGAGTGTCTGAGTGAGTTTGTGAGAAAGTGAGTGCCTATATTAGTCAGTGAGAATGTGAGTGCCTGAGCGAATTCGTGAGAATGTGAGTGGCAAAGTGAATTCGTGAAAAAGTGAGTGGCAAAGTGAATTCATGAAAAAATGAGTGGCAAAGTGAATTCATAAAATAGTGAGTGGCAAAGTGAATTCGTGAAAAAGTGAGTGGCAAAGTGAATTCGTGAAAAAAATGAGTGGCAAAGTGAATTCATAAAATAGTGAGTGGCAAAGTGAATTCGTGAAAAAATGAGTGGCAAAGTGAATTCATGAAAAAATGAGTGGCAAAGTGAATTCATAAAATAGTGAGTGGCAAAGTGAATTCGTGAAAAAAATGAGTGGCAAAGTGAATTCATAAAATAGTGAGTGGCAGAATGAATTCGTGAGAAAACGATGTATTTTTGTGACTTAGGGAGAGAGGAAAGAATGAAGGCGGAAATCGAGCGAACTAGTGAGTGAATGAGTGAATGAGTGAATGAATGAATGAATGAATGAAATTATTTATAAATTTCTATGAAATAAAAGATTTCCGGAATACCGGAAAGGCTAAACACACAAAGCTATTACTCGTTATATTACAACCTGTTTAATTCTCTCCGATCCAATACAAAGAAATCTCAAATCATATGGACGCCGCGTGCCTACTTATATACCTTTTATTACATACGAATGACTTCTTGATTTCTTAATCTGTTAAACCAATTAGGTGTTCCATATAGTTTGAATTTCTTTTGATGTAACCGCAGCGGCTTGAATGGATAGTTTTAGAGACCCAAATGATGTACATATGTTTGACCTTAGGAAGCCTATTTCAGTTCGGGTTAAATTTGGCGGAAATTTGTTTTAAAATTATCTAGTGTAGGTAAAAAGTAACCATTGAAGCATCCCGATCTCTGACACGAGTAAGACGGTTACAACTAATTAATCATCATCTAATTGATTATTTCAAAAAATTTATCTTTCTAGGCTTTTGTTAAGAGCAAACGGATGACCATTTACAACGATCTATTAGCCTCTAACCTCGCGTGTCAAAAATCATCATACGTTATTGAACTATCAGTAACAGATATACTGTAAATGAACCATAAAAGGACAACAATACCAAATGTCATTTCTCAATGTATATGGTGTCTAAACTCAGTGTACGAACTGTACAGATTGTGTACCTTGTACAGTGTATATTTATTTGTAACGCATAAGACTTGTAATCCAGGGATCACGAGTTCGATTCCCGCTACTTCACTGAAAAAAGCTAATATTGTCTTTCGGATGAGATGTTATATCGGTGCTATACACTTTACATGTAAAAGAAGCAGAGGTGTCTCTGGAATGAAGTGTTTTCTGTATCTCACATTATCCTCACAACCTGAAATTGCTAATATATCTTCTGTGGAGCCTGTCATACGGAACGACGATAAATATATCCAAGTGTCTATAACGGTCATATTTATCAAAAAACTCAGGTATTTGCATTTGTATTTTATAAACTGTGATTTTTAAAATCCAAAGTTTGATTTCTTCAGTTCCAGAGTATGAATTCTTTAAAATTCTTTAATTTACAGACGGTCAGATATTACGTAATTCTACCCGGATTTGAAAGTTATATTACGAGCAGTCGAAACGAGCCTTTTCCCGAAGTCGTTATCTATAGGACACCGTTTTAAAGGAGCAAAGACAATCGTTAAACTTTATTTATGCTGGAAAGAGAAGGGTGGTTTGTTGGACCAGATAGTCACGTTAAGCGGAAAAATGACTTAGGTCGGCTGTACTAATATTATGGTTATAATCGTGTCGAACTGGTGTTGTTGTTGCAGAAAATGACCATGGTTGACAGTTATGGTTACGCCGGATAAAATGTTTATGGACGGTGAATTGGCTTTGGTCAGATAAAGTTGTTATAGCGACTGAAACAGTTTATGGTCAACTATTGCAAGGTGAAATGGTTATGGTCAGGTAAAATGGTTATGGTTAGGTGATGTGCTTACGGTCCCTTGTAAAAAGGCGTATAGTGGCGGATATGGTCACCATTGTGTACTATTAGGATCGTTGAAAAAGGTTATGTTTAATCAAAATTGTTGTGAACGGAAAAGTTGCTATTTTATCCGAGACTGTTGTGGTCGCTTTAAATCGTTATTGTCTGCGTTAATAGTACGAGCTGGCTGAAATAACTAGGACTGTTCGGAATGTCATTGTTGCTTGAAATGATACTGGAACTGCATGAAGGCTGTATACAATCATTTTATTTTCACAAGATCTTTTAATATCTTTCTGTGTTATATGTTTGACATAATCCCTTGAAAGCTGTTCCTTAAATCTATTCCCTTAAATAGCATATCCACATTACTTATTGACACAGTAAAATTTATGGTAGAATATTAAACTAAAAACACTTGTAAACCCTTACGAAAATAATCGAATTGAGAAGTGCCAAAATCCGCCAAATATTTTCAAAATTTAGCGCGTCACTTTACACTCAATAACAATACCCGTAATAATGTGTGAAATTTTAATGTTATATAGCTTATAAATACGTGTGATGTAACAAAAGATCTTCTTAGCTCCTGGGGGCAGTAATTTGATGGCTAACAAATTAATAACGCATTACAATAATCCCGCGGTAAAATAGTGCATTCCTACCAGCGTAAAATTGACAGGCGCCGTGCGTTATCTAACACATTTGATTAACTTCTTTCTTAGGGTGTAAATTAGTACGAAAAGAAACACAATATTAGCGACAAATTACCAACTATAAGAAGCCCGCGTAAATTTTCGTCTGCAGCTACTGCTGGTTTTCAAGAAAAAGTATACCCCCGCCGCACCCCCCCCCCCCCCATAAAAAAAAAACAAAAAAAAAAAAAAAAAAAAAAAAAAAAAACACACTTAGTTCCATTAGAACGTCTCAAGGCTTCTTTCTATTGTTTCCAGTACAAGCATGTTATGTAAGAAGGATCTTTACAACTACAACATTACAACTACTCAAATAGAGCTTCGCCTGGGTTAATTTATTCAAAATTTCTAAAAGTACGTTTGATCTGTCGAATCTTTGGCGCCTGGTCCATTCTTTAAATTAACAGGACCCGTTCCTAGACATATTAACATTATCAGAATTGACGAAGACGGGAGAAAATTATTTATTCATACCCCTCTCAGACCATCCTGTATGACTCAGTATTTCCCAGTGCTCAATGTGTCTGGGACAGTGTATCAGAATGTCAAACTATCGTCTGAGAATCTGCCCTTCAAAATTCATATCAATTCACTTATATTCCTAAAAGCTTTAATCCTACGCGGTGTTCATTGAAAAAGTAGTCCCAAAGGAGAAAAAGCCATTAAGACTGGTGGAAAAGTTCGTCATACAAATTTTCCTGGAAAATGTTTATGATCACAAAGAAGCATCGGACGATATTGAAGGCTTTATCACTTAACAAATAAGGCGTGGGCGTAATTTTGTCGGGATGGGGCGAATATTTGACAACAATTTGACTAGAACGTTGATAAGCAAAAGGTCATTCAATATGTCGATGAACCACGGACCAGCGCAAAAGTCACGTTTCTATGTACTATTAAAGGCCAAAAAGTAGATGCCGTTCAATTATATTACCTAATCAATTGCATAGTACATACACAATACATGTAACAATTACAAAATATTTGATTCAAACAAAATGATAAAAAAAAACACAACGAAAAGCAAGAAAAGAAAACTTGATTCAGGGATAATTCTTAACAGCATGCAAGTAAAATAACGGCCGAAAACGTCGACACATTCGATTGCAAACACGTTTTACTTCATCCAGGTTATGGCACGTCTTTCGAATTGCAATTTCTGTCTTATTTCTTTATAATTTAAGCTTATAAAAGACATGCTTCTATTGTCGCGACCTTGACCAATTTTCGAGTGTCATAACTTTTACGCATTTATAGCCATTAACGAGACAATACAACTGTTAATTCAACTGTTGTCAACCTAAGTAAAACTGCAGCACCACTGAGCTTGCAACTAATCAAAAAGTTGGTTGTAATTTTCTTAGCAGGAATTTCATCGATTTTCAGATGACATAATAGTGCATACAATAATGTAATCACCTCAGAGAATATTCCCCCCTTTTAACATTGTCCTTTTTACTCTTATTTTGAATACAGGTCTGTTTTTTTTTTTTTTTTTTTTTTTTACTCAAAGCAACTGTTTAGAAAGTTCAGTTTCAATCTTTATTTTGTACTTTCAACAAAAATCTCAATTTTCTCCAAATAATGCATTTGGTTATGGAAAGAAAACAACGCCCTATAATTAACGTTGAATTTCACACAATCGCCAATGATCTGAAATGCTTGTATATCAAGCCACTCAAAAATTGCTCGCAGCTAAATTCGTCGATTTCTACTGTAGATTTCTGAGAATCTAGTTTGGTATGTTTGAATAGCTGTTTACTTGAAAAGACGTTAATCTAGAATTATCATGAGTTAATCGCATTGAATTATCACTTAAAGATAGTTTGTCCAATATCTTTGAGTACACACACGTTGGGGAAGCGATCTATTCGATTAAAATCTCGATGATACGAGTTTTGTGAATAATGTCTGTATTTGAGCGATTTTCCTCAACTGTTCTCCCATTGATGCAAAAACATGAATCAAGTTTTCCTATTTTCCCGCTTTTTTCATTTGATAGTAAATGATTGCACATCGATGCAGTCAATTCAAGGTTCTTGGCGATGAATGCAAAAATTAGAGAGGGATTTTATGGTGGCAACCGTTCAAATCCGTAAGTCTAGACAGTTAAAAAGCTTTATAACATATCAAAATTTATCACTTCATGTATGAGTACAGCATGACAGTCTCAAGCAATAATCTGGGCTGGCAATGGCAATAGCTGTCTAGTTGGTCAAACTGGCAGTGTAAGGTAAGATTCAAGAAGAGAATCTTGCCTATATATCTTTAACTAAACAAATAGACATCTGAAGACTTTCCGGAATTTGCTCGTTGTGAAACCAACACCCTACTTCGAAACCGTTATAACCTTTTTATCGTCGTGTGTTTCTACGAGAAAACGTCTTTTAATTCAAAGCGAAGCCGTTACTGTCTTTCACATAATTGTGTGTTTGTCCTATAATTCGAAACGAAACCGTTGCACTATTTTCGTCACGAATTTCTAGGACAAAACGTCCTATCATTCGAAGCGAAACCTTTACACCATTCACAACGTGTTTCTGTGACACAGCATCCTGTCACTCTTTGCTAGATTGCTACAATCTTAAAATCTGGGTCCGTTTCTTGTGAACAAAAATCCTATAGTTCATTGCAAA
Organism: Cyclina sinensis; assembly: GCA_012932295.1. Taxonomy (NCBI): domain Eukaryota; kingdom Metazoa; phylum Mollusca; class Bivalvia; order Venerida; family Veneridae; genus Cyclina; species Cyclina sinensis. The sequence continues at coordinate 33,191,030 of JAAONU010000014.1, forward strand.
ACAATTTCAGTAAACAAACCTAGGTACGTTACTAGAAAAAAGCCCATGAATAATAACAAACAGTAAAATCTGTACACCGGATTCCGTTTCTAGAATTTACACTATATCTTATACTTTATTTCGAATCTATTACAACCATCACGTCGTTAAATGATTCGGGCACAAATACTTTATCATTTGTTGAAAGTTTTACAACTTACACAGCGATGTTGAAACATTTTAAAGCCCTTTCACATTTTCATATTATTATTCAGATCGCTCGCGTATTTTTTTTCTGAAATGCATTTCACATTCGTGCAAAACTTTAAAGGGAGTCTGAAGTCTAGGAAATTCGACTTAATGTGAAAAAAACCCCAACTTATTTGCAAAAAAACTGTACAAAACACTCGAAAGGTTAACATGGCAAAGTGCCTAGCAATTTTTCCCTGAAATTAGATCAAATTCTGCTAACAAGGTCACAGTGGAGAATACATCAAACATTTTGGAAAATGTGATTCTGAAATTATGTACACAGTGTATATTATAGAATTAAACAGAAAAATATTTCCCCGCCAGGTAGCTGCCGAACACCTGTTATGACTAGACGTTTTCACCTTACCAGCTCGAATTATCCAGAATCTATCTTTCGAATATATTGGGTATAGATCGTCTGTCAGATAGCAACGCCTCAACAATACTTCCATGCGTCCAAAGACGCTTCAATTCTTTGGTATGGATGCCGTTTTTTTGTAACAGTTTCGTAACTGGAAGGTAGTAAAAAGTCAATTTAATGTATATTCCTTTTTTAAGAATATTAGTGAATAGCATTTTAAACCATTTTCGCTGCACGGTAAGTCGCAAACGTTTTTAAGAGCCCGCGTATTAATACCCGTGCATATCTATAAGCTGCAAGAAAAAGTGATAAAATGTTTTTTTAGCAAGTGTAATGCCATTTCTTTACTATTATTGTTATTATTATAAGTGAAAATAAGAAATCGCTGTGGAGTAAGCGAAACGGTCAATGCTCAAAAAGAAATATTCATTTCCGCACATAGAGGATCCGGTCAGCACGGGTTTGAAACTCGAACCTGTTGTGGACTGACTCGGAATCCTTATAAATGCTAGAAAACGACCATATACGGAACAATTTGGTTTTAGACACATAACCGCATATTCTTGTTTCTTAAGGGACAATAAACCACATAAATTTATACTGGGAAAAAAAAATAGTTCTGGCAAGTAGCGGGAAACGAATGCCGCCCAAAACTGCTTGACCCAAAAGATGGCGGCAATCGATGACGCGCGCGCTCCTGCTCAAAAGTCGGGAAGCATCTATGTATGAACAGTTTACAATCCAGATAGCTAAAAAAGCAATGGCGGTGCAGTAAAGGCAATATAATGATACGCTTTTAAGACAAGAAAAATACGTAAATAGATCATGTTGACAAATATTACTGCAAAAAAAAAAGAAAACTTGAGAAAAAGAGAACTCTGACACAATCATAACTGTTACGTTTTTTTTGTATTTTTTTTTTTTTTTTGTTTTTTTGTTTTTTTATAGATATTTACTTGTTTATTTTGGTATATCACTTTCCGAATAAAATACTATTAATCTATGTATGAAACATATATGGCGAAAACATAACTTCATCACATTTCAGAAGTGATTTTTTTTTGTATACTGCTAACAGTATGTATTACACAACTACGTCGTATACATATTTGTTACATATTTGTTATCTATCTGTTTGAGTTTATTTATCGCCGGTACTAGTTAACCGTATGACAACTGAACAACCCCCCCCCCCCCAACACACACACCCGCATCAAGAGATTTTTGGGATCTAATTCCAATGAAAACTCTGGGTCTTATATATTCAAAGTGTATAGCACCTATACAAAGGACCTCGGTCAACTAAAAGGAAAAGACAATTAGAAGTGTCAGTTGAGGAGTGGGGATCGAATTCTCGATCCCTTGATAATAAATCCCTTGCGTTATTACAGAACCACTGATCCAGTATGATCTGTAAGTCCAGCAAAATGCGCGTAATTCATGACAAAATGTATGCGCCATCTCTATCGGTAACGTAAGAAAACACCCGCATTCTTTTAACTCAACTTTGTATCCTTGTAAAAACTGAGAAAGGATCAGTTTTCACGATTATGAATAGGCTACAACAACTGTACGGAGGAAAAAGTGTAAACTGAATCATTAACAATAAAGGAATTGCCAAAGCGACTTTATAATGTTTTACTAGATATCAATTCGTGCAGAATATCACAATGTGTCATAAAAGCTTGTAAACCGCATAGACACAAATGTATAATTATGAAAATGATACTAAAGAAACAGCATAAAACAAACAAAGGATTAGAGGAATAATCACATATAAAAGAAAACCTATGAAATTGAAAATTACTTCAACAAATAAACGCGAGGTGGTTGCAATGAAATTTGGGAATCATGGGGTTCCTGCGAGAGTAACTATGTATTATATGGCTAAACCTACTGGGTTATGGTTTATATCAAAGCTAGCTCGCAGCTGGGCTGAAGTGGCATTATATTGCATGGAATAAAAATGTTCCTTCAAGTACAAAAATGCGAACGGCTGAAGCAAAAAGAGATATATGTTGTCTCTCGTAACACAAACACACGCACGCACGCACGCGCGCGTCGTACTAGGTCGTGAAACGACAAAGAAGCAATAAAAGTTACATGTTATTATACACACTGGGTATTTTTGTTTTTAGATATCAATTTGCTTTGATGGAACGGACGAGCTGAGTGCAAATATATGTCGGAAATTGTTGACTTCTTTCATCTAGGTCAAATGCAGGCGGAAAATCTAACGTTAAAGTTTACTTCTTAACTTTCTGCTAAAACCAACTCCTGTGCAGATGTTCAATAGAAATTGAATTAATTCTGACCAAATAATTGCAAAGTTTTATTCATTCACAGAAATACATTGAGAAAAGGTGTTTGAATATGCACCGGTTTGACCCGTTGCCATGCTACTTGCTATATCCTCAAAGCATTGCATAAACTGTAAAATCCATTTATAAAAAAAAAACACGGATTTTTTTTCTTTTGAAAAATATTCTCGAATTACAATGAAAACTTACTTTTATTTGCTTCATATATTCTTGCGATATGCTTAGAATTTATAGATGTGTTGATGAAACAATTTTGGTCACAGCTGTGGCCTGTCTGTTTTAAAGGTACAACATAGCTATTCTGGAGAAGGCAACAGTTTGGACCTAGAGACATTTTTTGTAACGTTCGAACTGAAATGATATTGGGCTTTAAACTAAACATTTGGTCTAACTAAAACGTGTTGATAATCTGTTTGACTTTGTGGACTGTGTAAGTTTTCTCGTTATAATGTTAAATAAATGTACCTCATATAAAACAAATCGACAAATATTTGCTGCTGCATTTTATCGTTAAAAGTTAGCACTCGAAAAGTCTTTAGCACTTAGTATTGCATAATATATATGGTACAGGTAAGTGTAAGATTAAAAGTCAAGTCTCCATAGCTCGTTCGAGGTCTTCCCAGTCTTGTAAACACTTTATAATACTGATTTTTGTCGTCTGCTCTCTCGGAAACTTTTACGACTTCATCGTTTTAAGACAGTAATGAAATGCTTCCTGCAACAGAAGTTTCAAAATTTATACAAATGTACGAGTATATAATAATTTTAGAATTACTCGCTGTCATTTATATTTCATTTTTGTCATGATTAAAAAGAGCGATTTGAGTGAACGAAACAACGAGTGAGTAGAACGACATAGGTTAACAACCGCACGCTTTAAGGTTTAATGGCTTTGTGATCGAATTAGCGGCCTCTGGGTGCCCATTCCAGCGTATTGCAAAATGGGCCACTGATTCGCCCCCAAAACATCATTAGATCTGTTTAAGTACTACATTGGCCAACAATTATTGCGCGGATTGTTCCGTTCTGTATTAAACAATACTAAACCAGTGCAACTTTGCCACGAGTTAAACTGAACTCTAAGTCTAGCCAGTGCGTAAAAAATACTTTCGTCTAGGAAACAATACTCAGCTATTCGGCCCACATACGCCGTCGAGGAAACACAAGCGATTTTTTTTTTCGTGAGTGGTTTAATCATTCGACAAAATTATAAAACTTTTATTGCAGGTTGAATCATGGTACGAAATTTTTATATACCTATGATCAAAGAGTAGGTTTCAGATCATTCTCAAGGTCACATGTTGTCTGGGGGGAAATTAGAACGTTCAGTATATATAAATAAATTTAATGAAGTAAACAGCTATTACAGTGTGCTGGCTTTATTAATGATAGTAGATGATTCAGGAGGCTCAGGTTGTCTTTACTACTTGCTCGGATTCTTTCCACGGCATGGAGATTAGTTCTAGTTTATTGCATTTTTACGGAATTGTTTTGTTGTATTCCTGACCTATCATTACCGAATATTGTCTATCAGTGTCGACGAAGGATGGTCGAAATATATTTATGACGTTCGATCGCTGAAAACACAATATCGAACACGCTTATCACGAACCCAAAGTTCGAACTGGAGGACAGGTTTTATCATCGTAACACGGACAAAATAACGATTTAAACACGGCACCATACAAACAGGAGCTTTTTTTTCTAAATCGACACATTTGAAATCACGTCTAATACGGTAGTCTTTTTAAAACGCTCTCAGATCCTTTGCGGCAGAACAAGCGGGAAATATAAACCAATAATTGAGGGTAATTTTTTCAACAGATCATTGTAAGAACATGTAAAACTTTATCACTACTTGGAAATGACGTAAATAAATAGATAAAATAATAATGATAATAATGGATGGATAGATGGATTGATGGATACTGATGATTTCCTATAAAGACACAATAAACGTTTACTTCACAATGATGAAGATCACATTCAGTGTACTTGTTTCTTTTTTTGGGGGCAAAAATTTATTCGAACAATAATCTAGAAGCTCTCTGAATGATATTGCAAGCACTACATCACAACCGACAAGTAAAGTTTTTACGAATAATGTGTATACTTTAAAACGATCTGATAATAGCAGAGCTTCAGGTAATCTGTTATAATAATGTATCTAAGATTGGTTTATGTTTTTGGGGATTCTTTTTGCAGCTCTACAAATTGTTGTAAATGAGACAAATCTAAAAAATTCCATTCTACAATGCAGACTGTAATTCAACATTTGTCTTTTACAAACAGGTTATCTAGACAGCTGAATAAATATCATAAAACTACGACGAAAATCGTTGGAACCAGTGACAGAAATGATAAATTTCGACGCTTACATACATACTGTATACTGTCTGTTTTGTCTGGCTCACCGTTGCTTATACTTCTTACAATAGACGTCTTACCCCCAGGAGAAACACTGAACATATTAAAGCAATCTGATGTTGTCAACCCAGCAAATTTTCTGTTAATATTTGACATTTTGTAAATATCCATCCCAACAACTTGGTAGATCAAGGGCTCGAATCCAAAAGGTCAGGAATTCGGAAAAAGAAACCATGTGATACGTTTTTTCTAAAATGTTTGATAGATAAAGAACTTTTTCTTTCTCTCATTCTCACAGAAAACAAAACAGTCTCGTATCAAGTTTACCTTAACAAATTATACATGTTGAGTTTGCTGATACATTTAGCATTCGACAAACCAGATTGCCTGTTGGAACATTTAAGTGATATAAAATGAAAGTCATAATCCGTTTGATTAAAAGAACATGGCATTAATTTCAATTTTTGATTAAAACACCATAATATCATAAATTTGCATTCTTGCCAAAGTCTAGCTTTGTGCAAATGTAAACAAGATACGTCTAATTTCAGAAAGATTCTAAGGGCGACACGTGCAATATAGATGAGTGTATACTTGATGAGAGAGAGCGGAAACACGCCGTGAATTTGTATGAAACAATGAAAATGTAATAGAGGCGACGCGAGTCTTTCTTACTATACATTAATAATTTTGTTAGTAGGTTTTAAAAGTTTAAAAGAATAAAAAATCTCTAATGTTATATGATTCTTTGATACTCTGAAACTGAAACTTTTTATTCCACAAGAGAGTATTTCTTTAATACACATACTAACATGTTTTCCAATTATATATCATAAAACTGTTCTGCTTATCTCTACTATATATACTGTGATAATATGATAGCTATAAACCTTGGCTCATTCATGTTTTATAATTTCTTTAAACCTTCATTCCATTCAGTTCCGAGCTGGCCGGCTTAGTTTGTTGCTTACCTGTGGCATCTTGAAAAAAATAATTATTTGTTAATGCTAGTCAAATAAAAAATGTTTCTTCCTAGTTAATATTCTGGTTAAATTCCCTAAAAAACATGGGCCTAATATGTTCGTGAGGCTAGGTGTCCAAACGAGAAATTGCACCCTCCTGTACCTTTTCTCAGGACTTTACTAACACAAAGGACCTTTAAACACACTTTCAGCCGCACCACATAGGCTTCCACAATGCCGACGACGGACGGATGTGATTTGCTCCTTTTGTCCGGTAGACATTTATACAGAAACATCAGCGAGCAAAGAATAATTCACTTGCATACCACACGGCACCTGTTTAACTCTAGGCGTACTTTTCTCAGATTAGATAATCACATAACAGTTTGCCAATTTTCAAACCATTCCGCTGCTCGCTCCATTTTGCACTTCATTTCTTCAAGAAAATTAGCACATCTACCTGCAATATGTATCGAAGCCAAACTGCTGTCAAAGTTTTCTCGTTTATTTTGATGAGTATCTTTTTTCAAAGCTTGTCAGTAAATACGAATAAAGCTGCAAAAAATCTCACGCCTGTAACTAATAACGTTGGAATAAATTAATAATAATCGCAGCACATCTAAAATTCTTGCGCGTCTGTTTATACATTGATAAAAATATGCCTAGTTTATAATTGACTGAATGGCATACAAAATTATAAACATTTTATGTTAAAATATGTACAGTTAAAAATGCCATCACGCTGCCGTGTGTCAAACAAACTATAACATCGTTACTATTTTAAGAGTAACAAATCGAAATAATTGATCGAAGAGATTTTATGTTTATAAGCCGCATGCACTGTTTACGCATTAATAAACAAAACATGCAGAATTCTGCTGAACACAGGAGACGGCAGTCTGTTTAATTTAGTGGTGTGAAACCGCACTTTATTGGAATGGTTAACGTAATTTGAAATGGGTATTTAAAGTTAGGCAACTAACACCAGTTTGTCTAAACGCAAGATGTTTTATGACATTTTAAGGTATCAAACAGTCCAATAAAAGTTTAATACTGTCTCTTTTAGGGTTTTTGTTTTCTTGCGCATTTAGAACATTTACCAAATATGACGCATTCGGAACACCTCTGGCGACTTCAATAAGTCAGTTTTTATACAAAGTTGTCGGAAAAGGCCGAGTTGTTACGATTGAATATGAAGCGGATTGAAATCTTTCTAAGTTTACCATTGTTTTGTTTTGTTTTATGTTATAATACACCAAGTCATGACGCTGACTGAAATCACAGTCGACAAACATATTTATCGTCGGTACTGGATGCCCACACGACTAATGCCCCCAGCAGAGGCTAGATATTTTAGGTTGCGGAGAACAGTGCAAGATAGAGAAAGCACCCTATCCCAGACACACCTCTGGTTCCATTTTATGCTCAGCGCATAACAACAAAACATAAGACGTCACCTGAAAGTTTTGAAGTCTCACCTGAAATAAAATAATTGTGTAAGTGGGAGAGCATGTATGATTGATTAACTTGCATTCCAACTTTTAAAAAAAAAGATAATGAAAAAATGAAAAGTCACTACAATGAAACGATCATATTAAGTTCAGTTTAGGGATTACATGTACTAATAATGCTTTGAAAACCATCAGCATATTAAACCACTTGTGTGCTCAGTAAGGGATGCTTACTGAAGGAAAGAAAGACATAAAGAAAGACATATTAAGGGCAAAAGAGAAATGGAAAAGGAAGAGACAGAAAAAAAGAAAGAGGGAAATCAATCAATCAATCAATCAATCAATCAATCAGTCAGTCAGTCAGTTAGTCAGTCAGTCAATCAATCAAATTATAAAAATAAATAAATAAATAAATCAACCAATCAATCAATCAAATCAATCAAATTATAAAAATCAATCAATCATTCAATCATTCATTCATTGAGATCATCAATCAAACAGTCAGTCAGTCAGCCAGTCAGTCAGTCAGTCAGTCAGTCAGTCGGTCTTTCAATAAAAAAATGAAAATACTGCTCAGCTCCCAATAAGGCCTTGAATTAATGAGCAGATTCTAAATGACCTCTTATATTCATATATGTCATGATTCTTTTAAATCAACATTCAATATATTAAAACCAATTACCTATTCCAGCATTATTTGAATGTCAATAATTTACGAATGATAAATTATGATGTTTTTCATTTATTGCAATCTGAGATAGAAAAGATTTCAAGATATTTCGAAAGATTTCTGCACGTGTTTTTCCAAATGGAAGTATTGCACATGTAACACTGGCATTGATTTGTCGAGTATTTAGATCTGTTCCATCGGTATATTTTAGGAAGTTAACAGTGTTTATTTTATGCCTACCAATGAAATATAGGGAAATATCAGTGAGATAAAAGTGATAATACACTGTTTTGAATCAGTTAATTACCATTTTGATAATACATGTTTGTGCCCGAACTATTGAATATTGAGTATTAATCCGCTTTTATAATTAAAGTATGTATGGCAAAATTCAATAAATATTGATAAACTGTGTAGACAAAAATAAATATTATTTGATGAAAGTGTATTCAATTTATTTCAGCAGAAGTAAAGTTATCATATGTATTGGAGATTGTCTGCACTTTTTATTGTGCGGAGTAACCAAAGTACGCATTAACTGATTTGGGGCTCACCATGGGGAATTTATTGAAGGCCCTGATTAAAAATGTCATAAAAAAAAACATTTTTGACGTGTTGGCATAAAATAAAAAGAAAATTTGTTTTTTTTTAGTGGAAGATGGGAATTTATTTCATCTCGTGAACACATATGTTGATTTTCACTCGTGGCTGCGCCACTCGTGAAAATATCACATATGGTGTTCACTCGATGAAATAAATTCTCATCTTCCACAAAAACAAACAAATATCCTCTATTTAAATGTTAAATCTCATAAAATGATGAGCTTACAAGGCACAAGTTTGCCTTGTGTCGTAACTTACTACGATTTACGTATCAAACTGATCGCCTATCTGAATGATCAGACGATCATTATTGGTTCCCGCTCACATCTCAGCTAAATGAAACACGGTACTACATCAGGTGCTGGTTCCCAATTATTATTAATCTTTGTCTCCTGTTCTGTCTCTGAGATTCAAACTCTGGACCTACTGAACTTTTCGCCCTTACCGGCGAGCAGTCGAGACCCACGTACCTTTACTGATACTTATATATGTATTGCCCTATAAGCATTTTTCATTAATAAGCGACAATTAATAAAATATTTTGCAAATTTGTGAAATAATATGCTTTAATTATTACGAAACTCATAGCTATGGCTTTTGTACCGATATTGAAGTCTAATTTTGACAACAGATTTTTGGATTATTTTGTTTAATAAACAGTATGCATTTTCAGTTACATACTTTCAATTTTACACTTCTTGTGTCAAGGTTACACAAGTGACACATTCGATTTTTATACGCATGGTACCAAGGCTGTACAACTGACACGTTACAAGTCTGGTACCGAAATAGTACAAGTAACATGTCTAGTTTTTATACACCTGTTACCCAGTTGTTGACACTGGAATTCATACTCTGGTACCCAGGTTGTACAAGTGACATGTTCCATTTTATACGGCTGGTACCCAGGTAGTACGAAGACACGTTCAATTTTATACGTGTGGTACCCAGGTTGTACAAGTGACATGTTATATTTTATACGGCTGGTACCCAGGTTGTACTGAAGACACGTTCAATTTTATACGTGTGGTACCCAGGTTGAACAAGTGTAGCTTACACGAGAATACGTGAGAGAGAACTAAACTGCGTTTGTATTCTCTGAAGTGCACATGGCATAGATCTTAAAGTATAAAGTAAACTATTCTCTCAGACTAAATATTTGCCAATCAAAACACTCAGTTTAGAATAATTCTACCATGGTATTACGGCTAAAAATACAGTTCAATAAGAGCAAATGGGTAAAAACCAAATTTCTGTATCTGCCATAAAACAAGATCTACTTTACATATACAAAATGATACCCCACCAACTATACCGGTGGTACATTGTGTAGTCTTGTATATGGATTTTGATAAATAAATGATAGCTATTATGGAAAACCTGTTTTCTTTGTTAAAAAAGTTCGTCCGTGAGTGCAACCCGAAGCAGGTATGAAACTAAACTTCAAAACGACCCGACACACAGAAAAGACAGCAGATAAATATATATGTGAATGTATCCATTTCACGTCTTTGTATTTAGTTAACATAGACCAGTGGTATGTGTAAGAAATTTAATTTGGCCCATGAAGCGAAAATCAACACCACTTGTAGCTTTCGATATGGCAATAGTAACAAAGGGGTAGATAATTGTATCGATTTCTCACTACTTATTAAATTATCCACTGATTTCGCGGTCAAATTGCCCTGCCTCGGTCATAGCAACGCCATCGAGAAAAACATGCGATAAGTGAATGCTTTAAACATGTAATATATCAATTATTGACATGTCTATTACTAAAGCGACGGACAATGGGTGTCTAAAGAAGAAAGACGATGTGCCGCTCGCAGATGATTTTGTGTGTACAGAGGCTAAATAAAGCTTTGACTACATCGGTTTAGTGAAAAGTTTTGTAATGTTGGTGACACTTTTTTTGTCTTCATATACCGAAATACATAGACATAACATTTTTTGAAAGATATTGTCTGTTTTAAGCAAAAAAGATAATACTGATATGCATGACAATTCGAAACTTTATCATCAGTTTATGATGGCTTATTTCCTCAATATATCTGCCAGCGACAGTGCAATCACCGGTGTTGAGACATTAAATTAAACCGCCAAATCCAGAGTAATATTTTGATACTGTTTTGCAGCAGAGCCTTTCGACTGCTTCCAACAATCTTTGTACGAAACACTTAAAACGACAAAAAATAATGCCGTTTAAAGTTGACTTCTTTTCTGTTAGATGCTCATATTCAACGGTGAAATGTTGCAAGAAAATTCGAAAAAAAAACCGTACTAAAATATAAATGTAAATAGTTCTAAAATAACATGACCTTACGTAATGAAGAATTATAATGATGTTCAAAGGAATCCAGATATTTCTAAGAATGTATGTTAATCAATCATAGATGGTCAAACCTGATAAATACACTAAAATCTTTCTATCTTCTGCGTGAAATATATTGATATTGTAGATAGGCGAAGCTTTTCTTGTTTGGAAAAAATATAAATATTTAGACAGAAACAGATAATGGTCGCAGATGCAATAATAGATTATCTAACACGTCTTGGAGATTTTCTTTTGGTATTTGAGGGAGTATAGAGAAAGTTGACGAGTGAACGAAATTCTCAGCTGTTCTACCTATAGTTTGTTAAAACTTACTTATTGAACACGATTGGGAAGCAAGTGCTTGCAATTTATATTAATCCCTCTCGATGACTGCTTCCTGGGTTCAAACCAGTACTTATGCCGAAAGTGAGGAATGTGGTATGTTACTGCAGACCTCAGCCACTGGTGGGATACGAACCAGCAACTTCCGGATCGGGAATGTGGCGCTCGGAAAACGGAATTATCTGAAGTTTATTTTCAATATAATGTTGTTCCTTCTGTGACTTCAAGCCTTTGGGGCTTATTAGACATATTTATACATGCACAACTTTTCTCCTCGATTCAAAATAAGTGCGTCAGCAACCAGGAGGTTCACAGTCTGTAACCATTCATAACTAGCCGGCGATTTACAAACAGGCTGTATCAAAATCACTTCGTATATATGCGATTCAAACCTTACACAATTTACAACACATCTGACGTCACCAGCACTTCTACTTACAAACACGCAAAGAAAAAAATCGTTCAAAACACAAAAGCTTATACTCACGAGGGAACTCTTACTGAAGATTTCAGACATCGCCATGTTGCATTTTAGAAACACTGAGTCACAGAAATAATCAGTTGTAAATTTGAATGGAACATCTTTGAAAATGTCTGGGGTGTTCATTTGTGGTGTTGGTAATAGTGTGATGTATCAGTGCTGGTTGCAATGCATAGATAACAAGGTTATTTTGGTTATAAATTATCTACATCAAAAGTAGTTTCAAACAGATTTATAGTTTATTCACTGTTGCAATGCAAACACTCAAACGGTAAGTAGTTGATATACTCGTATTTATATATATAATTTATATAATTTATAAACCGTTCCAAGAAAACAAGAATTGAACTCAGAGTGCAGTTATATAAGTTCAGAAGTGTCGAAAGCTCTTTGAGTCCCGGCTGTAACAGCATACCACTCTTCTAAGAGTCCGCAAGTGCTCGTTTAAGCCATGGATTTAACGTGTTACGTGCTTTAAAATTCGAAGCCTTGACCCTGACAAAGGTCACAGTGATAAAAGCTTAAATATTCAACTTGGTTGTATGGATATTTGCAAACGGATAATTTATGTGAACATGGAAAGAATCCATAAAATGAAGCTGAAGTATTTTGGTAATGAAAATGGTAACACGGGGGTTGTCAAGGTCATGACTGTGAACATAAATACATGAAAATAAACGCAAGTGAAGAATTCACTACAATAAATCTGTGTGTGTGTCTTTAAACAGGGCTATCTGACGTAACAGAAAAAAATTTATAGTAATCCGTTTTGAAAACGCTAACGTCCTCTTTAAGATTTTGTTTTCTCACAATTAATGAATTTTTCTTGTTAACTAGAATAAATGCCCCCGAAACCCATTGTTGGTAAAAAAAAATTTTCTTAAGACAAGCGGTTAAGCTATGTCTCAAATAACATAGAAAGGGAAATTTCGTAAGAGGTTTATAAGTAAACTGTTCGTGTGACATATATATTCAGCTTTGCAATCATATTTTTTCATCGCTGGCATTTCTTCAAACATTTCCACTCGAATATGTCAATAAGCTGACTGAAATTCAATCAGACCTTTTCATTTACAGTTCCAACTTTTGAAAAGTAATTGGATCTATTTTGTTTTTCTTTTGTAATTTATCGCATAATGCAGTGTTAGCAAAACCTTGATAAACTTTCAAACGTTCATTGAGAAAACTATCAAAAAGATCTGTATATTGTTATTTTCAATACATAACTAGAATTTCAACTAACAATTAAAATTAATCAGTCTATATGTTGTAATCAAATTATCTCTAAACAAGGCGTGAAAAGTTACGTCACGCATGAATTATCCGTCATTAATCAATGGTAGATAGTGTCTCACTTGATAAAACCCGTCATTAACCGTTTTTGACTCTATCATTTTTCGGTCGGTATAGAATTACAAGGTTTTACTTTCCGTCCCTTGTCTACGAAAGAGTACCACCTTTAACATTTGGCGTGTGAAATCTGTCAAGTTTAAGACAATAGGTTAATTTCAAGGTTAAAGTTTGAGAGATATCTGTCCTATTGTCCAATGAACAATTGTTCATTAAAACGTTTAGAAGTTAACAAATTTTATTGTTTCCCAACATGCGAAGAGGGCGTTAGTGAAATTCTCAGGGGACAATAGTATCGTTTCGATTTCAAAGCTTCAAGGGCCCCTTTTCCTCTTATAACAATTAACAAAAAGAGAAACATGCACATAGTTTAGTAAATGAGGCCTTTAGAGTTATGTTATCATGTTATATCTATATCTTCTGAGTTGATTAGGTCTGAAAGATCAACAATTTTCAAAAACGAAAGTACAAGAATAATAGATTTCTCTTTACTACCGAAACAGAAGTTAAACTATCAGGCCCAGCTATACAGGGGCGAGGGGGGTGGGGGGTGTCAAGGGAACACGTTACCCCAAGAAATACCCTTAAATAGTTATAATATGACAACTCGCATATTTACACCAAGGTTTGCTGTAACTACCCACTGTTCTGAATCCGATACACAGGACTTTCCGGTTACATGACCTTTTCAGTCAATCTTATTGTTAACCAGGGCAGATTAATCAAATTTTTAAGCCTGTCCTCACAAGATATTGCACTTTTACTCGGGAAATATATTTCAGTGTGATCAAAGACGACAGACCTCTCATGTATCAGTCACATTACAGTTTAATTAGTGTTAAGCAAGTAAGTTACCGGAGATGTTTCGCCCTGATAAAGAGAAGGTTACTCTTGTATTCGGTTAAGTAAAGACGCTGGGAACAGCGATTCTAGTATCGTATTACTCAAACGATATCAAAAATCAGATCACCAATGTTTAAGTGGTATTAGAGAAAAAGTTGAAAACATTGCTGATTTTTTAAAGAAAAGATTTGTGGTTACTGCCTTGAATTTTGGATGTTTTTGATTGTGGGTGGTTTTGTAAGTTGGCATGTCTTGTACATTCGATGGCCTAATTTGCTGTTTCCACAGGCTAAAGTACTTTTGTTACTTTTTGTCATGTCTTGTTCATTAGATCCACTCATTTGTTGTGGTCATGTCTTGTGTCTTGGATCATCTCTCATTATTTAGTTGTCTGCATGTACTTTTGTTAGTTGTTATCATGTCTTGTTTGTTAGATCCTCTCATCATTTGTTTTTGCAATGTACAAGTTTTTAGATTCCTTCATTTGTTGAAATGTTCATGTTTTTAGGTAGATTCGTTAGTTGTCATGTCGTGGTCTTTAGACCTTTTCACTTGTTTGTTTGACCCTATCAATTATTATTTCAGTATTATTGGTTTGTCAACACATTTTTCTTGTTATTGCAATGTCATGATTTATTTACGCATTTTCTGTTTCTCTCGCTTGTTGTTTCCAATATAAAGTTTTGTCTTTTAAATAAATACATTGTCAAATAAAGCATGTTCTGTAAATATGGTATTTATTATTGTTCTCGAACGTCAAATACCACTTTACCACAATAACAATGTCCTAATTAAAAACACGGCAAACATCGTATTCTGCTAACTATAAATATACATGAGGGGAAGGTGCACGCACCGTCTTATAATGTTGGTGAGCTTGATGTCCAACCCTTTAGCTACTTTTGAGTGTTTAACTAGATTGTTTGTACATCTACCTGCAAAAAGTATGGCTAAACCAAACTAAACTGAATCGAACCGAACGAAATGGTTCTGAACGGAATGGTTCTGTGGTTCTGAACGGAATGGTTCTGAACGAAATGGTACTGAACAGAATGGTTCTGAACGGAATGGTTCTGAACGAAATGGTACTGAACGAAATGGTTCTGAACGGAATGGTTCTGAACGAAATGGTTCTGAACGGAATGGTTCTGAACGGAATGGGCAAGGACTTGACTGGACTACATCAATATAGGTCTTGTTGCATTCTTTTCCTTCTTCACTAGTTTCTTTGCTAATGTTGCTTGTAGTCTAAGCATTTTGTCCGGATCAACTCTTTGCCGTTGTTTCATCTCTCGCTCTCTCGCTCGTTTGATTAATTTTCTGGTCTCTAAAACTGTATTGGTTGTCTACTGACGGGCTTGTTATATTTTCTGTCTTTGTTTTTTTAGCCAGAAACCATCTTGTTCTAAGCTTCCGTTTCTTTTATCATTACAAATTCAAAAGCCCTGGCTATGTATTTTGTCGTTTTGACCTTTCTGATGTCTTCTGGTTGTTTCTTGTCTATCATTGACATGTTTTGTAAAATTTATTTTGCTACATTTTTCTTCTTCTCTCGTCTGCTAGCATCCCCGTTACAGGAAGTTTGGTCTTCTCTCGTCTGCTAGCATCCCCGTTACAGGAAGTTTGGTCTTCTCTCGTCTGCTAGCATCCCCGTTACAGGAAGTTTGGTCTTCTCTCGTCTGCTAGCATCCCCGTTACAGGAAGAGTTTGGTCGGTCTTTCATTGTTTTTGTCTTTGTAATGAATTTGTTACAGTTCATTAGCTGAACATGATTTTACGACCTACGTTTCATCTTCTCATTGGCCCGCGCTTTCTTCAAAAGATTGCAATGAAGCACATAGGATAAATTACAGAGGTAGGTAAAGGAACATTTCTACTTTAATGATACAGTTGGCGGCAAATATCATTTATTCTCAATTGAAAGAGATTTGTTTACTGCGCAAAAGCCTGCAGACAACAATCATTATTACATACTTAGATTGAACACTGATGCACTTTTAGCAGACGAAACGATTTGTGTTCAAAGTTGACGACGTAAACCTGAAGTATTCTCCTTGTTTTTTTAAAGGTTTCGGTTTGCATGAATATTTGTTTAACACGTAAAAGATGAAATATGTGATGAAGTAATTAAAACAAACGTTAGTTTGTTTAAAGAAATCGCTTTTCCAGCTCAACTGAAGTAAACAAATGTGTTAATGGGCTAAAAAGTATTTTGTTCATTTGAAGCATTGTCGTAAATTGCATCGTGATAGGCATCGGTTGATGCATTGCGCACATTTTACGGATGGCGTGTGATAATGCATGTTCTTAACACTGATAGCGACGATAATGACAATGTTAATTTAATGAGAAAACAATAACGAACAAATTTTTACCATGCCCCCTTGGCACCAGCAAATTATACCTGTCTATACAAGCCGTTTGTTGTTGACATCAGATAACAAGACGAAAAAAAAAAAACGGATGAATACAGTCAGTGTTCTTACCAAAATCTAAATTCCTAAAATGAAAATATTTGAGGTAAAATCACAACCGCCTATTTAGTCAGAATAAATATCTAGTAATACATTATATTGCCCAAAATAGGTCAACGTTACTATCTCTATACTGGTATTTGAGATGTAGAATTTACGGAAACAATAACTTAGCACGATCGTCCAGGAAATATGTGCGGTAAACAGTTTGTCACAGTTTGTTATTTGTCTAACAGCATGATATCTTGTTTCCTAGAAGCGCCCATAAAATAACCAGTCTGTTAATTATCACAAAAAACATTTATATTTCTAATAATGTTACTTCCTTAAAGAGTTTATTTAGTGGGAAACGAAAGTATTTGTCAAAATTATTATGTACAAATATCTTAAATGACGCTGAATCCCACAGTGAAGATCAGCAACAACAAAAACAACAACAACAGAATTGAGAAAGAGTTGAAAATGTGCCCAGTATGATTAATACGAAGTATTATTATATGTATCGTTCTTGAAACTTTCCAACATATACATTCTTTTTTACTAAGGAATAAACTCATGACTGGTTTTTATTCTGTCATGTTTTTGTCGTAAGCCATCTACAGAATCTCACTTACTTGTTTAGGCGAAAGCGGTATCAAATAACATATTCTTTGTAAGAAAATGTATCTCTCATAGAAAAGAAATCAGGTTGGTAGGAGAGCTTCGAAAGGTGGACACTATATAAGTGTGAGTGTTTATACTTAACACATTTAGCGACCTTGACCGCTGACAATAAGGGTGCAAACTCTGTAAAAAGTCCATTATATGTCCTTCTTTGTTATATATAGGAAGAATTATACAACAACGTTTAGAATCGACAAATAAACAGAATAGTTTCCAAACGACACACGCAATACAACATATTGCATGTCATTTATTTTGCTTTCTGTAATCTATGATGTAAGTGGGGGTAAAATGAAGAAAGGAAGATTTATATCCCATATACAAGTGGCATGTCTTAATTGTAATAAACACTTTGTTAGCATAAAATAAACCGCCTTTATCAATATATAAACTGTATGAGAATGTTATAAGAAAACTGAAAGAATCTATTTATTTACCTATCGTGTATTCTTTTGACATGATAAAAAAAATAACGTCTCACAAATAACTATGTTGGAATTTGATTCGCCTATTCAATACATTTTAGTCAAAATACGGCGGTCGTTTATAGTTGGTTAAAGAAATAAAAATGTTTATACGAAACTGATCTTCTATCTAATTGATTTTTATGATGTATTGACTTTGAATCGATTTATAAAGACACGTGAAATCTTTGTTAACATGATGCATGCATGCGCTTGCACGTCCTTGTGACATTAATAGAAAATAGAGCATGTTCCTGTTCGGTTATCTATATTCTTTCATACAAGGTCAAGGTCACTGGGTAAAATATATATTTTTAATCTTTTATGACATAAAAAAGCTATATATATGATGTTTAAGTTACGATTTGTTTCGTTTTCTGCACAACCAATTTAAAGTCTGTACGTCGGACTGACATTTCAACTGAAACTGTAGCCACCTAATACCTCTTTTTGCATTATGAGATTGAGTAGCCCTATTTATTAAGGGAACACAATATCAAATAAACCATTATATTGCAATTAAGCCCTTAAGTAGAATCTATCCTTGAGCGATTTGCTAAAAATGTTATTTCAAAGTCTGAAAGTACATGTCCTCTTAACCGACCACTTGAGAACAACAGAAACCATCTTCGCCCCTCTAATACAATTACAAAACACCCAAACAATGTATACCTGATGTTTTTTCACCTCGCACCCCCACTCGTTCCCACACAAACAAACAAAAATGAATAAGAACTTAAATTAGGCTGTAAAACTAGATGTAAACATCTTAAATATATTTACAGACTGGAATGATGAAATGATTTTGCCGGAAAACGGACTCAAATGCATTTCAAAAGCCGTCCCACTTTACGACAATTACTTGGAGCGATCGTTGTCACAAAAAAGAGAAAAGAAATCGTAGTCCAATGGTGTATACATTTAATTATTGTCTTCAGAGAGACATCATTTTATTGATTCGATTAAAATGCAGATAGCTTTAGACCGAAACTCAACAAAGAAGTAAAAAGAAAATTTAAAGTTTCATTTGATACCTATCTTTTATTCTTGTAACATAATATATCTATCAGTTTTTGATTGATTTTTACCGTATACTCAAACAATATTATTTGAAAGTAGTTAATGCGATTTCGATTATAAATAGAAATATTATTTCATCGTCGCCAATGATATGTCGGTCTTTCTTTGGCTATATTGCTAATATGGCACGGTGACATTTACCGAAAGTCTTTAAGTTATGAAAAAAAAATTAAATGGAGACCAAAAACTTAACCGCAACATGCCATAAAGAGTTATAACAAGAAGTGGTACGTAACACATATGTTTTAATCGAAGTAATGAAAATAAACTTTAAAAAGGGAACTGGGGGAAAGGGTAGCATATCTCTCCCAGTAAAGAAGGCTTTTTTACGAATCAAATTAGAAGTTGAAAAGTTGGGTTAAGCAAAACAAGGAGCGAATCAGTTAAGGTATAGCACTTGTGATTTTGCTAGACAAAATCTGTTTACTTATAGTATTATAAGTATAACGAAGCAAATGAAATTATAGGTATAGAGCGGGAGGTTTCGTAAGCAAGTCTTTCCTAGCAAAATTATAATAATGATAAAACAGACAAATAAATAAAACTGATAAAAAATAAAAATAAACTAGACAGATAAAATAGAACCAATGAGATAAATTCCCCGCTATGCGTCTATGTTTCTTAGTAACGTGCAGTTAAAAAACTTCGAACAATATTCAAAACTTTCTTGGGGCATACAATTTGTGAAGATGCATTTGCCGTACTTATACATACACATGCTTGCACGTAAAAGCATGGCGAATTTTCGCAAGAAGAAATCTAAAGCAATCTCAACAGACGCCAAGTTAAAATATGTGGTCTGAATAGTCAAATATCTTATAAATACTTTTTGTATATAAAAATGAGAACAATGCGAAATATATTTGATTTTAAATATTTAAACAAATATTCAAAGAGTATATGTAATGAAAAACAGACTTAGGCTTTATTGGTATACTTCAGTTTTGTTTATTTTTGTATTAAAGAAATGCTAAGTCCTTTTAGAAAGATTTTATCTAGTTATTTTTGGACAAAGAGTGTCAGTAAAAAGAAAAGCATGGAAAGGTCTTGATATAACACTAAAGCCATTAGACACAAACAAACATCTAATAACCATGCAGATTTTATCCAAGTCTCTAATGCCTATGTAAATAAACAAATATTTGGCCGGGTCCAGACAATGTAAACGCTCTTGCCAGTCCGGTACAAGTAGCGATTCTGGATGAGATTAAAATCCAATATACGTAATCCGGTGATATCAGAAAAGAATGCCGTGCAGTAAGTGACCTTCGTAAAGTAATCGATGATGTATATGTTTAAATAAGTGATAAAGTTAATGCAGTTAGATTGTAAAATTGACACGTATGGATTGGGTGGTCACGCGAACCGGGATAAACGGGGATTAGAACTGAGAAAAGGCGCCAGAGAAATAGAAGTTGGTGTTAAAATTAACAAAGAAACAGTAACAGACAGTAGATAGTATTGAATCTCTATGTGATTTATTAGCAACGATGAAAGATACGAAGAAAAATGAAAGGTTTATTTAAGATGAGCATTCATCATTTTAAATCATTTACATTTTGTTTGGTAATCTTTAGACAAATATTAGTTATACAAAATGCTCTTCTTAAAATATTTATGCCGACACCAAAGTATTTAGCACTTCGTCCACGCAACATACTTTACAAACTCAAATCTTATCGAGATTTGCATACATTCTTATTGTGTTTTGTCAAGGGATTCCGAATAAAAATGTCTTGAAGAATCAAACACGCATTTAAAAAACTATCAGAAACTTCATACACTTTTACCATGCTTCCCATCTACAATAATCTTGAGTTTTGAACTTTACAAGGTTATATAAGTCCTTCAAAAATCCTGTAGATACGCTAAATTTACCGGAACGCTTTTGGAGCTTAAGGCCTGCGGTAAATGATGGCCAGGTCATATAATTATACTACTGTTTTTGCAAAAGTTACATAGGAATTTTACCCATAATCCACTTCATTGATAAGTAACAATTCAACACCTAGCCGTAAACACAAGAAGCTGAATTTTAATTAAGTTTTAATGTAGCGAAAGTTCGGTAACATAAACTACAAAAGAGCAATCGTTGTTGGACTTTGATTAGTAACGGCGATAGAATAGTATATCTGTGTTCTCATCAGAATCCGTCTGGGTTTAAACAATCGCTTAATCACGATTGTTTTGCATATATACAAATCAATAACAATCAAAGAACTGTTCAAAAGCAGGACCCAGAAAACTGTTAGCGTTTTCAATACGAAAATACAGCCATACCCTTCCCAAGGTCCTTTAAAATAAGGCTGGTGTCGCCTTTCAAAAGGTAATCTGCTATGAACAATTCTGAAACTTCACCTGTTTATAAAACAATCTAAGCTGAAGAGAAGACTGAAATATGATGACCTGCGACGGGCGAAAGTTTTAACATACCCAAAGTAATTGGTGGTTAACCATAAATGTATTTATTTTATTTCACCTTACAATTAAAACACGCCTTCCAAGTTCAATTAAAGTTGTGTTCTACGTCGGCCATAAGCTTTAATTACAGCCTATAAAGTTTCAGGTTTCGATTCGTTGGCGTTCTGGATTGTGGCGGAAAATGCAGTACTATATTATTTAAATGCAGGGTACAAACATTTTATGACCAGCCATAGTAAATATGTTACAAAAGTATAAAAACTACAGTATGCACCCCGAAGACCTTGGCTCATTCACCGTCTCGCATGCGTTGTATTTATTTCTTCTCTAAAACCGTCTTTTTTTAAAACTATTTTCTTTTGGTCTTACTGTGGTACAGATCCCGTGAACCTAGATCACACAGCTAAACTAATACTTCTATTTTACTGTAAAGGCATCTACTCTCCGCTAGTTGAACTGTGGCATGCCTATGATAAGGAAATGCCTCTGGGAAATATTACTTACACTGTTGCCAAGATACGAACATGCTCTACAGAACTGGATGCTAATGCCTAAATGTGTCAGCCATTTCCAAAAGGAATACTGAATGTGTATTTCAAAGATACTTTAATCTATAAGAAATAATAAAAAAACTATCAGTTTTTTAATGTTGGTCAGTCCGTCTTGTCTTGCACGTCCGTTCGTCTTTGATACAACTTTGTGTATAAGGCAGTATTTCGAGGTCAAAATGCTGTGATACATTGCTTGAATCCACTTGAATAAGTAGTTACTGTCTATATAAAATATCCCCACCTAAAAAGACGTGCAGATTAAAGCTATGAAAGCACAACTCTTTTTGGCTATTCATTCGTCCGACGGTGCTGCAGGCATGTCCCAGGTACGTCACATGTTACGTAATGTAACTATCAACTTGTGAATCATAGTCTTACTATAGCTACTGACTTGTTTATCAAATAGGTTCTGATCGACATTTAGTTTAGTGTATTTAAATCGCATTGAGCTAAAACTATTTGTGACTTAATTGATGCAACGGTGCGTATATTAGTTGATTATGATTTATGTAAAGAATTTGTCATTTAAAGAACGTTTTCTTTTATTCGAAGGTTCTTGTTTACTCCAACTTGTAAAGAAGCTATGCATTTAGTATTACGAATAAAAAGCTAAAAGCATGCACATATTAACTACTAAAATATGAGTTTTAGACCATCCCTCTTAACTCTTTAATGATCAATGTAAAAGTCTTTCGTATGCAAACTTGTTGCATTCGAAATACTAAGCATAGTGCTACCAGACTAAGTCAGCTCACTGGTGACCATACCGAACAGATTTATCACATTTCTGTAGTCCATATCTAAATCAATTATCCACAAACCCGGTTTAGATTGGATTTTAACAAGACTATTCTTTGCATTAAGTACCACTCCGCACGCAACAATATGTCCGAATATGCATCACATTCAAATTCTATTCCACTTCAATGCTGCCTAAAACCGTTAGTGTCATATTAAAGGATCGAGAGGTCATGGGCTCACAGCCTTTTGGTTGCATAATTCATCCATGTCACCATGTCAATATGCAATTTCATATATGGCCATTTATCCAAATCCTTAATCCGGAAAGATCAATTGGAAAAGTAAGTTGAAATACTGAAAAGAAAACCTATTCATCTTCATTAATTGGCACTTGGAAAGTGAAAAGGTTACGGACCTACAAGAGAGAAGTAAAGTCTAGACAAACGACCCACATAGATATCAACACCTTTATTTTCGTATTTGTCTTTCTAATGAGTATTTCTGTCAGGTTTGTCTATTACCTCATCCAGGTGCGGGCCATCACCTCCTGAGTGAAGAATTACCTAGACTCTTAAGAACTGGAGATTTTATTAGTCATAGGGAGAACTTTTATTACTTTCTTTACCGTATTGTATTGCAAAACTTGTTTTATAAAAGAGCGCACATCATATAAATAGAACTCACAAGACATCTGGAACATATACTCTAACTTCTTTATCCCTGAATTTTCACCAAAGAGTAACAAACGTACACTTTTCAGAGAAAAGATGTAGTCCATTAATGCTCTTGTTAAAAAAATAAAAAGCTGAAACTTTTATTTTCGAGACACTTTTAATTGTTCTTCGTAAAATTTCTGACACAATTAAGCTGCAATTAGAAGAAACAAAATTAACCCCGTTAAATTACGAAAGTTTGGAAGAGTAGTTAAAATTCAACTGTAAGGTTTTCTGATGTTATGAATTACCAATTATTTTTTAAAGGATAGGTCATGTGTACTTTTGTCCTGACACAACCGCAGGAGAAAATCATCTACAAGTACATGTTTATTTTATTTATGATAAACTAAAATTTGTCATTTTTCAAGCAGCACTGTAGCTTGTGGACTTTTTACAAAGACAGTTCTGCACATGGTAATGGAATTTTGATTTATTTTTCTAAAGATCTCGCTCTTATATAGTCTCTAGTGTGTGTGGTAGCTGTTGCTATCAGCGACAACACAACCTCACGACAAGAGAGTATAGCTTTGAAAGTTGTTTCTAGCTATTCAAATCGGCGACAATGGCTGTATCTTCTACTGCTTCTACTGTACTTCAATCCTGCCAGAAATATTAACGTTTTTTGTTTGTTTGTTTTTGTTTTAGTTGGGTTTTTTTTTTTGCAAAAGCAAACAATAAATTAACACTCACTGTATGTAATAGGGCATGACCAGATGAAACGTTATATAAAATTTCTTTAAAAAATCAAAATTTAGTTACCTTAACATGAAAAAACGAAGATTACAAAGCGACACAGAAACAAAGATTGTTGTTCTAAAAACACACACACGTATACAGTCAATCGACAAGAAATACCATTTTGAGCTTTAACCAAACATTCGTTATAAAGTACGTAGCGCGGAAGTGAATCCAGACCAATTTATCTTCTTGATGAATTGCTTCATTCTGCGTCATATTACACCACTGTTACAAAGTTCCACACATTAATTAATGTCACCTAACACTTTCTATATTAGTAAACACAGAAAATATCCACTTGAGTACGTTATATTTCTAACTTCATACAACGTAACGTATTTTATGAATTCTTTCACTGTTCCTTGCATGCGTCAAGCGACATAAAATAATCATAACTGTTTTCTTTGTAATTATTTTAGCGCTCACAAAGACCAAACTAAGATTAGGCACAATGATAGATAGTTTTCTTTTTCTCTTCTTCCTTTTGCAGTATACATAAAATATTAATTATCCTGTCACACATTTCAGTTATTTCATTCATAAAATGTCTCACGAACAAAAAAAATATATGTATTTTTCTTATAAACACGTCAAAAATGTAACACGTAGAGTTCCTACGTAAAACCTGAAAATATACACATTTACAAATCGTTATTATTTGTTTGCCGGTCACTGGTTTCTGGAATATATGAAATGTTTCAATGTCTTTTTATCGCTTCAATCATGCATTGTATTTTCTAATTTTAGAAGAAACAATTTTAATTTTATGAAAGAACGAAAAATCTCTAAATATACACGCATTTTTTTTGGTTACAGTTTTGCATCCTCAATAATTTTCTGGATAGTATCGTGTCCAAGAAACATACATTCAGAGTCAACCAAACCGCTTGGCACAGCACCAATAGTTACGATTCCTTGCGTCGACCTCTCTCTAGTGTCATTGGCCGCAGTTTCATTGATTTCTGGTGCTTCTTTAAACACTGGGCTTGTCTTCGGGACTTTCGTAGTACTGTACTCAGGCTCTCGCTTGGCTTTCACATCGTTCACTTTATTTGGCGTATCTCCAACTTTACGGTCTGCCGACCTTGATCTTGACCTCGAACTTTTCGGTGACCTTGGTGGCAGTGGAGGTTTTCTTGTTAAACTGCGTGATTCTCTTTGTGCTAACAATTTCCTGGACGTTGTTTCATCTTGCCTAGCAATATTACCTTTTACTGTCGTGCTTTCAGATTTGCTATGCACGCTTCTGGCAGTCACAGATTCAATGTTTCCGAAATTTTCGTTATCCTTTGTTATGTTTTTACTCGTCCCAAATTCTGCATTTGAAGACAAGCATCCTCTAGTGTTTTCATGCAAAAAAGCTGACTGTTTTATTTCAGCATATGTCTTATCGTATGCACTTCTAGCACTTTGAATCGGCGATCTTGATCTTGATCTTTCCCTAGAACGAGGCCTCGCATTTGACTTAGAATGTAACGCATTCAGATAATCAGGGCTACTTGATCGTACATTAGATGACGAATATCTGGCATCTGACCTGATCAAACTATCGTTGACGCGGGATGTTGTGGACTTATGTTCATCATAATCACGGCCATTCGCACACAAGGAAAGTTTATTAGTTCCATCTGCAAACGCGTTCCTTTTGTCGTCAAAATAATGACTCATTGCAGTTTTTCTTACTGCGTTGTTTCGCATTTCCTTTAAAGACGTTGTGAGCGTTGAAGCCCTTGGATACAGCTTGCTTCTTGTCATAGGCGCAGATGAAGGTCGATATTGAGAACTACTAGTTTTGAAACTCTGAGCTCTACGGTGTATCGGAACTAACATTGAAGGGCTATGACCTGTAACATGCGAATAAGAGGATCGATTATTTCCAGACCATGATATCGTGTCTCTTGAACAAGGGGACGAAGTTCGAAAGCTTCTTACTGCAGATGTTGAGAAATTTCCATTTAACCTGGCCGTACTAGCAGATTCGTATCTGGCTGCGCTTAATCTGCTGGAGCTGATGTCGGTCTGACAACTTTTGTATGGGTCCAGTGCCCTCGTTAAACTAGAAAAGTTAGATGATGTAGACGGCCGTGTCGGTAAAGAATTCGGAAGAGGTCCTAAGTTTAGTCCTTTGACAAAGGCGTTCTTTGTTATGCTCTCTTTTACTTGAGATGAAGGAAGCCGATGTTTTGTTGCATCTGATGTCGGGATTAAGTTTGTCTTGATCTTGGGACTTGTGGGTTTAGGTGAACAGTAGGCTTTGTTTGAGGCTGTTCTTACCAGAGACTCTGGGTTGAAGCTGTATGTTTCGATTTGCGTAAATCCTAACGTATCCTTCTCCGGTTTACGAGATCTATTCTCTTCCAGTAATTTCTGATCATCGATGGATTTTGAATTAAAAACTGATGACTGTCTTCCCTCATTTATTTTTTGACCATACTTTCTTATTTGCTCGCTATTTCCTTTATGTGTTAGTACATTTGGCCTACCTTTAACTGTCTCAATATCACCTGCTAGTTTCATGGTCTTTTCGAACGCCCTGTCAACCATAGTCTTGGCTGTCTTGGGACCTTCTACAGATGGTTTTAAAACAGCCTCTAGTTTTGACAACAAGCCTTCTTCTCTTAGCACTGATTCAAATTTCTCTCTGTCGTAAGCTTCGCTTTCGAGGAAAGTTCTTGCACTTCTTTCACTCACTCGTTGCGAGCTCAGGCACATTTGGTTTTGGTTCTGTGTTATAAGTGGGGACTGGAGAACCAGCTTGTGGTGACGGCGCATTTCCATCGTAAACCAAAACTGGTTCAGAAATTGGTGTCGGGGGTGGTTCATCATCCGAAACTGAAACAGAGGAACTTGAACTAGAACTAGGATTAAATAGTTGTAAATGACGGACAAACTCATTCCAGTTTCCATCATTTAAGCTCTTTTTGTCTTCACTACTTCCAGTGTCATGTTTTGGATTTTGCGTTTTATGGATTTCCATATTTCTAATAATCTGCGAGCCATCTGGAATATTAGAGGCCGCGGGTTCTGGGACCTGTGTTCCAATAGATCGAGACCCAGATTCGTCAAAACTGTCATTAGGTGAGTCCTTTTCAAAGTTCTCAAACTCAGTTTGTATCAGTATTGATCGAAATCGTTGTTCATTCAGATCTTCAGGATCAGCTGTTTGAACTTCTCCAGATTTATTCTTACTGTTAAATGGTACAGGACTTGTTTCCACATTCTGAACGATTTTCTTCCCTTTTGGTTTAGCTTTAGCCAGAACGGATTTTGTTTTACTTTCTCGACTGGAATCGTTTAAGCCAAGTTCTATATTTTGAATAATTTTGTTACCGTCTGGGATGTCGGTTGTTGTATTTAAACTAGAATTTTGAGAAATCAATTCCATATTCTTTATTATTTCATTTCCATCCGGAATATTTCGATTTGAAAATGGCGTTTCCGGTGACGCTGATTTGGACTAGAAGCATCTGAACCTGATGTCTGGGAAGCGACGGATTTACACTTAGTGCCACTTTCATCACCATTTAACTCCATATTTCGTATAATTGCGTTACCATCTGGTACCTTCTGTTTTACTCTCTCTGGAGAATGAGACCTCGCACTAAAGTTAAGGTCCATATTTTGGATTATCCTGTTTCCAACTTGTTCTACATTTGCTGTCATTTTCCTACCAGTGTGAACTTTACACTCCGGTAACTTGGATTCCGATACCTTGGTACCGACTTCCTTTGGCTTTTTACGATCTATGTCAATGTCTATAATTATACGTTCATGTTCTGGGACCTTCTTTGACTTTACATCGGCGTTTTGTGTACTCCCACAGGAAAACTGTGTCTTATCTGCCCTTGGTGGCTGCCGGATACTTTTTGTTTTTTCTTCCCGTCCCCGTGGTGTATCGAAATCTAGAGATGGGGTTTCTTCAGCACGATTGTATCTTGGTGTAGATGTTTTAATTTCATAAGCATCTGGCTGGTCTGATTGTGTAAAGTTTTCAGTAAACTGCAGTTTCAATCCACCATATTTTTCTTCACTTGCTGCTTTACTTTTGTCACAATTTTCTGTTTGGACATTCTTATTTACATGAATTTTTGCATACATTACTTCTTCTTCCCTCTCTTTGTCCAAAAACCTTACGTTTCTGAGACTTGATGGTGAGCCTTGTTTAGGACTCGGAACTTTTCCCCTGAGGATAGACTTAGTTGGTGGTGACGCGCATCCAGTGGATACATTTGATGCCATTCTTGCTATTAGTTCGTTCTCACTAAGTCCACTTTCGGGTTTGACTACTCTCGAAACACCTGTATCTAGGGGTAAGAAAACTACTGTGTGGCAGATTTACTTTCCCAAATGTAGATAATCTTCCTCTACCAACACATAACAAATTATTCACTTCCATTTTTATTTGTCATTATTTGATCATTTTCTCAAAAAACTTTTCAAAAGCTTTTAAAATTATATTCAACGAAAAGTTATGTGAAGTATCCAAGGCACACAATGCAACTATCTGATTAATAAAAGAACAATTATTAATTCAGTTTTTGCCAAAATAATTTAGCCTATCATATAATTCGTATTAACCGCAGGTGCCCGATCTGTTTGATTTAAGACACTAAAATACAGAAGACTAATTTTTATCACGGTTGTGTTATTTGGATTTTAGTATGGATATGTTAAATTGTACCCTGGCAATTTTGGCGAGTGTCCGAACGTCGTTTATTGCCAACGAATGTTCTTTTTGTTATTCCAACAAAGCCATTGTTCCCAAATATTTATGGTAGGATTGGAATAGTTGAAAAATAGATACTGAGATAATTTGAACATTTTTTTTTTCAAATATCCAGTTAGCGCCTTTGCAAATAGGTGTAGTTTTGTGCAGTATTATATGATTACACCTTATATTTAAAACTGTAAATATTAGGAGATCCGTCCTATTTAACCATAAGTACAAACATGTTTATTTTAAATGATTGTGACGACACTAATGTTAATGATAGTCGTGGTGATGATGCTGTTAAAAGCTTGTAAAATAGTATTAAAATTTACACTGGATATATATCGAACTTATTTAAGACAATTTTTCATAACAGTTTTAAACGAATAGCATGTAAAAATGATTAACTGCCAAATGTGTAGTAAGGCTTTATAACAAAACCTAGTTCTCTCCTTCAACTTTAGTATTTTTTCTTTACTTTTTTCATGACCAATGAATGTTCAAAATCAACGATATTTTACAAGAAAGAAAATTTCACCTAAATATTTGGAATAAAGGTAAATTTAATTTCAAAACTAACAAAGAATCAATACGTGCAATTTTCATTAAATGTCCTGCTTTATTAAAAGTTATTTTTGTAACAAAAGCTGGTATCTACCTATCTGCCAATAACTTACCAATACACTATCATCAGTAAGTTGGAAATTACTCGTCTTATATTTCAGACTGACTATGCACATTTTTCAAAGTGTGTTTTAATTAATGTAGCTTTATGTTTAAACCTGTCTAAAAACTAAATCAGTGTATCGGGTATGTTTTCGGCCTCCGCACAATAACATGTTTAGAAATCTTTAATTAATGAATTAATATGAGATTTCAATCTAGATTTTTTTTTGGTATATGATATGCAAATGAAGTATACCTCCTCAATTTACTATCAATTATATTTTAATATATGGGCATTATTGAGAACCTGTATAATACAGGGTCTTTAAGAATTTTTTTCATCTATGATATGTTATATAATATTGGAAGTTAATGCAACGGCCCACCTGTGAGTTAGATTTATAATCTGAAATCAGAAAGTTTAGTTTTGTTTTCTGATTGTTTAAAGGCGGGGTTTTAACATCGTATGTTTTGTTAGGTCAAAGGCCCTTTAAAAAGTATTGTTTCAGTTGTGGTTTATAGTACCATAATAGACTCCCTATTAAGTACGAAATTCCCAAATGCCTGAGCAACGCAGAAGCGAAATTTTATCTACAATGCTACAATGTTGTCCTGTAGTTTCAAGGAATGATGGCTAGCAACACTTACTAACCACATACATCTGAGAAATATCAGGGTAGGAAGAGCAAGGAAAACGCGTTGCTATTAAGACAATATGGACACCAAAAAAATAGAAAAAAGAAAACAGAAGATGGTGTCACAAAACGACTGAGGATAGGTTAAACACTTTCAATATAACGTTAATATAATGTTATCAACAAACTATAACTGAAGTACTCAATATTTGAACAATTTAATATTCCTACGTTTCATATCGGAAAATTAATATTAACAAATAAACTATTGCATATAACCAGGGAAACAGTAGATATCGACAGTATGTTCCTTGTATATAACA
The DNA here is from genome assembly GCA_012932295.1 of Cyclina sinensis. Taxonomy (NCBI): domain Eukaryota; kingdom Metazoa; phylum Mollusca; class Bivalvia; order Venerida; family Veneridae; genus Cyclina; species Cyclina sinensis. The sequence goes on from JAAONU010000014.1 coordinate 33,221,509, forward strand.
CCGGATAGAATAATACATTGTGATATGAACAACTAATATCAATCTGAAAAATTACTTTAAAAAACACGTGCCCTTATATTATTTTTGAGATAACAGTTTTGACTATTTTCATTAGAAAATCTCGTGATGTCCTCCTGAATAAAATAGATATATTAACAAAATATAACTACGCAGCAAGTTCAAAAGAGTACACATTAAAATGTAATCAATATTTTAAACAAAGCCAGTGCTTGAAAAATCACTTAATATATAGAGATATCCTTTCTAATTAATAAGGAGTTTATAATCTTTTAAAGGCTAACTTTCATAGGTTTTGTTAAAGTTATCAAAACAGTGTCTGTCTTTCTTAAAATATCATTAGGAAAACATAAATCATTATATGATACCATGTTCATTATATTAATATACAAGTTGGCATATTATCAACATTTCTCTTCATTGCAAAGATATAGAACTAAAGATATATATTGAATGAACACAAATATTCGAGTGGTAAAATGCATTTAATCGGGCGGATCAAAATATGTATTGTCAACGGTAAATAAAACTATTTAATGAGAAGCAAAATAAATATATTCTGTCAAATTAGCAAAAAAAAAAATCACTAAAAGACAAGAAAGAAAATGATAAAAAAGTACATCGTAACACTGTCGCTGTTTGAGCTTATAGAAATCGCTGAAGTAGCTTAAATATTAGTGTCCGCCTATATAATATATTTTTCTAACTTTATTAACGAGCTTAGGTTCAAACGTGTTACTTGCATACAACATTGGAAGGGACTGCTGCTGTAAATATGTGAAGACCTTGAACTTGAAAAGTTTATTGTCTTAAAGAATCATTAGAAATCAAATAAAAATGTAAAGGCCATGACGTAAAGGTAGAGCGCTGGACCAGTTACCCAATAAAAACGTTCTAATAAACGGAAAAAAAGGGAAATAATCTGAATCATACTCCTGGATTTAATATGAATAAGAATTTCAGGAAGCAATCGTGGAACATAGTTAGAAAAGGGTGAATAAACTAGTAATTAAAATTAAGTTTACATTAACTTGTTTAAATTTTAAGAAACCAAAGAGGTTACACCAGATGACTTGTGAAAGTGTTTTCTTTTAACGCAGTAGAGAACATGTATATTCTTCAAATATAAAAAAAACTAATGCAAACATATTTGACCATTTCATCAAAACTATTATGATGGATAACTCGAACTAAGACGTTTCTTTTTCGAATTTCATGGGTGAATATTTATATATTCATAAAACAGAACTAAAGCGTATACTTGTGTAGCAATTTTAAGTAAGCCACTGAAATCCGCAAAAAATGTGTCTATATCAGAAACTGATGCAAGAGTCATAATTCTACCTGCAATTAAGGCTTGTACATCAACACTGTATGTGGACATATGTTGTAAATACATCATGTGACAGGAACGTTAACAAGGTAATTTAGTAAATTATTTTATTAGTCTATTGAAATGACCATAGATAGAGTCACAGTTAAAAATAGATTTGAAATAATTATGCGTTTGTCAAGGACCGAATATAATATGACTATAGTACGCAATGACCTTTGACACTTTTATTGCAAACATTGTAACAATAATCAGTGAGTCAAAAAAGAAAAAAAAACCGGAAAACTTTCGTTTCGTCAGTCAACCAGTGTAACAGCTCACCAACACGGATCGCAGTCAGATTACCAATTTGAATGCCTATAAGTTAACAGACAAAATCATCAATCAACAATTCAAGAACGAGTACAAGAAAAAAAAATGTTTTGATTAAAGCTTATAGAGCTTATAACATGAGAAAGAACATGTTCACATCCCAAACTTTAAATGGTTATTCATTCACATCATTGTCTCAGACCTACATGTAAAGCAGATATAACGTAAACTGGGAAAAACCTACAAAAGAACTAACATCATGCCAATATTCCAAACCATCTTAGTAATAAAAAATAACGGCTAATATTAAAAATTTTCAGCAATATTTAACAAACAAACCACACATAGAGACACACGCACGCACGCATGCACACAAACAAAAACAATAAGGGCTATTATGGCCCCCTTATTCGATCATCTGAGTCCCACTGCTCAAGGGCCATCCATGACTCTGGAAACCATTATGGGATCAGGTTGGTTCAGGAGAAGAAAGGAGATCCATTGTTTATAAATGTTTTCAGAAAGTTTAGCTGAAACTGAATCGAATGCGAGCATAACACTATGGCGTAAGATATAAAAATCTATTTCTAACCTTTGTGACCTTGACTAAAGTGACCTCAAACCCGGCACAGTGGTAAAGGTACATGTACGTTACCTACATACCAAATATCTAAAATATCAGTCAATAAATGAAGGCTCCATTATAAACAAGTAAAAAAATATTTTATATTAGACATAGTGCCCTTGACCTTGATCCCAGTGAATGTTGCAGGTTCACGGAAGGTGCCTATAAACCAAACATCTAAAATATATGTCAACAAATAAAGGCACCATGACAGAAAGTAGGAACATCTTTTTTTAGCCTCTGTAACCTTGACCGAAGTGACCTCAACCCCTACCCAAGGGTAGAGGTCCTTGCAAGTTACGTACATACCAAATATCTAAGATATTGGTCAACCAAAACATTATGGATTCAGAAAATAAGTTTAAAAATACATGTATAAGTTTATAAAACCCAAGTGACACCTTGGGCGGGCCCAATCTTGACCCAGGGACATTGGTTGAACAAACCTGGTAGAGGTCTCTTAGGCCACGTTGCTAACCAAATATCTAAACTCAAGACTATTAAAGTTTTTTTCCCTATTTAAGCCTACAAAATATGCCTAAATTGGCCCTTTAAGGGGCCATAAATTTTAAGCTTATGACTGAATCTGGCCAGTTCAAGAAAGGAACCACGAATTATTGCTGGTCAATGTTTTGTATAACTTAAATTGAATTAAAATTTAAAAAATAAAACCATTACAATGCAGACAAGGCAAAATATGCCTGCTCGCCTCTATCGGGGCCAACGACTCCATAATGCCTGCTTGCCTCTATCGGGGCCAACGACTCCATAATGCCTGCTTGCCTCTATCGGGGCCAACGACTTCATAATGCCTGCTTGCCCCTATCGGGGCAAACGACTCCATAATGCCTGCTTGCCTCTATCGGGACCAACGACTCCATAATGCCTGCTTGCCCCTATCGGGGCCAACGACTCCATAATGCATGATGGGATGAGGATGTTTCAAGAAAAAAATCGAGATCTACTGTGCAAGTTTGGTTGAAAATCAAATCAAAAATGGAACCTTTATCATGCAGACAAAGCAAACTATCCCTGTTTTGCCCCTATCTGAGCCAATCACACCATAATGCATGATGGGATCGGACCACTGCAAGAAAAGGATCGAGATCTTCTGGTGATATATAAGTTCTGTGCAAGTTTGGTTCAAATTAAATAAATAATGAAACTTCTATTACGCACCAAGTCAAAATATGTCTGTGTTTTCTCCTATCAGGGCCCATAACTCCAAAATGCATGATGGGATCAGGTCATTTTATAAACAGAATCGAGATTTACTGTTGATAGAAGTTCTGTGCAGGTTTGGTTCAAATCAAACCAAAATGAAACTTCTTTCATGCAGACGAAAGCACGCACATAACGAGAAAAAGTTTGAACAGCGCATGATTTAAGCTTTGCTGAACACTGTGCTAGCTTTGAGCAGGATGGATTTAAACAGAAAATACGTTCAAAGTAAATCACTCAAGGGCTTGCTGGATATTCATTCAAGCTCAAAATTTGCCTTATTTATTTAAATTTTGATCTAAGAGATCTCTCAATATTTAAATATGCTCCAAATGCGCATGTTTGGGCTGGCTCGACACTCATTTTACCATGGAATTTAACTGGTCATACTTGAAAATCTTTATTGAACCTGGCTCGTCATTCGTCTCGAGTTAGAGACCAGTTCAAATTTTACAAACCTAAAACCCGTCATACTTTCGAACGGTATGCTATAGCATCTGAAAGTTGAATAAACGGATACTTCCGTGCCAAAATAATTATCCTTTACCGTATAACACTACAATTCATTTAAATCACCGAGTAAATTCAGATTTCAAGGCCAGGTAATTCTTTAAATATTTAGATAACAAATTTCAATACTCACACTGGTATTCGCATTTTGATTCCGGAAGTTTTACCGGAAACATACCGCTCCGTTACGATAAAAGAATCAAACAAACGCCATCGTCCTACTAAAACAAAATCAAAATACGAGGTAACTGGAGTTTACCGTAGTACCTTGGCATGCCTTCAAGAAAGAATAAACCGGACCATAGGAAAATTAAACAAGAAACAAAACATTCAAAGCTTAATGTGCTAAAAGAAACTGACGTAATCAGACACAGCAGCTAAATTTCATAAGATTTCGTTCCAAAAAAAGGAAAAAAAAAATGAAGTGATATCATTTTAAGTCATTTTCTTGCATCATTTCCGCCTTTTTTTCTCTTTCAGTTTTATCTCATTGTACGTTTTTCTCTTTCAGTTTTATCTCATTGTACCTTTTTCTCTTTCATTCCTTTCTTTTCATATTCAGTTCAATCCTTATTTCAAACATCATAAAATTTCTTCTTTCCTTCTCTGTTTTTCATATTCAATTCTTCTTTCCTTCTCTGTTCTTTATGTCTCTATTTTTTATCATTTCTGTTTTCTAGTGTGTCTCCTTTTTTTCTTCTTCAATGCACTCCTTTTAAAACGAGTTCATGGCATAATTTCGTCAACAAAAAGTAAAAATAAAATAATAAAAAAAATAATGACACGTTCAGTTTTACGTCAGACGGAAGTAATGCGTATTGGAATGTGATAATCCTACAAAATTGAAGGACCCTATTCAATTATATGTACATTGCATTCCCTGGGATATATCAAACCGATAGAAACATTCTGACAAAAGGTGATAGTACAAGGTTATATAACTAACACTTGATAACGGAACTGTAACTTAAGGTACTTAAGTGCGTTCAATAATATTACAGAGATACGTCGGCGTTCCGACAGATAGCAGACCGCTCAAACTAGCTTACTTATCGGGGAAGAATCGATATAAGATCTGGTAAATTAAGACCAGTAACTTATTACGATTTCAACAACTCAATTACACAGACAAGAAAAAAAAATCGATAAATGCTTCGATGGTGACTACTATGAATAGGTTATTAAAATGATATGAAAATCAAGTAATTAGGAATACCAAATGGATATAAGATTAATACATTTAAAAAGGACTGATTAAATCTTTCTGAAATAAAAACGAAAAAAAAACCCCGCAGAATAATGGATATCATTATCAACATCATCACCACCATTATCATCATCACCATCATCACCATCAGCAACATTAAGATCACTATCATCAGAAAAGCACTGTCCTTTGTATATGGGAAGACAGGCATAAGTGAAAACTATTGTTCCTAAATTTTGACATTTTTAAAACATAGTGAGGAATGAAACTCGGATAAACAAAGAAGAGACATAATAACTTCCTAAAGAATATTTACTGCCTGTTTTTAGGATTTAATGTTTACTATATATTAAATAAAATAGGCTAATTTATTTAGATTTAACCCGGAAACCCGAAAAGTTAATACGATTTGTACAGCAAAGTACACGCGGCTTTTGACTCTTGGACCATAAGAGGTTTGCAGAAAAAGCACAATGTGATTTGAGCAGATTTTATTTTGTAATTTTAATCAGCGGTTGAATATGAAAATAGATTATTGAGATGGTTTAGTTGATCCAATAAATAATATACCTATGGCGAGATTGATCAAAATGAAATATATAAAAGCATCGTACCTAGTAAACTGCTTCAAAGGAATGAACCGTTAGAAAAGTATACCGCGACGGTAACGATAAAAGATTTACATAAATAAATCAGTGCCACGTGCGCGCTTTTGTGTTTAATTAAAGCGTCTCCATGAATGAGATGTTTGATCTGCAGGTAAAAACTTTTCAGCATCAAACCGGAGCAATTTGATTTAAAATCGGCCCCATTTTCTATTTAAAGTCGTAATGATATGTATATTTATCATAAAAATATATAAATATTATACGTTGACACGTGCGAGGAATAATTTTGCAGAGTTTGAATGATTCAAAATTAATCCACCATTTGATCCAACATGCGTACATATTAGTTCGAAAGAAGAAAGAATTTCAATTTGATTTGAAATCTCTAATCAAGCAATGATTTTCTAACAGGTGTTTTTTTTCAATCAAACTTGTAAAAAGTACTACACAGGTTAAAATATGCATGACTTAATTTTGCAACTTCATTGCGATATTTTCCTCTCATTTTTTTTTGCAATGCCGTATATAGGGCCTATAAATTACTACGTCCCAGCAAACAGACAGAAGAATAGCATCATAGTCTTCTAATCTGTTCGACTTCATAGAAAAAAGCAAAGTTTGCTTGTTTCTAGAAATACAAGTATAGAAATACAGTTAAATTTAATACTTTACCAGCCAACAACATGACGCCCTCAAATAATGTTTTAATATATTATAGACTACAACTTCAAGGTCACGACCTTCTAAACATGTTCGCCTTCAAAAATGGTCTCGGGACATTTTTAACAAGGTAAGACGAATGTTAGTCACCTGGTTTGAATTATCACTCAGTTCATAGTGGCACTGCTTGAAAAATAGTATGAGATGGATATGTACTAGAGTTAATGGAATTTTCTGATGAACTATTATCGTCACGTCTTTACTAAATCAATCAACTGGACTTTATCCATCTGCCTTTTATACCTTTTTTATACTCAAAGACAACAAAAAACGATTTTTGCTAACCGAAAGTGATCAACAACATACAATAATAATGATAATGAATAAAAATGATAAATAAAAACATATAAAAATAATAACATATAAAAAGAAAAACAGGTGCTGACGAATAAAATTTTCCTAATGCTTGTGGATGTTGGCAAAATTTATATCAAACAAAAACTTTCGACGGTATCATGACTCATAAACTTTACATCAATCAGTAGTTTAAACAGGGTTTGTTTCACTTTTGAAGTCCTTTGTTGATCGATCACTGTTGATTGATAGCCTAGGCATCACGGATATGTCATTTAAGTGAAAATCACGTCTTTAAATCGGTATTTATGTTAACAAAGATATTTTTCGTTAGTTCATTTTTCTGTATTTGAGCGCGTTCATCAAATCAAAATTTGTATAGTATATATTCTATTTGCTTTATAAACCCATTTATTTTTGTGAGATTTTAAAAATAATTCTTGTCATATCTTGAAAAACTCATGGTAAAATTGTCTAATGTAATGTTGTTTACATTTTGTCATAAGATACGTTTCTTAAAAAACTAAATTCACAGAAAGAAAAATCTATTATTGGTATAATACCTTAAGACTGATTTATCATTACTTTTTGATAGCTCTTACAAGAAAAACTTTACTGTTTTTGCAACTGCAATTCAACCTATCCTTCAAATTTGCAGACTAGCACCAGCAGTGATTTAAAACAAACATCCGCAAAGGCGATTTACAAATAACAGCAGCAGCGGCGATATCGCTGCATTGGTGATATAAAAATAACAGCAGAAGCGGCGTCGATATAAAAAAAGGGGGCAGCAGAGATATATCAAAAGAAACAGCAGCAGCAGCGATATCAAAAGAAACAACAGCAGCAGCAGTGATATCAAAAGAAAAACCACAGCAGCAGCGATATCAAAAGAAACAGCAGCAGCAGCGATATTAAAAGAAACAGCAGCAGCAGTGATATCAAAAGAAACAAAGCAGCACCAGAGTTAACAAAAGAAACAGCAGCAGTAGCAGCAGCAGTGATATCAAAAGAAACAACAGCAGCAGCAGCATTTATATAAAAAGAAACAACAGCAGTAGAAGTAATATCAAAAGAAACAAAGCAGCACCAGAGTTAACAAAAGAAACAGCAGCAGTAGCAGCAGCAGTGATATCAAAAGAAACAACAGCAGCAGCATTTATATAAAAAGAAACAACAGCAGCAGAAGTGATATCAAAAGAAACAACAGCAGCCGCAGCAGTGATATCAAAAGAAACAACAGCAGCAGCAGTGATATAAAAAGAAACAACAGCAGCAGCAGTGATATCAAAAGAAACAACAGCAGCAGCAGTGATATTAAAAAAAACAGCAGCAGCAATGATATCAAAAGGAACAACAGCAGCAGCAGCAGTGATATAAAAAAAAACAATAACAGCAGCAGCTATATAAAAATAAACAACAGCAGCAGCAGTGATATCAAAAGAAATAAAGCAGGAGCAGTGATATCAAACAAACAACAACAGCAGAAAAGATATCACAAGAAACAGCAGCGGCAGTGATATCAAAAGAAACGGCAACAACGGCAGTGATACTAAAAGAAACAACAGCAGCAGAGATATCAATCGAATCTATAGCAGCAGCAGCGATATAAAAAGAAACAACAGCAGCAGCAGCGATATCAAAAGAAACAGCAGCAGTGATATCAAAAGAAACAACAGCAGCAGCGGAGATATCAGAAGGAACTACAGCAACAGCAGCAGCGATATCAAAAGAAACAGCAGCAGCAGTGATATTACAAAACAGCAGCAGCGATATCAAAAGAAACAGCAGCAGCAGCATTGATATCAAAAGAAACTACAGCAGCAGCAGTAGCAGAGATATCAAATGAAACAGCAGCAGCGGCGATATGGGGCGATATAATAAGAAACAGCAGCAGCAGCAGACATATCAAAAGAAACTAAAGCAGCACCAGCAGAGATATCAAAAGGAGCACCTAAACAGCAGTAGTGGCGATCTCGAAAGAAGAAGCAAACCAATATCAAAAGAAACAACAACAGAAGAGATATATCAAAAGAACTAGCAATGCAGCAGAAGCAACGGTGAAATCAAAAAGAAACAACAGAAGCAGCAGCAACGAAATAATCAAAAGAAGCAGAAGAGCAGCGGCGGTGATATCAAAAGAATTAACAGCAGCAGCTGTGTTGATCAAAAGAAACAGCAGCAGCTTTGGTGATCAAAAGGAAACAGCAGCAGCAGCGATATTAAAAGAAACAACAGCAGCAGCAGAGATATCAAAAGAAGCAGCGATAGCAATACCAAAAGACACAACAGCAGCAGTGATATATCAAAAGAAACAGCAATGCAGTAGAAGCAGCGTTGAAATCAAAAGAAGCAGCAGCAACAACGGAAATATCAAAAGAAGAAGCATAGCAGCGGCGGCAATATAAAAAAAACAGCAGCAGCTGCGGCTTTATCAAAAAAGGAAGCAGCAACTGCTGCGGCGATCAAAAGAAACAGCAGCGGCGGTGATATCAAAAGAGTCAGCAGCAGCGGCGGCGGTAATATCAAAAGAGACAGCAGCAGCGGCGGCGGTAATATCAAAAGAGACAGCAGCAGCAGCGGCGGTAATATAAAAAGAGACAGCAGCAGCAGCGGCGATGATATCAAAAGAGACAGCAGCAGCGGCGGCGGTAATATCAAAAGAGACAGCATCAGCAGCGGCGGTAATATCAAAAGTGACAGCAGCAGCGGCGGCGGTAATATCAAAAGAGACAGCAGCAGCAGCGGCGGTAATATCATAAGAGACAGCAGCAGCGGCGGCGGTAATATCAAAAGAGACAGCAGCAGCAGCGGCAGTGATAACAAAAGAGGAAGATGCAGCAGCGGCGGTGATATCAAAAGAGACAGCCGCAGCAGCGGCGGTGATATCAAAAGAGACAGCAGCAGCTGTGATATTAAAAGAGACAGCAGCAGCGGCGTTGATATCAAAAGAGACAGCAGCAGCAGCAGCAGCGGTGATATCAAAAGAGGAAGAGGGCAGCAGCAGTCACACGCCAATCATCACTTACAGCAGCAGAAACATATAATCAGTAAATACTTGAAGAAAATAGTAAATCAGTAAATAGTTCTGTATCTAAAACTGCAGGATAAAAAGATTACAATTCAGGTATTTCCAAAACACACTTAAAATAAACTACAAAATAAATTAGCCAGCAAGTTAAATAAACTTTGCAGTTATAATATAAACCAAGCGTTGTATGTGTTAGTTAACGAAGAATAAATCTGCAATCAGGTTAGAAATGAGAGCGTGTAAGGAAAATAAATGCTTTAGCAAATATCTCATATTGAGTGTTTAGAGAAATTAGTGTTTGTCCTAAATGTATTTTATAAAATGACTAAGACAAGACACAAAAGGAGAATGGTAAAAATTGCTTTAAAACAAAACTATTATATAGTGTTTAAAAAGTACTATTAGTGGAAATCTTTTAGACCAAATTAGAACAGTCTGTTGTAAAGACATATCTGTTGGTTTGGAGAACAAAAAAAAAACGATGACCATTTATTGATGACTCAAACGATGACCAACGCTGTTCTAGACATTCTGTCCAATTCAAATATCACCTATGAATCATTTAGTCATTTACATACCTCATCATAAAAATGCCAGTTATCTATTCAGAGATGTGGTCTTTCGTAATAAACGGTCTTTGTCCAAAATATAGCGCTAATAAGAAACACTGGAAACTTGACCGCTTCTTATATATCGGCTAACATTTGGAGCGATGCTTATATATTGGCTGACATTTGGAGTGTAGATAAAAAATATTCCAGGAAGGGAGGGGGGCAGACCAGAACTCATTTCTTCTAATTCTGCAAATCTTTTAGAAGATTTAGAAATGTTCTTGTATATTTTTATTTTTTGTTTGTTTCTTTGCAGGTCACCAATATCAGAGAGACGTGAAGTTCTTGAAAATGATTAAGGTAATGGTGGGTAGGCCATCGTGCACCAACATCAGAAAAACACTAAAAATGCATTAAAAAATCTTGAACGGTATAAAGACTCGAACACGACATGACAGTCCAAAGAATAATTTAAGAATGTAATTTTTTGACAGGAATAAAAGTCAAAATGAATAAAAGCCATATAAACTGAATGAATGAAGTTATTCCATATAATAACAATGTAGAGACATTAAAAAAAGTTTTATTTTGATTTTGTTTCAGAAATTCACCAAAGTATAATATAAATGAGACTATCAAGGGTGATAATCCTGGTCGTATTCACACAAAAAAATGGGCCGGGGACTTTAGACAGTATATTTAGTACCTTTTCGTGATCAAAATGGTACAAAAAATATGCCAGGGGTAACAAAAAAGATTTTCCATGAATATAATTAATATAAGAGGTGATGGAGTCTGACTCAGAAAATACGGAGGGCTCAGTGGAAAACTGTTTTATCTCCTTCTTATCTTATATGTAGTTACAATAATTTTATACTGACCCATATATTTTATACCAGTGCTCAACTTGAAAATTGTGTCATGAATCTGGGCAGACTTTCATGAAGGAAAATAATACCAAACAATGTAAAGTAACAGTCAATTCAGATACTCTGGAAAATTACTCAGATAACATGAATACTAATGAATATATTCCAACGTGAATAATACCGGAATTTGCTGGTGACTAGACATTTACTACAGGAGGGTCATCTACCAACATCTTAACAGGAGCGGCTGTCTGACCTTAGACTTAAAAACTTCTTCCATTCAAAATTCTTTGAAAAAAAAGAAGAGACAGTCACAAAATACACATAAAATGGCACCATACAAATATATCATACATACATATTTTTTAACTTTTCGGTGTCTATTTTTATTTGTTTTTCAGAACTTCCCTCATTTTTTTGAAAAGTTATCAATATGAAATTAGGGAAGTGTCGTACTTCGAAACATTATATATCAGTTGTATTTTTATCAACTTCGAGCGATCATTGTTACAGGGATGTTATTATCGATACAATGGTTCAAATTAATCACCGGCGAGTCAACTGTCGGTAAGTATTAAATCACACATGGGTATTTACTGACATGATTACACAAGTGTCTAGTTATAAGCAAGGTCAGATATACATCGTAGTCTGATAAACCCAGTAAACAAGGATAACATGTTTATAATATGTGATAAGTACAAGAATATCTGGACATTCTCTTTGATTTGTATATGTAATGTAGATCCTATGAATACTAAGCAAGTAGGACGTAATTAACAGTAAGTACTTACAATTTTGTAAATTCTACATAATATTAATGTTGTCATAAAAATTCCACAGGACTTCCTTAAAAGATTCGTTGAAAAAAAAGCACGCACATGTACTTTAATAAATATAAAAATGGAATATAGTATAACTTATATAAATGCTACTGAGTTCAAAGTATTGACTGCTTTCTAGAAAAACATTTTGATTGAACAGGGTCGTACAAATGTAATGAGAAACAATAAAAGTAAATATGAGATGACAATGTTTTATCACTCATATGTGAACGTACATGGAAAAGCTGTACCAGTCTTCACAATTGTCCTGACAAAGGTTCAAGGCCAAGCAGCGGGTGGAGCAAACAACGTGTTTCTTGATGAGTACACATGCTACCTGACAAAGAAGCATGTTTTTCAGAACTTTCTCTTTGGAAACGTTCCATTACGTAGATGTGGTAAGCTTTGAAAGGACACCTTTTGTTTCTAAGGCAAGTAAACAATACGATAATAACTAAATTAATATGTTCTTTACATTGAAAAGGTAACTGGAAAACTTCTGATGAAATATGGTTGTTGGTAGAAGTAAATGCAACTTTTCTATTTCATTCTCTCTTTATGTTTTTTTGTCATAACACCGGTAAAATGGAATACGACTATAGTTACTTCTTAGCAGGTTCCCGCAACTGCATTTGTTTTGCTTGGAAAAGCAAAACATATTGAAAGACTTTGCAAAATCAAATTGTTACAAGTAGTCAAGAGAAGGCTAACTAATTTGAGTTAGTTGTCAGTTTAAGCATTAAATACAGTACATTTCATTGTGTTCCGTTTTGTTCAAATTGCATTTATTTTTTTGTTTGTTTTTTTTTGTTAAAATAACTGAACGTTTTTTAACGAATCTTATGAGCCATCTGTTTGTTTGTTTTATTAATTTTGTGTTTGTTTGTTCCTAGTTTGTTTGTTTTTTTTGTAACACAAATCTGAAAATTTCCCACAAATCTTCTGAAGTAACTGTTTCTATCACATATAAGAACATAAAGTTCATTGAGGAGAATAACACAACATATCACAAAATGTTCTTTTTATCTATGTTTTAGAACACTGAGCTCCATGGTGTATATATATTCGATATGCTGTATTATAAAATGACAAAATTGTAGAAAGAATGTAATGAAATAGATTTACGTAACTGGGTCAGCAAGAACATACGACAATGCAATCAAATAGCATTAACAGATTTTTCACCAGAACGCATCTTGAGGAGAAGAACGCTTTCACAAATAGCAAGTAATCGTGTTGTTAGATCTAATGACACACTGCTTCAAGCATTTTAAGACTGCACACTAGAAGCGAAAAGGCGTTTATTACTGGTGCTCAAATTTCTCTGAAAAGGGTTCAGCAGGTCATAAATACCAAGTTTGATACTTGTCGGTATGTTTCCAGCAATAAAAGTATTTAAAGAGAACATCCCAACTGATATTTTGCAAAGAATAGAAAAAATGTTTATAAAGAGGGAAATCAAGGCATTAATTTCCATATTTTTTCCTATATGAGTTAGTCTTAAACAAAGTAACAACCTCATTTTTAATGTTATCAAAGTAAACATAGTAAAAGTCAGCCATCACAAACACCAGTTGATTTGTTACAATGCTGTGTAGTTTCACAACATGTGTAAGAACTATACGGGCTGTATTCGCAGCAATCCTGACCTTCTGGACACGGCTGGCTCCCACAAGTGAGGGGCTGTGGAGGAGGATAATAAGGGTCGTAGTTGCAATAGTGCCCCGGTACAAACTGTATAAGGTTTCATCGCTGAAATAAAAAGATCCATAACTGAAGTCTGCTGCATTGGCGCGCCATATGAAAATGGCCCACGCCAGTCAGGGGAGAAAACAGGACCTGATTTATTATAATATGGCGGCCCGTCCTTGTACGAAATATTGCATTTTGTGATTGGATTCATATCACATAAATTGTATTTTAAATTTGATTCAACCTGTAGGCTCAGCCAACTCTGAAGATAATCATATCTTGTTTGATCCGTGAGTTCGTCCATAAGATATCTTATATTCCTAGTGACCAAACCTTTAAACATTTTTGCATCGTCACCACAATCTGGTTCACAGTATTCAACAAGTATTCCGTCTGCATTACTGGCATGCTCAATTAAGCCATTTGCCACTTTGAACGCCAAGTCCAAATGAAGTGAGTTTTTAGAATTTTTGTACATTTCGACTAGAGCCCCCGTCATAACGCCGGCATTGTACGTAGGCCCAAATTTATTATCTGCAGTACAGTTTTCAGTCGCTCCATCCGAGACCAAGTAAGTTGTTTCATTTATAAGGCTATTATTCATTATGTACATGTAAATCGTGTTCATTTTGTCTAAATAATCTTTATTATTTGTAAGTCTGTGTAGTCTACCAGAGAGCTGCAACATTTGGGCATTCGTAATAGTTTGTTTAGATTTAAAAGTATTGTCGAACCAGAAACCTCCCCCACAGCCACCACTTTGATCCCAACCCGTTTGCCAAATCCAGTTATAGATATCTTCTGCATCCTGGAGAAACTGGTCAAACCCAAGAACCTCATGAATCCTTGCAAACGACAGTCCGTACCAGCTCATATCGTCAAAAGAAGGGTAAGGTCCATACGCCTCTAACAAACTGTACAATTCTCGCTCCGACCCTTTTATAACACTTGAATATCGTGTGTGGGTTTTGTTTGTATACGCTGCAAAATTTGTCAGTGTTTCTAACAGTGCTCCATTCTGCCAGAAACCGTCATAACCATTCCATATCTGTTAAAGAAAACAAATGTAAATAAGATGTTAAGAAATAATACAACAAACTCCTTTCATTTAATTCGCCAACACGCTATAGCATACAGCGAAATTCTTCTTTGCCAGGCCAATCATACCTCGTAGCTAAACCGTCCCTCATTTGGGGGCCGGAACCAGTTATCTTTATAAACAGCAGCTCATTAAACGTAAGAGCTTGAACAAAATATATATAACGGATTTGTAAATGGTCAAAATGTCACGAAATATGGTCCCTCTCAAAACGTGAATTGAAATGAAAGCTGTAAACAGATTACCTGATAACTAAACAGTCCCGCGATAGGTGACGGGAACCAATTAGCTTGGTGCGCAAACTGGATCTTGCAAGCCCAAAAGGCAGCCGTGTCGTTTCCGTACATATCCAGTGTACACACTTTCGACACATCATCACCGTGTACTCCAAATAAGGTGTACATAATGCAAGCAGCAAAAGCAAGTCTTTCCTTGATCATAGTAAAATACTTCTGTGTTTCCGTTTTTAAGCTAAAAATTATCGTATTTATAACTTTTCATCTTTTAACTTCGATACTTCAAAATGACCGGGACAACTTTTGAATTAGATATGCGACTGTGCTGACACTGATAACATAACTGCATGTGACCTGATTGTAAACACAAAACCGAGTTAATTGTCCGTCTGTACGATATGCTTACATTGCGACAAAGATTAAAGCAAGGCACATTAAAATAGACGATCAGATGTAACGTCTTACAAACGTGCAAACACTTTTTGATAAAGATATAACTAAGGCCTAAATTTCAAAGCGCTTTCGCAATAATTTGGAAATTTGGACAAAAACATGTTTGAATGTCCAAACGAAGCAAAGCATTTCTTGAAGACACATTGTCAAAAATGTATGTTTCTATAATTTCATATTTTGTTTTACATCACATTATATTTTAATAGAAAGAAAGGGGAAAACTTGGACACCATTATGTTCTAACAAGAGGAATTGAAATTTCATCCCACCTGCAAAACTATAAAGCAGATAGTGCTGACAGAAAGCGTGTAGTTGTTGAGTGTTCAATCCAATTAATGACACTTGCTTTCAAGCATTTCCAGACAATATATCTGACTCAGACAGGCATTAATTTGTAGACGTTGATAGTGCATACAAAGGCTAACATAAACCTGTAAGTCTAATGTCAGTTGTGATACTGGTCAATAAGATATCGGTATGAAAGGAGCGCTGAAAGAAATAACTTTGTCTTTACAAAACTTGACTAGAAAATTCCGAAGAAAGAAGCGAGTCCTCACAAATCCACATTTAACTATTTGTAGACAAGAAATTCACGATAAAGTAGTGAACCTTGTAAAAATTGAAAACTGCACATCATAATAACGAAAGGGTTTAATTTAAAATAAGCCAAATTTTAAAGAAACGACGTAAATGCCAGTAAAATTGTTACAATGTCGTGTAAATACACTACATGAGTATGACTTTATGGACTAAATTTGCTGCAAGCTCGATCCTCTGGACACGGTTTGCTTTGTTAAGGGTTTTGGTACAGGGGAAATGGATCACGGTTTGCTCTGTGAGGGAGTTCGATTCAGGAAAATATGGATCGTAAGGGCAATCATGTCCCACGCAAACTGTACCAGATATGATCGCAGAATTACAAAAATCAAAAACTGACGTCACATAACTTTTTCTTGCGCAGTTTACTTTTCTGACTAATTAAATAATTGCAAATATACATTCTGGATTATCATTTCGTTTCAGGACATGAAAAAAGTCTGAGGATACATTTTTGGACGCAAACGATAAATGATTCATTGGACTTGAAGACGAACGCGTATGTTTGTGGCAGAATATCTTTCTTCGTATCGATCCCTCATTTTTGTAATCTTACAATTATAAAAAAAACTATTTTTGTAATGTCTCAGTGCTTCAAATTGTATCTCTTGAGACTTCGATTTGTTTCTTAGTCTAGATTTCAGTTAATGTTATCAAAGTAAACAAAGTAGATGTCAGCCATCACAAATACCAGTTGTTTTGTTACAATGCTGGGAAGTTTCACAACACGTGTACGACGTGTATGGGCTGTATTCGCAGCAATCTTGACCTTCTGGACATGGTTGGCTTCCACAAGTTAGTGGCTGAGGAGGGGGATAATAGGGATCGTAATTACAATAATGCCCAGTGCAGAGAGTTCCCGGTTTCATCGCAGAGATGAAAAGATCTAAGACTGACGTTTGTTGCATTGGCGCACCATATGAAAATGGCCCTCGCCAATCAGGAGAGAAAAGCGGGCCCGACTTATTATAATATGGCGGCCCATCATGAAAAGAAATGTTGCATTTTGAAAGTGAATGGAGATCGCAAATATTATTTTTCAAGTTTGCCTCAATCTGAAGATTAAGCCAGTTCTGTAAATAATCTCTTCTTGGATTGTCCGTAAGTTCGTCCATTAAATATCTAACATTTCTTGTGAACAATCCCTTAAACATGAGCGCATCTTCGTCACAATTCGGCTCACAAGACTCTACAAGAATACCGTCCGCATTACTCGAATGCTGCATTAAAGCATTTGCAATTTTGAAAGCCAGGTCAAGATGAAGTGAATTTTGAGTGATCTTGTACATTTCCACCAACCCTCCAATTAAAACGCCACTATTGTAAGTAGGTCCATATTGATCGGACGCCGTGCAATTGTATGTGGCCCCATCCGTTACCAAATACGTGGTCTCATTAATCAAGCTGTTATTCATAATATACATGAAAATTCTATTCATTTTAACTAAATAGTCTTTATTCTTTGTAAGTCTATATAGTCTGCCCGACAATTGTAACATCTGAGCATTAGTTATGGTTTGTTTCGACATCATTGTATTATCGAAAAAGAAACCCCCGCCACAAGCACCGCTCTGATCCCAGCCCGTCTGCCACACCCAGTTATAGATATCCTTGGCAACCTGGAGGAAGTTGTCAAACCCTAGCACCTCATGTATCCTTGTATATGCGAGGCCGTACCAGCTCATGTCATCAAAGGAGGGGTAAGGTCCATAAGCCTCCATCAAACTATAAAGGTCACGTTCGGAGGAATTGATGACACTGACATACCGTGTGTGGGTTTTGTTCGTGTTGGCAACAAAATTTGTAAATGTCTCGAGGACAACTCCGTTTTGCCAAAATCCATCGTAACCGTTCCATATCTAGAAATATTCAGAAAAAATATGCTTAAGAACAATCAACAGGTGTATTTAAATATCTGTTATAACCGTCAAAATGAATGCTATAATAGATCTGCCAATTCGATTATATATCACAGTCATAAACAAAAAAAGAGAATACTAAGGAACTCTATATTGTGTGAAACAAAGGAACAAGCCACTCTGTAAATGACAGATATATCTGCGCACTTATGTAACCAACATCTAGTTTGACATAAGACTTAAGTAAAGTCTCCAAAATAAGATAGCTAAGTTAATTATCCCTACTATATAAAGGGCAGCTCAGTAACTACAGAGCGACTGCAAAATGTATAAGAACGGGCCCGTAAGTAGTCAAAATGTCGCGAAATATGGTCCTTCTCTGAAATGAATTGAAATGAAAACTTTAAACAAAATACCTGATAACTAAACAGTCCCGCGATAGGTGACGGGAACCAATTAGCTTGGTGCGCAAACTGGATCTTGCAAGCCCAAAAGGCAGCCGTGTCGTTTCCGTACATATCCAGCGTACACACTTTCGACACATCATCACCGTGTACTCCAAACAGAATGTAAAATGCTAATGCAGCAAGAAAAATGGCTCTTTTACTCATTGCCATGGAAATAATATCAAAAAAACCGTTTAATTGTATTCGTTCAATGATTGAAAGTGTATGTCAAGGCTTAATCTTTTTTTTTTTGTATATACGTGTTCACATTTTTAAAATGAATCTGATAATGATAACTCAATTAATGACAGGGGTTGTGCGTAGGTCCGTCTGTGTGGTTATTTATCTTAGTAGATAAAGTTGTAATGTTACACAGATATGCTATTTTGAATAGTCACATGAATTGTAAAATTGGCAAATAGGTTACACAAAACAAGGGTACACTAGTAGCATATTAACTTTGTTTGTAGTATTGGCACAACTTGTTTTATGTATATGGTAAAATAAAATCTGCAAAATATTAACAAGTACTACTAGATAAACAAGCCTAAACAATAAACCCTGACGGTAAAGGACCTCTGGTAACCGCGTATCAACAGCTAAATCATTATTGTGATTATATGACGGGAAGAAAATGGAGAAAAGTTGCAATCGAATTAATAGATACTGTAATAATATTTCATAATAAACAGTATGCTAGCAGAGCTGTTAATGCCTATTCTGTATAAGTGTCTGTCATCTGCAGATTTATTTCAACCAATAGGCTTTTTTTCAGCATTTGTTCGATCGAGTGTTCTTTCGTCATGTTTGCTCGAACTATATTATTTCATGAGATTTTAGCGGGAAAATATCTACCGCTTTCATTTCTTGTATACTTTCTGTATATCTAGGGTTCTTCCTTAATTTTTGTTCTGTCTGTGTATTGTACCAGCTTCTATTTAATTACTTGTGCTGGAAAGACTCAATTCTGCCAATAGCTTGTCCTTTGACACAATGTCTCGACTCACGACAAGTGGTAATCAGACAGTCATTACTTTTACGCAATGCTTAATTGATTGTCGTCTGCTACACTGTTACCAATTTACATAGTAAATCGTTCAAGTATCGCTAGGGAAAGTACTAGAAGGCTAGGAAGTGCTCCAAAGCTTTTAGCAGGACATTCTTGTAGGAAAGCACGATACTTGTTCCTCTTTGAACAATGTACAGTACGTAACACTCAGACTATAATAGAAAGACGGTCAATGTTTATCGTAACTATTCATAACATACCGCCAGATAAAATGTCTTTTATACCAAATTTCATCTGAATATTACGCATGTGAGTAACGCATTTCGGAGCATCAAAAACGAAATGGTTCAGTAACAACCGTTCGTTTCTCATTATGCAACAAGTCGGTGGTCACCTTCGTATCTTAAAAAGGAATAAAATCACCACCATCCTTTTTTGGCGAAAATTCAAAAGAAACAACTTTTCCATTAATGTGGGAAAGGTTTCAGTAATTTTAGATTAATCATATTTTTAGGATTTTATCCAGATTCTTTATTACAGGGGTAGTGGATATAGCGTTGGGAGAGTCATCCAAGAAATATTTCAAAACATTTCACCATACAATTAAATTCTAATTACCTTTAACATCAATGAGAATGAATATTGTGAAAAATGTACGACAAGTCGCTGGTGGCCACTTGATCATACAGTAATGACTTAAGTCCAGCCTCCAAGGGTCATTGATGGTCAGTTTTGTGGACATGTTGACGTTGCACCTGCAGGGAATCGCACCTTTAACCACTTGTTCGCAGACAAGGAAAGTATTCATTAGATTAAAAAGAGCGCGCAGTAGTTTATTTGCCTTTGTTAATCTTATCACGGTCACTTTGATCTGAATTCGAAACTAATGATCTGAATTTGAATTTAAAGCTAGCAGTTATGCAACGCCCCTACACCTTGAAGCCTAATGATGTATTGGTCAATAAATTTAACAGCGGTGGTCCAGACAGGATTTGCTCTCAAAAATATCTCAACGACTTTTAAATGACGACTTTTCCGTTTCTGATGACAAACAAACAAATATTTAACACATACAATCATTGTGGTCAATTATAGAGTGAAAAAACCATCACACAGTGGAGAAAAAAAAATTAAACTTCAACTTTAGCGTAGGGTCGACTCAACCACAAATCTGACACCAAGAATAAAACGTCATTTAAGACTGCAATTTTTTAAAAACATTTTTTAAGATTTAATAATACAACCATAGAGCATCTATACATTTTAGACGGAATGCAAATATTTCTAAAGAATTTTTCCTTTATAAACTGGTAGCTAATACTGAAAAAAAAAACAATGTTAAGGGCCATATTTAAGAACGCTATTAGTCCGAACGCATAGGAGGATGAGAAACTACTTAATACATGTAAATATTTTGCTTAAAAAATTAATGCAAACAAAAATTTTCATGAAAACGTATTATTTTCTTTTATTACCTGACTAGTTTTTTGGACTTATAGCGCATGCAGATTTAAAAATAAATAAATAAATAAAATAAAATGTGTCCGCGCTGCCTTTGAATACCCGATGTCATTAATTTGTTTCTCTTGACAAAATTCAGTTACAAACCAAACACGTCGCCACATGTGTTGAAAACACAACAGAACTCTTCGGTACAATCTTTATGATCTGGTGAATTTTGCTGATAGAGCAATGTTTTACATTGTCAAACAAAGCTGACAAAATGTCATGACATCCGCACGTGCAGGCACGCGCCTTTTCCTGTTTTGATAGGCTAGATTCATAATATTTTTACTCTGGGTTGGCTTTTGAAGTAAGTTATATTTTATTCTGACAAAGTTTTTATAAATTGCGACTTATGGTTCGTCTAAACAACTCATTCAAGTAGCGGTGTCACCGAGTGTAATGTGTACTTGTCTGATTTGGTTCAAAGTAGCTCACTGTAGGTCGGTATATATATTAATACTACAGCAATAATATTCGGTTCTTCTATTCATAAAAAAAACGTTTTGACATTTTTTGAATCGTTTCTTAATTATACTGCCATAAAATAGATCAAGCATTGTTTGGGAACATGATCAGTGCTACAAATCGATGGTTTCTAAAAAAAAATTGCTACAAGTTTTCATGCCAGCAATGATGTCTCTTCTATGAAGAGTAGACTTGTAGTTCGGTAGTTTTATATTTATGTAGTTAATTCTACCATTATAAGTAACAGTTTATATATGTGCAAGTATAGCACAGTCTGTAATATAAATGCAGCTACATGGTAATTTTAACTGAGACAGAAGCTAGAGCCCATCCCATCACTCAATCCCCTTTATTCACAATAGAACATTAAGCCGTGGGAACAAACAGCTTTACTCGGTTAAACTTAGAAAAAGGCAATTGTAAGAGTTCCCGTATTGCCAGTTGGAAATGGCAAACGCCTACATTACAAACTGCATTGTAAGCAAAATTTCTATTTTATGCTTATTTCTTAGGCTGACGGCGATATTACTGTTTAATTACCTTACACTATGATGACCTCACAAGTCGCTACAACAGGCTTTAATTCTTTCACGAACAACTTTTGTTTTTTAGTTTTTCTGTTGAGTGAAAATATTTCAATACTTTTATCTATCTTGCTAGCAAAACAGCGCCAAAGCGAGTACTTCCGGCGTGTTTTAGGCCAAAGACGATTGTCGTACACTGATGTAATATGTCGTAAATGAGCCGTTAATTCAATTCTTACATGTTAATTGTACTTCAAATTATGTAACAAGACATTCCAAACTTTTGTCCAAAAGGCTGAAGCTCGTTTTTCGACGCCGTACAGGTAAACCTGAAAAACATTCAGCATTCCTACAAATTTCTTTCCTTTTTTTGTTGAACGAAGGCACGAAGACATAGGCAAAGTTTGTTCTCTGTTTGAAATGCTAAGATCCGAGAAAAAAAGACAAAACAACCCTCTTTATAGCAAGAAATTATCATGACTTCCTTGACAAAGTTTTTTTCATTGTTATTTGATATTCAACAAAACTTTTAAAATGTCTTTCAACAAAGTTTTGTTATCAAATTAGCCGACATGAAGATTACCTCACACAAAAAAAAACTGCATCCGCGATTTTTTATTGTGCAGAATATCGCATCTTTACTTGCTATATAGGATGTATATGCTATAACGGGCTGATTACACTTTGACAGCTTTGTACGCTATAACTGATGCTACAATAAATATATATATGCTATAACGGATGCATATGCTATAACTAATGTATATGCTGTAATGGATGTATGTTCTATGACTGGTGAATATGCTATAACTGAACAAGAACAAATTCATAGACAAATTTGTCCACGAACGGACAGATGGAAGAAAGGAGCGACCAAAGAACCGGGCTCTAGCATTGTTGCAATATACTCACTTCTTAGGGTATAACAAGTAATCTTCAAGTTCACAGTACCAAATGACATCGAATAAAAGTATGTCAAAATATTCAAGAAATGATAGTTTATGTTACTCATCAAACAAAACTTAAGCGTATATTAACTGAGATAATTGTGGTTAAATTCCAGGTTCTCTGACCAAGTTGCGTGCATGTTTTAATTAAAAGCATTTTTATTGCAACCATAATTTCGAACTTCGGTTATTTTGGTTTCATGTGGCGTCCTTTTCTGACGTTAAAAAGCTTAAACAAAGCCAGACTGAACTATACTCGTTGTGAATAAGGCAAATAATGAACCAACAAGGGATGGTTAATTTGAAATTTTTTCATCCTTCAAATGTTCTTAAGCTATGAGGCGAAAATGCCTCAGAATATAAGAAACGTGGAGGAGCTCCGTGTTCTATCTCGTGCATATTTTACGACATTGTATTAACACAGAGCTGAGCTATAAATTTCTCATTAATATACAAGCTGAATGATCCTTATTGCAGATTTAATGCCGTTATTGTATAGACATTAAAGTTTTGATGTGCCTTGTTTCTTATTGTATAAAAATTCCAAGCACTTTTAAGAAAACACTGATCCGTCTGTGTTGTATCAAAGCAAGACCATCTGCCAAAAGCGTCTGACAACGTGGATTTATTTTATGATTCGAAAAGGATTGTAAAAATAATACCAGTACATTGATACGATATTTATGAATATTATCATTTTATACAGTGAGGTTCTTTCGGGTAGGCTGCGTTGGTATTAAGAGTTTTCATGTCAAACACTGATTGCTTCCCAACTTTGCTGAAAGACATCAACAAAATCATTCATGGTTTAAATACAATTAAACTTCAGACTCAGTCGATGTTATAAAGAGTAACACACAATTTAAATGCAACGTAAGCGAAAAACAATGTT
This sequence comes from Cyclina sinensis, assembly GCA_012932295.1. Taxonomy (NCBI): domain Eukaryota; kingdom Metazoa; phylum Mollusca; class Bivalvia; order Venerida; family Veneridae; genus Cyclina; species Cyclina sinensis. The sequence continues at coordinate 33,245,357 of JAAONU010000014.1, forward strand.
ATATTTTTTCAATCATCATGGATGAAAATATTAGCACGTGACCTGACTTCAGCAAATATGTTTGACAGTACATTTGTTTGTAAGACTACACAATGCCTAAGCATTTCACAAAATACGTCAAAACATCAAGGTCACCTCTGGTAAACATCAAAGTCACCTAGTAAACATGCTTCGTATATCATTATTTTGTCAAACTTTACGTATGGCGTTATTAAATATCAATTTGAAACGCCTCTGAGCGGTTCCTTGCCAAAACCGGTAAATTTTCTTAAAAGGAATGCAAAAGCCACATTTATGGACAGAAACTACGTTGTAATAAAGGCAATATAACTTTTATTTTCTTCAGCGTAACTCGAACAGCCAATAAGCATGCGAAGGAGCAGAAATAATTTCAAAAACTATTTGTCGTAGACTGGGATGTATATAAATGAAATTTTACAATTTTCTTATTTCCAAAATTGCTCAACGCTTTCAAAATTTCACTGTCAATCTCTAGACGAAATAATGTCGAATAAAAGCATGCTGTGTCAAATTAATCAGCCCACGCTTTGGACATTTTGCAAGACCCCGTAAACAACAATTCTCAAATTTCAAGAAAAAATAAGTACCTTATCCGAAATATGGAGACTCCTTGAATTAAACACGTCAATATGCATGTTTCAGCCGACTTTTCATGTGTTAGAAAACATGCCTGAGAAATTCTTGGCGTTCAAATCAAAATCTGTACAAAGTTTGTACAAATTCCCTCTTGTTAACAAGAAAAGCTAATGTTTGGACCAGATTACCTAGCATAGTATTCAGTTTCAAGAATAGACCATTTACATATGTTTTCCTTCAGTTTATTTCTCTCAGCAGGCAGCTATCGTAAACATGACAATGTTTATCATTTTACCTACAGGGCTGTTTACAGGGCTGAATCAAAGGAAAACCATCGACTTCTAAATACTTCTACAGACAGTGAGAAGCGATAACTCCCAGACGGAACCGCCAAATTGCCCGAAAGTTCCACACTGGCCGACAAGATTATACGCTCTTACAAATATGTGAAAATAAATTACTCATTACGTTTTTTATTCTGCATGTTTTAAATAATCAAGAGAACTATTCACAATTTGTCAGCTTTTAAAAGAAATTTCTGTTGAAGATTTACGATCATTCATATAAATATAATGTGTATATTATACAGATGAGTCGTAAGTCAAAGATGCCCTAGTATCTCTGTTTATTTGGAACAGAAATATTACTTTATTCAAGGTACGAAACTTTAGGCTTAAAGCTCAAAAAGTATTTACATCATTCTAAATACTTCCTTTTCTTCAAAGTTTTACTCAATACTTTCGTACGTTTTGGAATATGCGGACAAAATGTTTAAACTAAATTAAATGTAAGAGGCTCCATGAACTTCTTTCAGGACAAATTATGTTATAAGTAAGCGTGTTTCGTACCGTAAAATAAACAATATTCGATATAAAACATAATGTCTATAAGTTTTTTAACTTTAAACATGATGCAGGTTTTCTGAAACTCTTAACGGAACTGAAGGGTAACAAAAGTGCATTGAATTATTTATTTCACAAAATTCTATGGCAGGCTGCATCTTGTCAATTACTTAACAGGCATTTTATGATACTCAATCTCGAATACTGTGCTATAATACCATAATTAACCTTCCAGTTTCGTACTTGTTTTGTCCTTAAGTTTATCTTGTAGCAAGATTCCATTAATGAATGCATTTGCTTTATCTGAAATGAATCTGTAACAAATAGTCCATGTAAATTCTGTTTCGTAAGTATCACGGATTAAGGCGAGGTCGTATTCTTGACTATGTAACCAATAAATAAAGGCGCCAAACCCTTAAGTAGCAGGTAAACCGCTCAAAACCAACTTTCAAAGCCATTTTCAAAAAAGGCCATCATCTGGTGCGCTATTTGCTTATTAAAGAAATGGTACTCATTGCTTGTCCAGCGGGTGCCTGGGATAGGAAATGGCAAATACTATAATACGTAAAATTGTAGCCTAGTCACTTCGAGATAAACAAGTACTTGAATATAGTGTCATCACGTGTTTTTGAACCAATGAAAACGCACTTACACTGCAAGTGAAATCAGATTCCTTGCATTTCGTGGAATGCAATATGAACACAAAGAGTAAACCTATACAATTAACCGATTTGCGTATTCTTGATCCAGAAAATCTTAGGTCGGACCACCCTTAATACTTCTCTGTTCGAAGGTTCGCAATTATTTACGTATCTGCGTCCGTGACTATTGGAAAGAAAAACCTTTGTTTTATTTACGTAATGCTAGCCAAGTTTATCTTCTTCATGATGCAGCCGGCACGAGATACTTCGCAGAACAGATGTTAGAGCCCTTCAATATTTGCTCATAAAACAGATAAAAAAGAAACACCTTTGGAAGGAATAACACTCGTGTTGTAATACGAGGGTTTCAGAGAGCAGAGGTCATGAAATACAACCTAAACCAAGATGTAAAAAGTCTGCATGCGTTTGCACGAGTAAACTGTGAAATGTGACGGAAAGCTGTTCATTTTTGAACTATTTCTATGTTAAAAGTAAGGTAAAAGATCTGAATAATGCAAGCAAAGCCAGTTACTTCAAGAGAAACAATGTTTTGATACATTAAAGATTTTGTGATAAATACCATCACTTTAAATAAACCTCGAAAGTAAATATTGGTTTCTTACGTTTCTACAATTAACGACGACATTACTCTGCGTGTAAGAAAAATATAATTATACAGAATGTAATTTAAAGCAAATGTACAGAGAATGACATACATTTACTTCATTCAAGCTCATAAGGTTATTGAATGAAAAACAACTTTATTTTGGTAAAATGAACTTTAAGATGAGTAACTTGTGTTATGTCTGGCTATATCAACGAATAAAATTCACTCAAGCTCAGTCAAGATAACGAAACAGAATAGAACAAACGTGGAGCAAAAAATATATACATGTGAAGTCAAAACTCGTCAAAGATACAACCACGTATCCAGTATGAGAGAGGATAATGCGGAGGTAAAATCATAACACAAATTAACAAGGCATCTTTATTCCTAGTACAAGCATTCTAAGGACTTGGATAAACTGCAACACCTATAACTCTTCTCTGATCTAATCAGGTCAAGGGCCAATAAAATATTTACAACTTGTTTGTACACAATGGTTGTATTATTTCAAAGAGGCTTGGGATCAACTTTAATCGGCCTGAAACCTATACATTTTGTAATAAAATAGGAACTGATGGTTCACAGAAAACATACAGTTCCATCTCATTAAAGATGTACTATGCCCATCTTTGCATAAAATACTTTTTATTGCAGAAATTAATTAAAATCTAGGAAATTCTTACTGAATATGTCTAATTAGGCTACTAGAATACACACACTATGTATAGGAAGCTGCATTCCCTTTTTCAGGTCATGTTATGTTTGTGCTTTCTTAAAAAAAACTGCGAGTTTTTTTAATGACACTATGCATTTATACTGTGTTTACCTATAGTGTGTAGAGTTTTAAACGTAGCATATCTTATCTGTGTGTACTCAAACATGTTTATTTTATATTTACATAGAGTAGGTTTCGTAGTTATTTGTACCTGAAACTTGAGCATAATATATCTTTGAGAAAGTGCCTTTAATCACGTATATCGAAACATTCAAACCCACCAAGTTTGGAACTTCTCTATATTGAAGCGATGGTTTTCAAGTGATATCTACATGTAGTGAAGGCTCCTTTAAATATGAATCAAACGAATAGAATTATGGTCTTTGAATCTATGTCTTTGTCGCTAACCATTATTGCACAAAAGGCGTGTATATTAAACTCTGGAAGAACCCAGGGATTCTCTCAATACTCATATCACCTAACAGGGACACATGTATGTTTCTGACTAGGAAAGCAGAGCTTCGAACTAAAAAGTAATGTTTAGGGCTTTTATTACCCGTCAGCAACTTCTGCAGGTAAATGCTTAATATACATGTATATATTAGAATTTTCGGGTAAATACAATAGTTAAAGGCATAATAAGAGTCGACCAAACATTGCGCGCTATCAACCTTAAGAAAATACCAAAGAGTGAAATATCTTGACCATAGTAGCATGAACACTAGAGGGGTATCGGAGGTTTTGAGTAGGGCTTGTAACAGAACTTCTTGCCGAAAAGGGCACGTGAATTTCATCTATCCAGTCAATTACCGTTGTAAACTAAATCAGAAATAATAATATATTCTTTAAAATTTATCTGTACATACATGCAATGATATTAACATTTATTTAATGAAAATATAAGACCCTATGAAAAAATACCAGCAATTAACTGTTTAAGGAGAACCTTGGACCGATTACTCATTGTGCTAATAGCTTATAAGTAAACAGCTAATGTACAATGATACCAATAGATCCATTCATAAAATAGAAGAGAAAAAAATATATTAACGAGGTTGAGTACGTGTAACACAAGGAAGGAATGCAGAAAATCGCCACATTGTCAACAATTATAATGATATCAGGTAGTCACATCAACGTAGTTAATTGTCCATTACAATTAACATCATTGATCATCAATGGAAGGATGAGTAACAAAGAACTTACACATGTCTGCGGGAAACTTTATTACATGAGTCAAACGGTGGATCATATAGTAGATCGTATCAAAATTTCGAGGTATTAGTCGGGTCAAGGTTTTGCGGAAAAGGCTCAATACGTCTGCTTTGAGGAGTAATGTCTGAATACTTCTAGAAGGAAATAATGCCATTATTATAGGCTCAATGTATCAGTGTTTCACAACAAAAAAATGCAATATAGTCTAAACGTTTCAATGCTTTTACGAGGCAAAAATGTGTGAAACAGCAATGGTATGAAAGGATCAGAAAGAATAAAAGCAATGGCAATCAAAAGGAGCGCTAACATATTCTAGGTATCATCTGAATAGATGTAGCAGGTGTCAAAACTGCAAAATACCAAGGTTATGATAAGACCTGTTTTCTTTCCTTAGGCGATCATACTCACACACCCAACTTCATTGCACTCTAAAAGTTTTCAGATATAGAGACTTAAAACATCTACTATGGTGTATCCGAGTGAGGAAATTAATTAGTTTGAATTTACCTTTATGTCGTAAATGCAATTTATTATAGTATGTCTAAGAGATATGCGACACAGCTTTCTAAAAATTGTCTATAAAGCAACAGCTGACATAACGGTTTATGACCCTTCTTCTGATTTCCCTATCTCACTTTCGGTTTTAAAGGCAATGGTTTCCTTTGCTCCTGGCACATTTGCATGTCTTAAACCACTTATCAAGAATTTATCCCACAAGCTTCATCGAAAATCGCTTCATTCACACAACAGGAAGTTGTATCCTTTTATGTTCAAACACAGGTTTCACTCAATAAAACAAATTGTCAATACGACATATGAAAAGGACTTTTATACAAAGTGTATTATACAAGAAAAAGGGTGCCATATCAAAACAGCTTCAATTTGACTTACTTCTATGCGTTACCCTTATCGTTGTTTCATATTCTATTACCAAAAGTAAAGTGCTTTTGCGGTCTATCCTATTTTACTTGTCAAATAAACACTCTATTAACAATCTGGCATTCTAGCATAAAAATGGGGTGATCGGCTGCCTATGGCTGGACTAATTTATATTTCCAAACTGTATCTAAAATACGACAGTTTGCAGATAAAGAATTATAGCAAAATCCTAAAACACTGATTTGATCACAAAGACCTGTCAACATTGTAAGTATCTTTATTTTACATCGAGTCGACAGGGTCACAGATCTGTTAAAACTCATCAAATTACGTGAAATCTATTGAAAATCTTAAGATTACATACGAATTGTTCCATGCCTAAAAACACTGCACATTGAGCTCATTTCTACAATTACATGTTGATTCCCGGATGAGATAGATCAAAAGATACCGGCTCAGTTTTAGGAATTGAGTCGCCTTAATTCATAAATCTTTCTCAATAGTAATTGATTATTAACTCGATTAAAATAAAGAATTAATTGTAAAGATGAATCAAACCAAATTGTTTACACTTGATATACGAGCAGTATAAATAGCCCATTTTGTCTTTTATATAACTAAAAATACAGCAAGAAATACAAAAGAAGATATTAGTCAAAGGCTTATAGGAAATGTAATCCGTTATAAACGAGCATGATGGATTTGTTTTTTAACAATTGCTGTACAAAAATCTGGGTTAAACGGAAAACCCAAAGACGTTTCGTCAGTACAAAAGTGACGTAAGTATGTAAACAACTTTATTATCATTTCCTGTCAGTGCATATTAACTAAAAGTAAAATGAAATTAACAGTTTTATTACATCTTGTGACTTCATATCATATCCAATTTTCATATAAAAGACTAAGTAAGGCTTGCTTGTTTGAATCCATACTTATTGTTGATTAAATTACTGGTGTAATGAAACTAAATTAAGTCCAGTAAGGAGCAGAATTCTATAAGGCAGTTTGTAATACATTTTACCATTTTCCGTACAGGAATTGTCTTTGTAAGTTGTCTGGTTTTTGTGTATGTACTTTGTCGGAATAAACTATGTTTAAACTAATTTTATCCAATGCATGTCCTAAACTTATGCTACGAGTCAAAATCACCGAGTTTCTCAATCCAAAATGCTTCCAGGGGAAAAGGTATTATTATCCGAGTTCATATCTGTACTTTGATACTGTACGTGGTCTTGTTCTCTGTATTTCATTCTGATTCGTTTTATCAACTAAGCTAGGAGACAGTAAACATGTAATTTATTGTAACAGATCCGTATCGGGTTGTAATGTTAACATGAGAGTTCAAATAGGGTACGAATCCCGCTGTCTTTTTGCAACATACCATAAGCTTGGCTTAAACCTTATTAATGAAATAAGAGTCTTTAATAGGATGATATTTCTAATTTCGCTCTTTTATCGCCATATTATTTACCGTCAATATTTAGTTGACCATCTTATGACAAAAAAATGACAATTTAATAAGTTTCGCGTGCCAGTGATACGTTAATATAATCTAATTATCAAAAACTTGAAGCGTTTCGAATATTTTCATGTCAAAAGAGTGATCTCTTGAAATGAGATAATCACTTTAAATGATCAATTTCTATGACATCTAAAGTGGAACTAGTTTAAGGGGTGCAGCACGCTTCTGCATTGACATATGTCATATTTCAATTTGGTATGTACATATTTAAATCATACTCAAAATACTCTAAAGCACTGTAACCGCCTATTATCGGATTATTAAAACCTTGAATATGGCTTTTCAGTTTGATTTTAGGAATTTAAAACTTTCCTATAACAATGGTATATAAATTAGAAATTATAACGGTACCCGGCCGTGATGAACCGCAGATAACCCCGGAGGTTTTAAGTGTCGTTTAATTTCTTTTTCGTCATATCTGTTAAAGATAACTTTTTAGAAATACCGTACAATAGACAGACGGCCTTTAGACAGTTTTTCAACAGAAGACATTCAATTAAAATAGAATGACAAACTGGTCTTTATTTACATACGAGTTTTTGAAGAAAAACCAAACTGTGTGAGGTTTTTTTTTTTTCATCCCCGCCACACAAACATTATATACAAACTAGAGAACACTTGTGTGAGTTTCTTTCTTTTATTATGTTATTTTGTAGGAGGTCCTGAGGTAATAAACAGAGATCACCCGCTTCACTGTAACAGCAGACTAGAAACAACACGAACAATATGACTCAAAGTACCGTGATAATAAAATACCAGATCTCTTCACCGTGATGACAGTTTCGTTGTAGTTCATAGTATACAATGAATACCTAGTGTCCTGTACATATGTACTGTTTGCTGATTGTGTTCTTCTTAGAATGGTTCCCAATTCTAAGAGCCATGTAACCCTGGCACTGCATTAGTACAATTCAAGTCAACAAACGGCACCAAATATTAATTCACTACTTAATTAAGAATATAATTGTTTTTATGAAGGCTTACTAATTCTTTAGGTACAAATTTGATCATGATATGTACAGCCATTTCTGTCTAAATATTCAACTTCAACTCAATATAAGACACACACTTGAACAGAATAGTCCAGCTATACGCTGTCGTATACTCATGTGTTTAAACAGTAAGAATAAATGTATGGTTGGTATACAAATATTATATAAATTATATATAAAAATAAAACCTAAAGACCCGAATCTTTAATCTATTCTGAGTGATTTGGGTAAATGTCTGTGAAATATTGTAAAATGCATTCCTTTATACACAGACTTGCATCTGTTCCGCTGTTATATCTACAGAGTCAAACCCGTGCATCAGGCCATGCAGTATCAAAGAAGTTATTCTATGTGTTATAGACGCTATCTGTATGTGCTCTCGAAGCTCTTCTAACGGCATCCATCGACATTTCAAAACTTCCCGGTCACATGGTACAATGTCAAAGGTCAAAGGTCGGAGGCGACATACGACGTATAGATCGGATCGACCAAAAGCACATGGATGTTCATGTTGTTGCCTAAACGCTATCACAGATGCAAATTCTGTAAAATAAAATAACTTTAGATAAATATGCAAAGTAAAAAAAATCTGACTTTTCATTTCTTACACGCTTAAAATATCCTAGTTTTGGCTTCCAAAACTTTATAAGCCGCTTTTTAACATTTTGTTCCTTCATCTGATGCGGCATTAAAGTTTTGGATCAGACCCGTTACGAAACCTAACCAAAATAACACACGTTCGTTTAACCTCGTTTTACTTATTAAATCTTGTGCATTATTCGTTAAAACAATTCGTTCAACATCATTTTATACCATTTAAACTATTGAAATATTAACACATACAATAAAATTGCTATTTCGCCAAAAACCATCAATTTCACCGACTTACAGTCAGCAGCGAGATCTCGTATGACGTTTACCGCACGAACCGCTTAGAAAACAGACATGACAAACTACATTTAGACTTAATTGTAAACAAACTTGGTTCGATAGCACCTTTGTCAAGGTACTGAAACTATACATGTATAAAAATGACAAGTGACAGGTGTCACAGAAAGCATTGGGTCTATGTTTTGGCACTCTTATAATGATAATTCTCTTAGATACTTGTAAACAAATGCTGTGCAGTTTTTAAAAGCACATGGTATTGTTTTCTTAATCGTCCGCGACGATGAATTTGTCAAGGTCATTCGCGTGATCACGTGGTCAAACATTTTGGTAAGATGGCGGCGGAGTGCTGAATTTTGAGGCATATCGGAAATTATAAGGTATTTTGTGTTCGAAATTAGTATTTTATGTGTTGATAATTGGCTTATTTAAAGTTTATATGTAATTTTATCAGGATATGCTTCACTTTACTCCATGGCCTGCTCGATAAATGAATTCGAGCGTGTCAGATTCCTGGCACTATTATTGGTGGACTTTCCTTATACCATTATCTTCAGCGTACACGTTCTGTCACAGTATAAACACGGGTACGCTGAAGACCTTAAGCTAAACATATCCCTGTTCATAACTTTAACTATACCTTTCGTAAAAAACAAAGCAACAGTAATAGAAATAAAGAAGTCAAATTATTCTATTCTACAATTGCTTCCTTCCTTTATTACGAGGACCTAAGTATACAATGTTTCTCGTCATACACTGTATATATAACATTAACATGAAACAACTGCTCCTACTATCCCAGCAATTGCTTTAGCTCTTGAACAATGAAATATTTATAAGCATACATCTATCACACCTCGCATCCTTCAACTATTGCCAATAAATCGAACAACTTCCCAAACATTTAAACAACTCATTTAGTATTCCCACGCCAGCATAAGGATTGTAACAGCATATGCAAATTAAGTTATTCTTGTAAATGTTTCTTTACTTTGAAAAACTACAAAAAGGACCTACATATTCCAGTTCCTCATATGCATATACAGAAGTTTATTCAGTTCTAATATATCACTGCATCAAGACATCCTTATCAACCATGTACTTCTAAGTTACAGAAAAAGCAATAAAGATACAAGACAGCCAGTTGAGACCGAATAATAATGCATTCACTGCAGTCACAATTCAAAGTTACGCTGGTAAAGTGCAGAATTGTTTATTATGATATAATGTCTTCATTAAATTACTGAAAAATTTAAGTTGACACATCGTTTGATATAAAAGTTGCAATAAGGAAATATATAAATAATGCAATTGTAACATAGGAGCATAGGGTGAACAAATAACTCATATGTAGTGGGGAAATAAACCTGAACCTTGTAAAATTGACTTGAATATACTGCTAGTAAGAAACTTGTAAAATTGGCTTGAATATACTGCTAGTAAGAAACTTGTAAAATTGGCTTGAATATACTGCTAGTAAGAAACTTGTAAAATTGGCTTGAATATACTGCTAGTAAGAAACTTGTAAAATTGGCTTGAATATACTGCTAGTAAGAAGCGCGCATTGCTGCCTATCCATTTACATCAGTGTGAATGAACTCAGGATTAACGTCCCTTTTAACTACTTAGGCCAGGCCCGACCGAGGATCGAAGCGCGGTCTCCAGTTTCGTCGTCACCAGGGATGATTAGCCCTAAAGATTAGCTCTAAAGACAACTCCCAAATGAGACAAAAGTCACCAAACTAAATGAAATATGACCTTGGCCTTCAACATTTGAATCTTTCAATTAGACTAAAACCTGTACAGTATATCTGAAGCATAACGGTCCTGTAGATCTTCCTTTCAAATTTAATCCCTCGCTAGGTTTTACCCAAACAGTGGCAGTATTTTAGCTCTTTTCTCCTAATATCACGCGATAGAAAGACTAAGTCTCATAGAAGCAAGAAGCACAAACGTTGTGTGCCAAGAATACTTGGTGAATAAAATTATATGCCATCTTCTTTGTCTATAACAATATATTCTTCTGTCCAATACAAGGAGAAAATAAAGAAAAATGCAAACAACAGCACACAGAAGTTTTCACGTTAAGAAGACACAAGGGAAAGTATACAAATAACGTAAACTATGAATGAATGCAAAGAATTCATTAATGACTTTATTCATGAATTCATATCAATCTTCTAAATATGACAGAGCGGGAAATGTTTTGGTCTATCATGACAATTTATTTCAATTATCATGCCACGTTCACACCTGGATAAATGAGTTCCGGAAAGCAATTAAGTTGTTAACTAGAGCAGACTAAATAAATGAATCAAAAATTGTTTATTACGTTGCCAAGACAAATGATCTATAATACGGAAGGAATCAAGACACGATAATATATATAATATACATTGTGCGAGAAATCATGTTTTCGTGATTAACACAAATATTAAATCCTGTTGTGGTCTTTTCAAAATATCATCTGAAGACCTTACATTCCGCTGAAGGGTACGAGTATAGAGCGTAAAGATATTCGCAACAGAGTCTGTTGTGACCAAACCAATGACCAAAATGAATCCTGCTCAACCCTTTGCACCATCTAGGGACAGACTAATCGTTGACTATCATACAAAGTGATCTAACTGCCAATATGTTATAAAAACCAAAGTGATAGTAAAAATTCTCATGAAATCCAGTGACTGGAAATCCAAAAATGACAGTAAAAAGTCCTGTGAAATCCAAACTGATGATAGGCAGTCCAAGTGAAAAAATTAAGGTAAAGGCTGCACAATACTTCACAATCAGTGCAAAAGTATAGGTGTTTGTTTTTCTCGCTTGAAAGTGGTCGGGAAGGACTGATTTCTACTATTTTAGTAAAGGTAAGATGTCGTCAAAAGTTAGTACAAGAGGATAAGTATGTACAAGTGGAAAAATTGTTGCATTAACTTTGTCTGCAAACAGAGAACTGCTGTTGTACCATTTCTGGCCAGGTAGCCATTTGTTACAAATGGCCACTTGCGTACTGTAAATATGCCTAAGGAAGCTTTTTAGACTTGTGTTCTTCTTCTGTATATAATCTTTTTTTTTCATTAGCCAATCAAATACAGACAGTAAATACTCTGTTAGATTAAGCGACATACACTCTAACTTTTGACCATTGTCCCAGTGTTCTTAAATGAAAGAAAGAAAAAGTATGAATCGTTTTATTTCTATTTTTTTCGTTCCCGTTATATACCAACTAGAAAATACCGACAATGATCACACAACGACTAAACAAAAGCGACAAAAAGTATACCTTAAACAAACGCTCTCAAGAGCGTAAGAAAATAAACATTGAATATGGAGTGCGTGTGTCGCGATAAATAGTCTACGCTGAAGTTATTTGTCTCTTAAAGAGCCTTGAGATTTTTTTTTATTTACAAACACCCTTTAATTTCTGATCTACCGCCTTGATACACTGGGCAATAATGTGCGCCTTTGATTCAGTAGAAAATTCCCACCGCGTTCACAATACTTGCAATCGGGTTACATACTGTATGATTACCATTCAGGACAAACCGATTCGTTGTTCCATTCATTTACCAAGGGATAAAAATAAAGACGAAATGATACATTTTGATAGAGTTGAAGTGGGGTTCACACGGTTTGTTTAAACATGACCTTCTAAATGTTTTGTTTAGTAGGAATGTTTTGAGAGGTGTTAAATGTATCGTTTTCTGAATGCCTTGATTGTAACATTTTGTGAAGGTATTTCATTCAGTCCTAGACCATTGTCAAATCTGAGAGTTGCCTCTTGTTGTCTGAAACACTGCAAATATAATGGCACTGTTTTGACCGAATGCAGTGAGTTTAAACTTTGACATACTTTTTGTTACCAGTGCAGTCTTTGGTCTAGATTCAGAAGAAAGACAAATTGTCCTAAATACCAGAACAGAAGCAAGGCAAAGTCTTCGTTCATTGTAGATCAATATAGGGCGGAAGATGACTGACGGTTAAGGTTAGGATTTGGTTTTAGCAATTTAAGCAAAAACGCAGCGAGTTCAAACGAACTTTCTCGTCCGATCGAGACAAAAAAACATTGGACTGCGTGGTCTACCCCTCCCGCACCCCATTCATTAACTAACTTCTCTCTATTAAAAACGGAAGCATGGAAATAACATAACTCGGACCTCGGCAAGATTTTAGATCTACAATACTGCCCTAAGCTCTAGTCAATATATACAACAACAGATGAACTGTGGACTTCTACGCTTCCATCATAACTTCAATTAGGGTTCAACATTGACTCTTTCACCAGTTCTTCCTTACTAGGCTTATTTCTCTTTTTTTCTCAAGACAACACACTGAAGATGATTTGAAAAGTTTCGAATTTATACTGCGATTTAAATCTAACCGCTGATCTTTAACTGAATTCAACTTATCTTTGAAAAATTAAATAAGACCTTAAATTCAGATTCAAAACCGATAAGAATTCAACGAGTAATTTCTATTTTTGATAAAAATACTTATAACAGTTAACGATCTTAGATATGTAGGAGTAATTTCTTTTTTGATAAAATACGTACAGCAGTTAACTATCGGAAAATATAAAAGGCCTTGCATAATTGTCATGTATATTATGAAGAAAAGCATATAGCTTAGATAATCGCTGACAAAAAAGATTTTTAAACCATTATCAGCCCAGATCAGTATACAAACATTTGACATGCTTTCGCTTTTACTAACATAGAGGTCTAAAGTTACGGGTTGAGTGATATATGATAAAGAAACAATTACTTATAATGCATCAATAAGTACTCAGCATTGTTTGAAAAGGGGTAACAAAGTGTAATTATAACATACAGCCAAGTTTCCCAGGCTCATGACAGGCCAGGAAGAAAAGAGGCATTGACAACAGGTCAAACTTTATCAATCTATCTCCTTTCAATTTGGAAATAAACTGTCGCACTAGCTTTGTTCAAAATATACCTACGTCTGAGTCTTCTACCGTAATTTTACTAATAAAAGATCTCTTATTTAGGAAAGACCTACCACTTCTGTCGTATCCTTTTAAAGATGAGATCGATAATTCAGGAAGAACTGTTCATTCAATATCTTAGCTCGGAACAATAAGCAAAAACAAGTTTAAATACTCGGACGAATGGTACGAACTTTCCTTACTCCAAATTGACCGTAAAACATCTAACAAGATTTGAACCCACATCTCCGTTCCGTAGGAGTTCGCCACTCTAACCATACACCACTACACTTCAAGGTTTGCAACATACGTTAACTTAAAATCATCGATTGCCTTTCTCAGACTGAAGTAGAGTACAAACTTAATATTTTATAGGACAATGCAAATTAGTCATCGTTAAAGTGTATATTTGAAGAAATAGTTTTCTTTCCATATGTTATCTTGCAAGATCGAACTGAAATCTAAGATGAGTTTATTGTGGTATTCAGTGCCAGTGCCACTTTAACAAAGCAAAAAATAGTACCGATAGTTTTTAAACTTATTTCTTAAAAATATACAATTACAAAAGATATGCCTATTAGTACGAAGTAATGACTAAGTTATCAGAACCATTAGTATAAAAAATGAATTCAAGTGAACTCGGAGACTAAACCTATTTAACACTCCTAAAAATGATATTTATCCTATCTTAATATAGGGAAATGGTTTTAAAAATCTCTCTTTCTTCTTGGACAAATTATCGAAAACAACAAAACACTATATAAATATGTCTCAACAACTTTAAAACGACTACCTGTATAGCGCAAAAATTTCAAAATAGAATCAATTCTCGCGACAAGAATGATTCAAGAACTCTTCCATTAGAAACTAGAAACTATTTTTATTTTCGTCATTCATAACTCGTGGAGGGAATTTCTTTTCAAAATGACTTATGATGCCCTACTAACACACATTTGCCGTATCTTGATCCCATTCTTTACAAATTGTTACAATCAGTTCGTTGACTTCCATCGCACAGTACTTAAGTGAATCATGCCGTTTGAAGCGTTAATTGTTACTAATCAGTCAAACGAAGCTGAAGAAACGATAAAAGTTACAATGAAATGACAGAACATCTAAGCATGAGAAAAAGACTGCTGCACTTTTAGGAGAAATCATGCAGAAAATTCTAAATGGAATTTTCGTATTTTTCGTATACCAAATTTGTGTTTTGGCGCGGAAAAATATTATCTCCTGTGAAACTGCCCTATAGTGTGCCAAGAGTCGAAGGAGGTCGTACCGCTGCAAGTCACAAAGGTATAATCATAAACATTAATCTTTTTGCAACCTAAAAATTCTGCCATTAAAAACAGATAAATACTAATTTGGAATTTTAATTTACGTGGTCGACTGATACACTGTTCTAAATTTCTGACATGTTTAAAGATGACCCCAGCCCTACAACTGGTGTACTATAGACTGATAACCATTCCAGTGGCTCCCGAAGCGGTAAATGGTTGATACCCTGTAGGTAAATGGACGGTTCCAGATAAACGGCTGACGCCAGGTAAATGGACGATATCAGGTAAATCGATGGTGTCAGATAAATGGACGATGCCAGGTAAATGGTCGATACCAGGTAAATCGATGGTGTCAGATAAATGGACGATGCCTGGTAAATGGACAATGCCATACAGGTTAATCGACGGTGCCAGATAAATGGAAGATGCCAAGTAACTGGACTTCGCCAGGGAATTGGACGATGCTAAGTAATTCGATGGTGCCAGATAAATGGATATGCCAAAGTAAATGGACGATGCCATAATAAAAGATTGCAATATTCAAACATTACTTCTGGAATATCACATCGTTTAGCGCTACTCAAGTCGCCTGAGAAGCAACCAACCTTTATGAAATTTTCAAGAACCTAAGTCGACTACAGATGTTAAACTGACATGTTACATAAAAATAAAACTGATAGCAATGACTATGATAAGATTTAAACAAACTGATTTTCAAATCTTTTCCAAAACACTAGCTGTTAAAGAGGTCTCACGTAAGTTCATAAGGCAAGCGACTGATGACTTTACCACCCAAGGGTTAGACACACATACCCATGATATTTGATTTCTTTTCTGCATGCTTCCTGCTATCGTTTAAGACCACAATGTGCAAGTAAGTACACATAAATAAATCTATTTAGTCGAAAGTGTTTGCGCCAGTGCATTTATGACTTTTTAAACGATACAATTCGGTTACAGGTAACAAAACAGGGCATTCAGTAAATAAGATCCCTTTCAATGAAATGTGCATTTGAACTACAGTAAAGCTTGTAAAATTTATTTTTTTGCTTAATCTATTTCTACTGTGTTCAGATCAGCGTTTAAAGTGATTTACTGAAGAGAAAACTACTTTCGACTGATTGATCGTGAACAATTCTACAGAAATTGTAAAGTACCATATAAAATATAAGTTTTCCGTAATCAAACTAACTTCTGTGAAGAAAGTGAACGAAAAAAAACGAACGAATAAACGAAAGAACGAACAAACAAACATATAAATAAAAAAACAACCAATGAACAAAACAAATGAATGAATAAATGAAAGAACGAATGAAAAAAGAAACAATGAACGAACAAATAAACAACGAATGAATGAAAAATGAACGAACGAATACACGAACGAAGGAACGAATGAATGACAGAGAGGCGAACTACGGAGTTAATCGTCAAATGTACAGGAACAAAAAAGGCATATATATCCAAACTAATAAATTAATTCAGCCGTCATTTATATGTAAGCAGATTCATTGATTAACTACCGCATTGCACATGCAATGTATTATAAAATCTAAGGTACCGAAAAGACGAGACAAACAATAGCGTACCCAGTATTCAAATGAAGATGACCATAGTTCAATCAGAAGACAAAAGCGGCAAACGAAATGAAAAAACTGACATTGCTATTTCTACCTGACAAAAATATTTGCTGTTGTTACATTGGAAATAAAACTGAAGATGTACCTGTTTTCACACCAGTTTCTTCAAAAGTTTCCCTTACTGCAGCATCGCCTGAAATGTACAATTGAAGAAGATAGTGTCTGAAAAACGGGGCAGCTAAAAAAACGCATCGAAAAGATATTTACAGTCTTCATGTTAAATGCTGTGTTTCAGCGTACCACTATAGTTTGTACTGCAGATTTTGGCGTTTCAGTATACCCCTACAGTATAATTTGTACTGCAGATTTTGGCGTTTTAGTATACACATATAGTCTGTATTGCAGATTTTGGCGTTTCAGTATACCCCTATAGTTTGTTCTGCAGATTCTGGCGTTTCAGCATACCCCTTATAGTTTGTATTGCAGATTTTGCGTTTCAGCATACACATATAGTCTGTATTGCAAATTTTGGCGTTTCAGCATACCCCTATAGTTTGTATTGCAGATTTTGCGTTTCAGCATACACATATAGTTTGTATTGCAAATTTTGGCGTTTCAGCATACCCCTATAGTTTTTATTGTAGATTTTGGCGTTTCAGCACACCCCTATTGTTTGTATTGTAGATTTTGGCGTTTCAGCATACCCCTATAGTCTGTATTGCAGATTTTGTCGTTTCAGCATACCTCTATAGTCTGTATTGCAAATTTTGGCGTTTCAGCACACCCCTATAGTTTGTATTGTAGATTTTGGCGTTTCAGCATACCCCTATAGTCTGTATTGCAGATTTTGTCGTTTCAGCATACCTCTATAGTCTGTATTGCAAATTTTGGCGTTTCAGCAAACCCCTATAGTTTGTATTGTAGATTTTGGCGTTTCAGCATACCCATATAGTTTGTACTGCAAATTTTGACGTTAATGATTTACCTTCTTTAGAAATGAAGTGAATACCCTGGTCCACCGTGAGACGACTGATGCACGGTAGAATATAAGGCTACAAATCATAACACTTATTATTGTGTTGAAGAAAAAAACACAAACACAAACACTTAACACAGCACATGACTTTTGTTTGAATAAGTGTTACCTTGGTCTCGAACCGAGTTGGTTGAATACATTCTGAGAACATTTTCCACACACCACGGCGAATACGTCAATGCAAGTTAGAGCTATAAATCAATTTGAGTTTATCATCGGCACCGCCTTTCTATATGACTGACGCCCCTTGAAGAGTTCAGTTTTCTAAGTTTTGGAAATAACGCAAGACACATAAAGCATCCAATTCTAGAGACACACTTTTGTTTCTTTCCCATGATCTGCATATAACATCGGTACAATGGGATCTAGATTTAACGTCTCATCTGAAAGACAGTGGTGTTAGTGAAGGAGCTGGGGGGTCAACTTCGTCATCCTTCCATTACGAAATACTGTGCGATATCACTGGACTACTGATACGAGTCTTACGGCAACGAAGAGTCGTACTTTTGAAAACAAGCAGGCGATCTATGTGTTCTTCTGCCCTTGAATTCAAGTGTTGTTTCGATGGTTATAAGATTTGATTAAAAATAATACGAATGGGCTTTTAAAGAAATACTGATATTATCATGTGCACTTTAAATATCTAAACAAATGCAACCTACTCCTAAGTATGCGGCTTTTCTTATTTTGTCATGGTAACATGAGCTGAACAAAGATCAAGTTTTTCTTTTACGTATTAACAATTTATGACTATCAATGAAAGTCAATTTTAAGCGTCATGGCCGTTTTTCAGTTCTCTTAAAAGAAGCGTCAGTTGATTAAGATAAGTGGTGAAGAAGACCGAAGGACAGGCGGTCCTGAGGACTGATTAATAATCACATAAGTTATAATTAGCAACATGAAGATGTTTACGCATATATTGTTAATGATTTGCAATGATGCCATTATGACTGTATTCTGTAATTTTCATCAGAGACTCACGCAGCGCATACATTTCGACCTCTGACTTCAGTCTCCGTCAAGGTTCACATTCTAAAGCGTTCATGACATCGCATTATTTGACCATGTTTGAACTTCAGTGAACTTCTCAGGCCCTGTAATTTGCCGGATGGTGCATGTAATTATACCTACATTAGGTCGGTATGCCAATACACAAAGGTCACGGTGATATAATTCCGTGTCCCGTCAAATTAAATTGTAAATATCGTTTGCAATGATCTTTGTGAGACACCGACTCAGACAATCGAAATGGGAGAGGGAGTCTTGTAAGACGACTATATTCCTTTCATGTAGCATTTTTTAATTCATTACAACTTAAAGTGCAATTCGGTTATCTGCAGAGTTTGCATTAAAATTACAGTATTTCCAAAACAGGACCACAATTTTACCCCAGGAATAACGCCTGTCACATTTTCATTTACACCCGTTAATACTCAATATACTTAATTATAATGATTTAAATTTGTATGCAGCGAGGGTCTTTGGTTAACGTTTCTTTTGTGCCAACTTGAATGACTTGTAGACAGCATGTTTTTTTTTCGTGTGATTTACTCAGGACGTTGTCTGAAATGAGCTGCACTAGTTCTTCCTTCACAAAGACAACGAATGAACTTTAATTTTTTACTAATAATTTGAATTGATATATAACTATTTACAGAAAAGAGGCATTTACCTGCAGCCAATTCATCAGTATACGTACTACCTTTTACATAAAAGTTTCACTGCCGTCTGCTTTGCATAAATTATTAAACAGTACACATCAGTGCGAGAGACGGATAAGGTCGCAGACAACCGATTGAGGTCAACAGTCTGATTATTTCACAATTTATCTCAACAGATACAGATAAATACCTCTGATCTTCAACACTGTCAGGAGAAATAAATCAGACCTTATACGTAATAAAATTTCACGTATCAATAAACCAGTCAAATTGCAGTACTTTATATCACCTTTCGCCTTAACGTCAGACAATACAATTTTTATGTAGGGTAAATCTTTATACGAAGCCAGAATTTGGACAACGCTCTTTTTCACCTCTCAATCATTTAATATATAAACTAAAAATGTGTCCATGGGACACAGATGACCACGCTATGCTCAAATGTTGACTGAAGATTAGACGTAAGAAGAGGTAGGTGGAATGTCGAAAGCAGTAGATATGTAATGAGCAGATAACTGCAAAACATAGTCCTCTAAATCTTCAATTTTAACTCAGATAAATTAAGTTTAAAAAGGTCATAACTCTGATAAACTAAAATAGGAGATTTCACGCCAAATTTGGAAAGTAACATGTAGTTTCAGAAGGCATATACAAATGCAAAATATGATGGAATCTGTGCGTTTTCCTTTAAATGCGCTGAAAAGAAATGAGGACGGACGAACACACGGACGAACGGACAGGTGCAACACTAAATACCTCGTCGCCATTCTTCGAATGATTGGGACTAGAAAGGACTAGAAGCAAATCCATCAGAACAGAATCAGTCGTGAGTTTTCTAAAAGTATTAACATGAAAAAAGAGGTCAACGTATATGGTAACCGCTTCTGGGCCAGGTAGGGCAATCAGAAAGTACACTGACATCTTAATGTCACATAAAGACTAGCACTCTCTAAAACTGAACCGGACACGACCACTATCTACACTGATTCAGTTTAATGAGATTACAACTTTCGGCTGATGGACGCATGTTATAAAATTTAAAAACGGAAGAAAGAAAGACAATTTTCAATAATAAACATACTTGTACATTGCAGATGAAAGATCGGCTGACAGAGAAAAAGATCTAACTCAAAAAGTTTCATTTATAGAGGCATGCCTTAAATTTCAGAGGTTTCCATTTTCTTACAGATCATTAACGTGAACGATATAGCGAATTATTTTGAAAGAACACTTTCTTCGTTTCATGTAGGTCCTAAGGGGAAAAATGAACGTTTTAATATCAAAGATTTTTTCATTTAACAAAAAAAAACATAAAATTACAAGAAGCGGCTGAAAGAGACATCTGAAACTAAGCGTTACTATGGCTTTAATAAATATACGGACGGACTACTGGACGGACGGTGTGATTCACGGGCTAAAGTCATTTCCACACATACCCTCGTCCTCTGACAGTTCTGTATCAAGAACATTTAATTGTAATTTTTATGAATGAAACATTGCAGTTTTAATGTGCATTTATAATAAATAA
Source organism: Cyclina sinensis (assembly GCA_012932295.1). Taxonomy (NCBI): domain Eukaryota; kingdom Metazoa; phylum Mollusca; class Bivalvia; order Venerida; family Veneridae; genus Cyclina; species Cyclina sinensis. The sequence goes on from JAAONU010000014.1 coordinate 33,266,279, forward strand.
TTTACAATTCATTCATCAATGTAAGTATGATTTATTACCTTCTGTATGAGATATTGTCAACATGGTAAGTATTGTGCAACAGCTCTTGTTTAGGGCAATAAATCTGTCTTGTTTAAAAGCAATTTATTGAACATTAAACAATAGGGCCATATTAATGACTCATACTTCTGGTGAGACACTGGACACATGTATGCACAGACGCCACGAGACTTTATTCCGCAGTTTAAACGGCATGAAAACAGCGCGAGCAGGGTATAAAACCAAACATAAATCTAGATATTGAAAAACTTAATGGCACATAACACGTCTTAAATCACTTATGAATCGCTTGATGGCTAGAGAAGACCACCCTTGTATTTACCAAAACGTCATCATAACTTGGATCAGAGATATAGTAACACTTCTCAAGTACTCAGCGACTCCGCCCAGAAGCACATTACACATTCTTCAGTAGCCTTGATCATCAAAGGACCGCCGGCTTTCTCTCCAAGCCCTTGATGACAAATACATAAGAATTAACAGACAACTAATTATTCACGTTGTGATCCCGTGCAATAAAATCTAACGGGCCGACTTCTCCCCAGACACCTCTTTGATCTTACGCATATTTTGAATGCAATATAGATAGTAGACGAGAATTAATCACAGTCCTTACCGATGGCCATGTGTAAGGCAGCGAGATATAAGCTGAAACTGACACCGCGGATTAGAGAGGCAATCAACTTATTCATTTAACTGGCAGTAAAGGGATGACACGAGTATTACACTACAACGACATAACAATAGGCTGTAAGAGGATAACTTCTTGCTGGTCTGAACTGGCACAGAGACGGTATCAAATAATCATAGTATATACTTTACTAGGCCTTTTTTCATACCGGTAAAAAGCGAAATTATGAGACTTTGTAGTAAACTGAAAATGCCTCAAATATTTCACTTAACCTTTAAATATGGACCAAAGTAAAAATTTAAATTTATTTGTATTCATTTCCCTTGTCCAAAGGTTAATAACGTTCTTTTTTCTTTAAATTAATTAACACTTTAATCCCTACCATGCAATTACTAAGTTGTGTTCATACCTTAATTTTTTGAACATTTAAAAATCGTTTATTTGTTTTCCTCAAATATAACTTACGGATTTTATTCTTAACTATTGGAAATGTTCTTCCTTGATAGTTAACTGTAACATATTACATCTCATTCTATATAATCTTGTACTATTTTTAGCTCAGCATCATATCCAATACAAACGATCCACGTAAATTTGGCAACCTGCATTACTAGATAAAAATGAAGAAGAAAAATTACTTTGATGATGCGGAGTTTATTTTTCAAATGTAATAAAACAGATACCATCAGGAAATAAATAAGCTTTCCTAATCATGCTTCAGGTCTACCAATGGATGATTTCAGAGACACATCTAAATTGATTTGATTTTCTTAATAATTTGAGCAACATTTTTTTCAAATACAGGCAAACAACGACACAAGAAAGATTAGAAAAAAATCTTCATTCAGTTTTGAAATGATACGTTACTGTAACACTGCTAAACCTTATTTCATATGAAAAACAGATCTACAGTATACAGTTGATAATCAAAGGGAGGCAAATCCAACACATACAGAAATGACAAACGTGAGAGTTATTTATTGTCTGTTTGTGATTTGATACTGTAATGTTAACCCCTAACAGACTGAAAACATTGTAATTTTATTCAAATTCAAAATAAATTATGAGTGAATCTTAAGTTCAATTAATTCAATGAAATTTTGCATCACCCTCATTTATAAAAAATGACCGACTCCAAAAGTTCACTTGATTCATTGTGTAATTATGCAGCATTAACAGTTTTCTTAATTCATGATAATTTTGCACTTTCATTTATGAAGTAATGACTTTTAGATGCATATTATTAAGTATACCTAAGATTTAATGTCTGGTAGATACATACGTTTTAAGGTCAGTTTCCTCTGATTTTGACCCTATCAGATTATGTCTGATTGATCTGTACTTCAAACAAATATCAATAAATTAGTCCTACTTGATAGAACCATGTTTTTTAATTATTCCAATTATTTGATATCTGGTACACAGTAGTTATATCATTGTTTTTATTTCAAGACCTGTTAAGTGTAGTTATATCATTATTATAAGACCTGTTAAGTCTTGAGCAGGGCCTCAATTAAGGCCCTGGTCAGAGCAATTTTAGAACCTACCACTTATGCTTTAATGACTGAAGGTTCAATGTTGCTGGACTTGTAAAGTAATGCCAAGCCATTCAGTACTGCAAGAAAGTCTTTAAAGTACTTTCTGCTATGTCTGTATGGGTAATAAGATATACAAGTAAATGAAATGCCTGGCAGTATATTCCAGCTTGAAAGCTGTAATGTATCTGTTAAGTCTGTACTTCTAAAAAAACCTACCAGTATTCTATAAGCATTGCCTGCAAGTATTGTCCTGCTTGTAAAAAGCATAATGCCTGACAGTGCAGTAAAACTATTGTGCAATGCTTTACAGTGGAGCAGTTCCAACTGTTAACATGTAGTGCAATGGCTTAAAGTACAGCTCTGACTGTAAACATACACTGCATAGCCTTACAGTAAAGTGCTAATTGTAAACGTATAGTGCATTGCCCGACAGTACTGCCCTGCTTGTATAAAACGTAATGCCTAACAGTAGAGTTTTAATTGTAAACTTGTAATGCAACGCCCTACATTACAGGTCTGACTTTAAACATGTAATGCATTGCCTTACAGTACAATTCTAATTCTAAACCTATAGTGTAAGGCTTTACAGTATAACAGTTCAGCTTGTAAACATAAAATGCAATGCCTGAAAGTACCTTGTAAATTGTAAACCTATAGTGCATTGTCTGGCAGCACTGTCCTGATTGTAAATAGCATAATGCCTGACAGTACAGTTTTATTTGTTTACCTGTAGTGCAAAGTCTTACAGTACAATGCTAATTGTAAACCTATAGTGCATTGCCTGACAGTACTGTCCTGCTTGTAAAAAGCATAATGTCTGACAGTACAGATTTAATTGTAACCCTTACAGAACAGGTCTTACTGTAAACATGTAATGCAATGCCTGACAGTACAATTCTTATTGTAATCCTATAGTGCAAGACCTTACAGTATAGCAGTTCTGATTGTAAACATATAATGCAATGCCTGGCAGTACAGTTTTAATTGTACATCTATAATGCATTGCCTGACAGTACTGCCTGCTTGTAAAAAAATCATAATGCCTGACAATACAGTTCTAATTGTAAACTTGTAGTGCACTGCCTTACAGTACAGCTCAGACTGTAAATATGTAATGCATTGCCTGACAGTACAATTCTAACTGTAAACCCTAATAGTACAGCAGTTCTGATTGTAAACATATAATGCAATGCTTGTCAGTACAGTTTTGATTGTAAACCAAAAGTGCAATGCCTGGAAATACAGTTTTGATTGTAAATCAACAGTATTATGCCTAGCGCTTCAGTACTGCTAGAAAATCTGTAAGGTACTACCCGTTAAGCCTGTACGTTAACAATAACCTACAAGTTTATGAAATGCCTGGCAGCTATATCCTCTTTGGAAACCTAAAAGGTTCTGTCTGGAACTTCAGTATGTCTTTAAACTTTATGTCTTGTTCAGTTTTGCAGAACCTGAAGTTGTCTTCATTTCAAAAAATGTAAACAACTCTTATTATAATTTTCAATTTTTGTCAGAATGTTACCTTATTTTATAGTTTACTCGGTAAACTTGCACTGGGCATTATATTATATATGACCTATGTAAGAATACAACTAATCACCTATATTCTCTCCAAGGTCTGCAAGGCCACCTGGAAACTTCCAGAGACTGAACTGTAAAGGCAAAAATTAACAGAAATTATTTTTATTTGAAGACTTTCATAACACAGACATACATTTAATATTTAAAAGTATCAATTGTATTCAGTCAAGAAACACCCTTTTCATAAAACCTTGAAAAATGACCTTTAGGGTAAATGCATTCTCTTCAAAATACTGTCTTAAACAGAGTTGGTTTTCAAGTCAGTGACATAATTCAAAAGTGCAAGAAATCATTTCTATACTTTGACATGACTGTCAACAAAAAGCTGATGCATTTACTATAAGACTTCAGCAGTTGAATATGAAATGCAATATTTGAAAAACATCAAGGGAAAACTAAAGGGACATAACTCATATTACATATAGTCATAAAAACCAGTATTTGTACATAAATACTAATTTCATTAAATTTACATTAGCTCAGACAAGCACAGTATTGAATGAACCAACTACTCAAAATGTTCATCAATGCCTATGATGCTTTTGCAAAACTGGTGTAGGGTTTAAGTTACAAGTTAACAATGTTAGGCTTTTTAGGTAACTTTTCAAAAATAACAATAAATCTTCAAATTCACCAACATTCTAATCAAAACAATGGACACCTCTAAGTTAACAACTGAATCATACAATCTATGAGAAACATGTGAAATAAATTAACATAAACCTAAAAATTCCATGAAACCCCACCTGGCTTTTTCTCTCCTGTATTACAAGGACCTCTTTGGTATCTTCTCTAAGGACTACCCCTGAAAAAAGTCCATTATACCTATACAATAAGGTTTCAAAGATGTAATCATCTTTGAGATTAATAAGAAACAGTTGCAAGAATTGTCTCCAATTCACATAAAATAGAGTTAAAAGTAAAAGCTAAAGAAGAAATTAGCTAAGCCAGAGTCAGATCTACCTTTAAGTGTTAAATTAAAGATTATCTGACAGTAACCATATCATGTGAGTCTAAGAATGACTCTAGTATCAACTTGATAACAATGTAGCTTTAATCCAGACAATGTATATGAGCTGTGAAGGTCAAAAAGATACACAGACACCTATTGTGAATAGCAAGCTGTCATGGTTTATACCCTTAATAAACTGTTCTTTCTAGGCAGGTTTAACAAATATGTCCACTACCACTAAAAATGTTATTATCTTTATTCCATTTAACTGTATCTATAATTTAGATAAAATGCATGTCTTTAAAAAGAACAAGTGAAGTAAATCTTACCACAGACACCTAGCTGGTGTGTAGCAAATCTTGGAGTTGCGTCCTCACTATCTCGTAGCCACAGTTTCAGTAAGCACTGACTGTCCTCAGCATTATGGAATGTGAAACCTTCCTCCACAACTGCCTCTATATACCTACTGTCAGCCAGAGACATCTGTAACCAAACAGCAGTTCTCTCCTCTTGTCTCCATTTCTTTACTGACTCTGAAATGAGTACATGTATCTTGTTTAACATTTAAGCAAGCAATTATAAATGCTAAGTTCATTCAGTATTTTTAAAATCAACTGATATTATAATTAACTTGATTGGTCCTGTTGTCTTATTGATATTTTCTTTTGCACAGAACAGCAAAACATTCCTTTATACAGTAAAGTTCCATTAATACAACACTGTCAAAAATGACTGGCTAGTCTTAATAATGAAGTGGTCTTACATTATTTCCAAATCACACAAATATCAGCAGATATTCAATTAACCAAAATCTAAAATTAAGTGGTCTAAACAGCTAAACAACTCTACAAAAAGTCTACATTGTACCTGTCATGCATAATGTTTATAATGTTGTATTGTGTAACAATATGAAATTGATTTATCCTGACACATTATAAATAAGACTTGTATAAAATGTTTAAATCAATATGCAGACTTAATCACTAAGTAAGCACCAGCATGGTGCTATAGCATATAACACTAGTTTGTCTTAGAAAACTGCAATTTCAGTATATATTCTTAATGGAAATATTACATTACATTTTAAGCATAACAATAAGTGTGTTTGGTCATGATGACCCAAATCCAGGATTGCTCAAGAAAAGGTAATCTCAAACCCATGATGGTCTGATAGCCCAATTTTCTTTACAGATATAGTATGAATATATGATTAAAGAACTGTAATTAAATGTTTGTTTGAGATATCTGAACCATAATTTTATGGTGGTTAAGATTATTGTTGAAAGAGATTATATGTCTGATTGATTTCAAAGTTACGAAAGCTTTTGTTACATTTAAGGAAGGTGTTTTACTGTTAATTTGTTTAAAATTCTGATTGATTTTACACATCTCGATTGAACAGGCTGTTTTCTTTTTTTTTTAAACAAACATCTAACTTCTTTCTTTTTATAGTAAGTGTATAACAAGCTTCAAACTTTTATTTATTAAAACAAAGTTTATTAGTTTATTTTCAGTTCTTACAATGGTGTCGTGGATAACTATTTATTTGCTTGATGCTTTTTGTTTTTATTATTTAATATCTCTGTACACCTGGGCCGTCCTAGACTGGAATATCTTGGACCAAGCCATCCCTTACTTCAGAAGTTCTGAAATTCCAATGAACATACTGATAACAGGTATTTTCTGGTTAAAAAAGTTACAACAGGAAAAAATAAGATTAAGTTTAACCTAAAAGTCATTAAAAAAAATATGTACATGTATTACACTGATGGTATCTACAAATACTGAAAATACCTTTAAGTATCCTATGGAAATCTTGTACACTTGTTTTTGGTGGAATGTTGTCTGTAATTGACACCGTTACACCATTGTATCTGTCAATATTTCCATTTAAAGTGCTAATTCTTCTGTATGTATAAACTGGGGCTTGCTGAGCTAAACCTCTAGATAGCTTCTGACACATTCTGATTAAAACACCCATTTCACCTGCTTGTCAGTTATGATTTGCCTCTAGCAGTGTAACACAGCTATCCACTAGTCCTGGTATCCTTTCTGTTTCAGGATACTGATATATACTTCTTGGGGGCCTGAACGGACTTGAATTAGACTAAGCTATCCACCTGAAAGTTTAACTTTAGATTCTACAACTTATAAACAACTAAGATATGTACCAAATGACTTTGAAAAGGCTTCTATTTAAAGGATTTGTTATGGTATAAGAAGGTAAAGCTAATTTAATATCATTTTTAGAAATATTTATACAATGGCATGCACACACACACATGTATATAGCAGATGAAATGCAGTGATTGAATAATTCCAGACCGGAATTGTGTCCTTTATTACTTTTGATTTTTAACATTGCATTGTGGTTTCCTATAATATAAAAAATAATTCAGTTTGCAACAGGATCACATCTCATATCACATGTATAGAACATTTTTCAGTTTTATCTATGTTATCTATGTCCGAAATCTGTTATATCCAATTCCTATTCGTCTAAGTCATGGGCATTTTTTTCATGTTAAGCTAAATGCCATCGTTTCTCACAATACTGAAACAAGCCATGTTAAATTTTCATTCTAAATAGTTTATTTATTTGTAATGTTAGCTTTCTTTAATAGAAAGAAATGAAACAGTTCACTGGTTACTTAAGAAAAAAAGTCTACTTTTCGGACAAAGTTTGTTGTGCGGAACGGCAGAATGAAGTTAGGGGACAGTATAAAACGCTGACGCGAAAAGCTGACAATTATATAACAAAGACCTAAAATACCATTATATACATTATTGAATACACTAAGAGGGAACAAAAACTGACGATATGAAATAGTTATACGAAAATACTAATGCTTTGTGTTTGTTCATACACTTAACTTAAAGTATGATGTAAAGTTGAAAATTACATTATGATAGTGCATATTATGTCGGTAAAAAGCTATACATTGCTTATGTTTATCTCCATGTACACTGAACCGACAATAAATAAACGCAGTACAGTAAGGTACGGTACACTGTACTGTACACTGTACTGAACTGTACGAATCGGAACATCTCGGGCGACTTCAATAAGTCACCTCGGAAATAATACGGTAGGCGCCATAATGGACTATGTTATAATACAAATGGTGTCTGCTAAATTGAAAACATTTCTTTGAGCCATTACCTGTTCATGCTTTAAATCAAAATTGATTTTCATTTTTTCTAATTCATAAGACAAACACTGCTTGAATTCTGCAATGTTTGTTTATATTTTTTATTCAAGCCGGGCGAATTACCATTTGGTGTATTCATACACTTACATACGAGGTCTTTTTCTGACGAAGTTGTCGGAAAAGGCCGAGTTGCTACGATTGGTACTGTACTGTACTCAAAACTCTATTTAGACTAATATTTTTCCCAGAATCACGCCTCCAAGTCATCATCAACATTGATTGTTCGGGAGTAATATGTAAATGTAGATAATGAATATTTGTTGAAATATATCAGTAAAAGGTATAGATCTACTCATACAAAAATATGGAATGTGTCGTGAAATTATCAACAACGATGGTCGAATTTGACATTTTCAGTTTTTATCTTCTTTCAAATTAAAGAGTGTCTTAAGTCACGAACATCATACCATACAAAGTATTGTGTGATCCATATCCATGTTTTACTTAACTAGCAGTTTTGAAGACAGCACTTTGCCGTGACTCGGACATAGCAGAACACGTTCAACTTTGACGTCGATTTTTCAGTGTACGTCAAATTGACCAAATTGTTTATTTATAACACGAACATGTATTATTGTGTATTATAAAGTATTTTTCATCAGCGCGATAAATGATATAAAGAAAGAAAGATCACCGATTTTCTTTTGGCTAAATTAATATTACATCAAACAAGTATTACAACACATGCCATACGCCGCAGTTGTAGCAATAAACCATACTGGCTGAACAGTCGAGCAGATTCAATAACAATAACAATGGTTTTCAATAACAATTTCTCTAAAATTTGTTTTGTCTTCCAATGTTTATAGTAAACTCGATTAAAGAAATTATCCCACGCTGCGTATACTCGTAAGTTTTGGACATGAAAAACACATGCAGAATGAAGACGAATCCATCACAAACTATTAAACTAAAATTGTCAAAAGAAAATTAACGCACGAAAATCTCATGCTGGGTAAACCTTTATTTTTAGTATTAAAAAACACATGCAGAACAAAGAAGAATTCATCATAAATTATTAAAGTAAAATTGTCTAATTTAGCAAGACAATGTCGTGCTGGAAAGATCTGTAGTTCTAAACATAAAAACAAAAGCAGGACGTAGGAGAATCAAATAAAAATTATTAAAATGAAACTGTATTAAGAAATTTAATAAACGAAAATGTCTTGAAAGGTAAACATGTTTTTTCATGAATGAAAAACACATGCAGATCGAAGACGTAAATATCACAAATTATCAAAGTATAATTGTATTAAGAAATTTAATGCATGAAAATCAATGCTGGATATTCATGTATTTCTATGCATGTAAAACACATGCAAAACGAGGTAGAATCCGTCACAAGTTTTAAAGTAAAATTGTCTAATGGAATTTAACGCACGAAACTCTTATGTTGGATATACCTATTGCTATGCATGAAAAACACATGCAGAAAAAAGGAGCTTTCATTACAAAGTATAAAAATGAAGGTCTTAAGAAATTTTATGCACGAAAATCTCATGATTGGTAAACATTATTTTTGGCATGAAAAACACATGCAGAACGAAAAGGTATCCATCAATAATTGTAGAAGTATCGCTGATTTTTAAAAAATCGCACGGAAATCACATGCATGATATTCACGTACTTTTATACTCATGAAAGGCACATGCAGAACAAAGGAGTTTCCAACACAAATTATCAAAGACAATTTTTCTAAAGAAATTTAATGCACGAAAATTGTATGCTGATATACATGTATTTTTATGCATTAAAACAGATGCAGAAGGAAATGAATCCATCAACAATTTATTAAAGAAAAATTGTCCTAACAAGTTTAGTGCCCGACAATCTCATGCTGGAAAACTTGTAGTTTTATGCATAAAAAGCAACCGCAGAACAAAGGAGAATCAAATGAAAATTATTAAAATAAAATTGTCTAAAGAAATTTTATGCACAAAATCTCACGAAATTTATAATTTTTTCATTCATGAAAAACACATGTAGAACAAAGACGTATCCATTAAAATTATTAAAATATAATTGTCTAAAAAATCTTACGCACAAAAAATCTCATGGTGGATATTAATGTATGTCTATGCATGAAAAACACATGCAGAACGAAAGAGAATCCATCACAAATTATTAAAGTAAAATTGTCTTACGAAGTGAAACGAACGAAAATTTCATGCTGATATACCTGTATATATATATGCATGACAAACTCATGCAGAACAAAGACGAATACATCAACAATTGTTAAAGTAAAATTGTCTAAAGAAGTAAAACGCACGAAAATCTCATGCAGGATATACATGTATGTAGAAAACGAAGACAAATCCACCTCAAATTGTTAAAGTATAACTAGTCTAAAGACATGTTACGCACGAAAATCTCATGCTTGATATACATTTGCAGAAACAAACGAAAATCTATCGCAGCTTGTTAAAGACAAATTGTCTGAAGAAATTTAGCGCATGACAATCTGGTGCTGGATATACCTGTAGTTTAATGTTTGAAAACACATGTCGAACGAAGTCAAATCCATCACAAATTGTTAAAGTGAAATTGTTTAAAAAATTCAAAGCACGAAAATCTAATGCTGGGTGTAAATTTGTTTTTATGCAAGAAAACACATTCAGAACGAAGGAGAATCCATCATAAATAAGTAGTTGGGGATTCGGGCCGAAATACCAACCGAGTAACCTGATCAGCCAAGACTGGCAAATACGGTGCTGTTATCTAGTGGTTCTAACTTTAGGTACGTTTATGTATAAATCTGTATTATATCTAACTAAAATCTGAATTACCAACTACCATCCAGAAGAAAGTTAGGGATTAGGGCTAACTACCAGCTGAGGAATCTGATCAGCCCTAGAGGATCGAAGATAGTATTGTTATGTTGTTGTGTTTCCTGCATGTACGTTTATGTATAAACTTTGTCATGGATAAAGTAATTTTTGTTTGAATCTTACTACAATCTTAATTACCAACTACATTCGAGAAGGAAGTTGGGGAGTACCCTGATAACCATAGTAGCGAAGGCGGCACTAGTTATGTTGGGAAGCTAACTTCATGAATGTTCAGGCATAAACTTTATCATAATTCTGAAATAATTCGCATTTACATCTTCTTAAAATTTGAATTACCGAGTAACTTCTTGAAGGTAGCTGGGTATTCGGGCGAATTACCAACTTAAGAACTTGATCAACCCAGACGGGTGAAGGCAGTACTGTTATGTAGTGGTACTTACTTCATGTATGATTATGGCTTTATCATATGGCTAAAGTAAGTTGTATTAAAACTTACTTAAATTTAAATACCAAGTTCATTTTAGAAAGTAATTGGAGATTCGGGCAAATTACCATTCGAGGACCCTGATTAACCCATAATAATGATAGTAATACTTCTTAGTCGTTCTTGTGCCTTTAAGTTTCGTGAAACGGAAACATAACTGTGAACAGAAATATGACAAATTACAAATATTAAGGTATGGTGTAAGAGTGTAAGACTTGAATGGATATTTTGACGCTCCATTAATACTCCGCTTAACATCTCAGCTAAACTATTTCAAAACATAATTTAAATAAAATAGTAAGTCCATGTTCAAAATATCATGTTATTGTTAAGACTAAGTTTGTTTCTTTCTGTGCATTCCACCACTTTAATAACGGACCGTCTTACAAAGGTGAAACTAATCATCGTAAAACAAACTGGTAGTTATTTGAATAAGATAAACTTAAAAGAAGAAAACCGCACGACTTCCATTTAGTTCAGAATTGAAACTGTGTTCACTGGTGTTGTTTGATATGTATGTATAAATTGTTTAACACTTTGTTTGACCGATGTTTAATTTGGCCCATCTAATTCATCAAAATTGTTGCCTTACTGTTAATAGCTTTTCTAATCAGTGTTTAAACAGATAATAGAAGGAGTAAACAAATAATTAGCATATGATTAATTTTAGGATAAAGAATCCTATCTTTTGTACTTTGAAGAGTAATACCAAAGATTAGGTCATTGGTAGCCTGTAGGTAAATTGTTCATCTTTACAACAACATTTCTGAGTAGCAGTAACCCAGGGGTCGATCCCCCGCTCCTCCACTAACATTATTAATTTTCTTTCGGATTAGAGGTTAAACCGAGGTCCCATGTATCAGTGCTGTACACTGAGCATGCAAAAGAACAAGGGGTGTCTCTGGAATGGGATGTTTTTTGTATCTTGCACTATCCCCCACAACATAAAATAATTAGTCTCTGCAGGGGGCGTCGGTTATATGGGCAACCGGTACCGGTAATTAAACTCAAATAGATAGACAGATGAGTAGCAGACAGACAGGCAGATAGACAAAAATATTATCCACCAAACGATATGGAGATCATTCTATAACACTGCACAATTTCAAGTAAGCTTCCAGCAATGAGCATTGTTATGAACAAATGTAGACTTAAAGTAAATAAAGTTGCTTTGAGGGATTCCAGGTCTTTGGTAATGTGTAGATAATTCAATCATCTTCACAACGAAATTTCTGAATAGGACAGTCAGCTGTGTTCTGCTCCTTACAGCCATTTCATAACGCTTCATTCCTGGATGATTATATTTCCTAAATCAAAAGAGAAACTTATCCTAATGTAGATGCTATTTAAAATCCCGGCATTTATCATTGGAAGACTAGATTGATCTAAATGATTTACTAGGAGAATACACAGAGTATGAAAATGTACAAGTCGGTCTTAGTAGTTCCAAAAATGTGTATACGTTGTCTCCTGTGTGTGAACAGGAATAAGAGTATTCTCGGGATTTGAGGTCATGTGGCAAAGAAGCAAGACTAAGCACTGTTTCACTTAGATACAGCTCTCAGTTGTAAGGTAAAGTAGGACAGACAGGGAAATATCCTTCGATATTTTTTCAAACATAATTAACTATCGACATATATATTCAACCTATAAATAGCCTACCCCAGACGATGTACAGAATCATTCCCAATCAGGCATTAGCCTACATTTAAAGAAAACAACTACCAGAGACCTAAAATACCATGACAATACTATGGTATTTAAGGTAACTACAAAGTTTTCTTATTGATGTGAAACAGCAAAAACGTCAATTCTGTATAAAATTCATTTAATTTACAGGGTTGTTAATCATAGCAAGACCCATTTTAAACGGCTTTATCTCACACATCCTTTTAATTTTCAGACAGGTGTATGTGAAACATCCTCTATCATGATTTCTGTTCTGAATGTTGAGGGGCGATGACTCTGCACATCTTGATTTTTAGCTATAAAGAGAAGACTATGAGTTTTCCAGGAAAACGAATGAACATCTTCATTTTAATGGAAGGCATGTTGTTATTTTATATGTCTTGATTTTGAAAAAAAAAGTTTTATCACTGTTGTCCAGAAATTGTGTGGCTAGTATGGGTCAGTATCTCCTCCTCGATTCTGACCCAAAACAAAAGTGTCTTAGAATATGTTCAAGACGTCACATAATTATTTTGACAAGAGTTTTACAACAGATGTTTTGACAACATTTTCATAGAGAAACGGTAATGTTTAGTATGTAGTTTAGATATAATAAAATAGGGAATGAAACAAAAATTGTTCCATGAAAAATTCATTTACTTACATTTATAATTACGAAAATCGTGATGACAATTTCTGTCCTGTAATAGGAAAGAAGATAGCATATTACTTTGCTTTTATCACTGCAGTCTTCAGTACCTAGTGTTTCTCAAATTGTGTTCATTCAAGTCGACCCTGTCTTAAGTTAGCTTCAGAAACGTATAAGGTATTCAAGAAAATCTAATCGTAAAACTAACCATTTACTCATAATTTAAGAATGCAGATGTACTGACTAGAATTATAATTAAAATAATGTGTTGCCTTGTTTTGTTTTTTTAATTTCTGGTTTGATTTTGTTCGTAACAATTTTTTGCCTAAAAACATCTAGCTCAAATTTAAAAATATAATTCAATTAATCAAACTCGCATAGATATTTTTAGATATTTGCAAACGATATATAATCAGATCTTATCTTCCAGTCATTTAACATTGTGGGATTTCCACGGCAGCCAGTTGATAGGTTTTTGATTTCCACGTTTATCCCTAAAGACAGGATTTCAGCCAGGCCGGACCGTCTTTTACGTTTTCTGAAGGGAACTTGCGAAACTGTTTGATAAATCAAAAATCCGATTGGTTGAAAGTGCTAGTCTAAAGAAAGGCTAAGAAGAATTGGAGGATCTTACATTGTAGACATAACAATTCAGACATAACTATTATTGAGCACATCAAACCTTACCCAACAGCTGACTATAACAAGAAATCCTTTTGATTTTGGTATACACATATATACTTAAACACACTTTGTGTAAAGGGTACCCTTATACCTCTGTTATGCATTTATGTTCACTTTATTTGTATTATATGCCCTGTTGTTTCTATTTTTGCTTTCTTTCTTTTTGTTCTTGTTATCCCATTGCATAGCAATAAGTTAGTTTAAGATGCAGCAATACTGTATTTCTTGTGTATTCAGTTGTAAGCATAGATATGTAACTAGTTTTGCTTCCGTATGCCATCTATACATATGTATGTTAAAGTGTATAGTTATATTTACCCATTAATGAACCTTTTCAACAGCATTCAGTGTAATTACTTAAGCATGAACAAATTTTATTACAAAACATCCGTTTCCAAACATAGAAAATTTGGCAGTATCAAAACACTATCACTATGGATTTGACTATATGCTCTTTAAATGTAAGGGGTTTATTGAACACCCAAAAAAGAAAACAGGTATTTCACTGGCTAAGAAATAAAGAGTTTGCAATTTGTCTTCTACAAGAAACACTCCTTTTAGATGAAGATAAAGATAAGTGAATTAATGATTGGAATGGAAAAGCAATGTTTAGTGGAAATTTTACAAATAAAGAAGGAGTTGCTATTTTATTTAATATAAAAGATACTTATGAAATAAGAAATTATACAGAAGTAGTCAAAGGAAGAATTATTGCAGTTGATGAAGAAATAAATAATGACGAATTGACTATTATAAATATATATGGTCCGAATAATGATGACGTAAGTATTTTTTCAAAATTAGAAAATTTTATTCATGAAAATAATGACAAAAAAATTATTATTGCTGGCGATTACAACACAGTATTAGATACACAAATAGACAAGAAAAATAGAAGGCAAGACATACACAAAAAATGTAGAAATAAGTTAATGAATATAATGACACAATTTGAATTAGTTGACATATGGCGATATAGAAATAAAAATAAAGAAGAATTTACTTGGAGGTCAAATAACACTCCACCAATTATGAGCAGATTGGATTACTTTCCTTTAACGGAAAACTTAATAAACCATACAAAAATTGTGAAATAAAACCTGGCTTTAAAACAGACCATTCATTAATTTCTCTTAAACTGATTGTGTCAAAGTTAGAAAGAGGAAATGGATATTTTAAAGTTAACAACAGTGTGTTACTATAAAATAAATTCCAAAACAATTATTAAACAATCTATTAAAGAAACCACAGATTATAATAAAGAAGTAAATCCCAAAACTTTGTGGGAACTAATCAAAGAAAATTTGAGAAATGAAACAATAAAATATTCCATTTTAAAAAAGAAACAAAGTACTGAATTAGAAAATAAACT
This sequence comes from Cyclina sinensis, assembly GCA_012932295.1. Lineage (NCBI taxonomy): Eukaryota > Metazoa > Mollusca > Bivalvia > Venerida > Veneridae > Cyclina > Cyclina sinensis. Next base: position 33,281,881 of record JAAONU010000014.1, read on the forward strand.
TATAAAAGAAATAGAACATTTAAAGAATATAATATCATGTAACCAAATAGATAATATAGAACAATATAAACAGAATTTAGTGCAAAAGGAAGAAGAATTAAATCAAATGTATGAAGATAAAATAAATGGTATACTTCTAAGGTCAAATGCAATAAAAATTGAGGGAAATGAAAGAAACTCTAAATATTTTTCAAATTTAGAAAAGAGAAACCCTGAAAAAAAGAATATAACAAAATTAATTGTAAATGAAAAAGAGATAACAAATCAAAAGAACATATTAAAAAAGAAGAAGTAAAATTTTATAAAAATCTTTATGATGAAAACGAACAAAAGAACTCTTCATTTGATTTCTTTACAGATTCTGGAACTAAGCTTTCGAATGATGATTCAAATAAATGTGATGGTTTTCTTACTGATTATGAATGTTCGCAAGCTTTATTAGAAATAAAAAAATAATAAAAGCCCTGGTTCTGATGGTTTTACTACATAATTTTATAAGATATTTTGGCAAGATCTAAAAAATGTTTACTTACAATCTATTAATTACTCATTTTCAAAAGGTGAACTCACTCAACTTCAAAAACAAGGTATAATATCGCTGCTACCAAAAAGTGGAAAAGACCTCAACTTATTGTCAAACTGGCGCCCTATAAGTTTACTTAACGTAGATTATAGAATTGCAACAAAAGCAATAGCCAATAGAGTGAAAAAAGTACTCCCAGCAATCATAAGTAATGAACAAACAGGATTCATGAAAGGTAGATACATAGGTGAAAATATCAGAACTATTTTTGAATCAATTGATTACTTAGAAAAAAACTTCCTGGAATACTCTTCTTTGCTGATTATGAAAAAGCATTTAACAGTTTAAATCATGATTATATACTTCAGTGCTTACGACATTTTAATTTCGGAGATTCTTTTATCAATTGGATAAAACTCTTCTATTCTGATATAAACAGCATTATTATCAATAATGGGCATTTATCAGAAAGTTTTCCGATTAAACACGGAGTCAGACAAGGTTGCCCCTTATCTTCTTCAATTTTTATACTATGCATGGAACTTCTGAAAAATAAAAAATGACAAAGACATAAAAGGTGTTGTAATTAAAGATGAAGAAATCAAACAAAGTCTGTTTGCAGATGATGCAACTTATTTAACAAATGGCGAAAAAACACATTTGAGCGCCTAATCAAAACAATCAATGAATTTAGTTGTATTTCGGGATTGAAACTCAACACTACAAAATCAGTTGTTCTAAAAGTAGGATCTCTAAAGAGTAAAAACATAAAATATGTGAAAAACATAAAATTTATATGGACCTCTGAATATGCTAAGACATTAGGAATAACTTTTCACACAGATATGAAACAAATACATAAATTGAATTTAGAACCCACAGTTAATGACTTCAAAAATTGTTTAAAACAATGGCAGCATTGCAAACTCACTCTAATGGGAAAAGTAACTGTTGTCAAAACATTCGCTTTACCAAAACTAATCTATCCTATTGCAGTATTACCAAATCCATCAGAAGCAGTGTTGAAAGACATCAATAAAGCAATATTTAGTTTCATTTGGGACAATAAACCTGACAAAATAAAACGGAATGTTGTAATAAATGATTATGAATTTGGAGGTTTAAAACTAACAGATATTGATAGTTTTATGCATTCAATTAAAGCATGTTGGGTGAAAAGACTAATATCTAAACAAAATGGTGGTCAATGGAAGTGTTTTTATGAATATATCATAAATAAACATGGAAAAGATTTGCTGTTTGACTGTATTCTAGGTATCAAAGAAATTGAAGAAATATATAGTGGTAATACATTCTTCAAAGATATATTAAGCTCATGGTTTACAATAAATCAATGCTTTAATAGGAAGTACAATGTAAACAGTTCACATATGGAATAATAATGATATAAAAATATAAGGCAAAATACTTTATTGGAAAAAATGGCATGATAAGGGAATAATATTTTTATCGAACACCTATTTTATTTTAGAAACAACAATTATTACCAGTTTAATGAATTTAAAAGGATATATGGCATTCACGAAACAGAATTTCTTCGATATCATTCTTTGATACATTCAATACCGATAAAATACAAACAGAAAATGAATCAAAATACTTATACAAAATAAAAATGGATAAAAATAAAAAGATATCAGTAACAGCGGAAAACAAATGGAACCAAAGCTTCAAAATTGACCCACTTAATTGGAAAAAAAATTACTCTGTAATATATCTTACATCAATCGACACTTTACTTAGAAATTTTCAGTACCTTTTTTTAATGCGTCTCATTCCCACAAATAAATATTTACTAACATGCAAACTAGTACCATCAAATATATGTGACTTCTGCAACATGTGTGTAGAAACTATAGATCACCTTTTTTGGAAATGTCCCCATATACAAAACCTATGGATGAAACTAAGTCAATAATTAAGGTCGAGAAATATTGATTACACCTTCAATTATAAGGATGTATGTTTTGGAATAACTGATGATAGTACTCAACATGAAATACCTGCACTTAATTATATCATTGTTTTATGCTAATACTTCATTTTTAAAATGATAATCAAACATGTCATTCCTACACAAGAGCACTTTCAAAATTATTTGAAGTATAAAATAAAAACAGAAAAAGATATAGCCACAATAAAAAATAAACTCACTGAACATGAAATAAAATGGTCAAAATGTTTCAACTGAGCATTTGTCAAAAATTTCTTAATAATAAATGTATAAAAACATTCTTGGAAACGATCTTTCCTTTTTTCTTTTGATTTTTGTTTCTTATTCTGGTACTTATTTTCTTTTAATCTTGAATTACTTTTTAAGTAAATTGTTTTTTTTTTCAACCTTAAAGATCAAAACAATTTTTTTACATGTACTTAGATTAAAAGAACTTATGCCCTTTTAACATTGGAACTACAATTATGTAACCAACGGATAAACTCTCTATTCTCTAAAACCCCTTAACATATCTATATTCATATTGCATTGAACAAATAAAAAATATATATGTATAAATATATAAATTCACAATGTAACTGTTGCATGCATATATAAATGTTTTTGTGGAATAAAAAAAATGAAAAAAAAAAAGAAATCCTTTTCACCTTTGACTGCTTATTGACTCAAGTGAAATGTATCGTGAATACCATCGTACTAAGTGTGGGAACAACATTAAGCCAATATCAAAGAACTCTTTCCTGCATTACATTCTCAAATATAGCGGCATTGTATAAGAAGAAAGTACCGCGAAAGCGGGAATTTGCTTTGTTTTGAGTATCCCATTTGAACGGCTTTACGTCGGTGAGACATGAACCGATTTTCTTGCAGTTAGTATCAACTAAAGTTGGCGCTACAAGCAAACGTTTGAGATTTCTGAGATGTTTTTATGGTTTTAAGACAGAAAAGGAAGGCTTCGTGTTTTTAATTCTCAGAAACATGGTGTAAGAATTTTCTGTAAATATTGTGTACGATGTATATCGATCCGCGAGCGAACTGCACTGAGAAAATATCGTGTCATGAAGTTACAACTGAATGGAATTCGAACGGCTAACACTATATAAAATTGTCTATAAAAGTTTGATTTAATTTCTTTTTAATTGCACTGTCTGTCCGTCCGTCTGTCCGGTAAAATCTTGTCCTCGCTTCATCTCCAACACCGCATGAGGGATTTCATTGAAACTTTACAGGAGTGTTTGTCACCAAGCCTAGTTGTGCATATTGTCAGGAGATTCCACTCGATTCATTTTTGGTAGAGTTATGGGCACTTTGTCATTTTTTTACTCTAAAAGCTTGTCCTCGCTTCGTCTCCAAAACCGCTTGGAGGATTTCATTGAAACACAACAGAAATGATTGTCACCAAGCCTAGTTGTGCATATCATCAGGGGATTCCGCTCGATTTATTTTATTTATGGTCACTTAGTATTATTTTTTATTCTAACTTCTATATTAAAGTCTTGTCCACACTTCATCTACAAACCCACTTAGAGGATTTCATTGAAATTTGACAGAAATATTTGTAACCAAACCTAGTTGTGCATATCAACATGAGTTTCTCAGAGTTAACATTTGAGACCGGTCCCACGTCTGTACGTCTTTGGGATGGTGCAGGAGAGCTCCGTGTTTTTGAGTTCTCAAAAACACGGTGTAACCGTGTTTTTGAGTTAGCAAAAACACGGCGTATAGAATTTACCATCTATAACGCAGGTTTTTCAATACCGTGCCAGAAAAGATTGACTAGGGCTGCACTGTAGAGAACTTCGTTCAGTATGCACGTGCAAATCAGAAGAAAGAAAACGGCTAATTACATTGTCTTATATAGGGATATAGTAATAGACGAAAGTACTGCGAAAGCGGGAATTTGGACTCTTTAGAGCACTCGCTTCGCGCGACTGTAGCTCAGTAATGTATGGGCCGATTTTCTTGCAGTTGTTATCACATGAAAATTGATGCTACGAGCTAACATTTGAGATCAATCCCACGTCTGTACGTCATCGGGATGGTGCAGGAGAGCTCCGTGTTTTTGAGTTCTCAAAACCACGGCGTACAGAATTTACCATATATAAAACGTATACTATATAATTCTGCAAAGGGGCCGAGTGGAGCGCGAGCGAAATTTGCCGAAACAATACCGTGCCAGAAAGGGTTAGCCCGGGCTGCACTGTAGAGAACTTCGTTCAGTATCCAATTGCAAATCAGAAGAAAGAAAACTGGCTAATTTACATTGTCTTATATAGGGACATAGTAATAGACGAAAGTACTGCGAAAGCGGGAATTTGGACTGTTAAGAGGACTTACATCGCGAGACTGTAGCTCAGTAATGCATGTGCCGATTTTCTTGCAGTGGGTATCACGTGAAAATTGATGCTACGAGCTAACATTTGAGACCAATCCCACGTCTGTACGTCTTCGAGATAGTGCAGGAGATCTCCGTGTTTTTAAGTTCTCAAAAACACAGCGTATAGAATTTACCATATATATAACGTATACTATATAAGAATGCAGTGAGGCCGAGTGGAATGCCAGCGATGTTTGCCGAGACAATACCGTGCAAGAAAGGGTTGTTCAGGGTTGCACTGTAGAGAACTTTGTTCAGTATGTAGGTGCAAATCACAAGAAAGAAAACGGCGTAATACTTTGCCTTATATAGGGACATAGTAATAGACGAAAGTACTACGAAAGTGGGAATTTGGGCTGTTTAGAGCACTCGTTTCGCGCGACTGAAGCTCATTAATGAATAGGCTGATTTTCTTGCAGTTGGTATCACATGAAAATTGATGCTAAGGGCTAACATTTGAGACCAATCCCACGTCTGTACGTCTTCGGGATGGTGCAGGAGGTCTCCGTGTTGTTGAGTTCTCAAAAACACGGCGTATAGATTTTACCATATATATATAACGAGTACTAAATAAGTATTCAGTGAGGCCGAGTGGAGCGCGAGCGATGTTTGCCGAGACAATACCGTGCCAGAAAGGGTTTACCAGGTCTGCACTGTAGAGAACTTCGTTCAGTATGCACGTGCAAATCAGAAGAAAGAAAACGGCGTATTACATTGTCTTATATAGGGACATAGTAATAGACGAAAGTACGGCGAAAAGAGGAGTTTGGGCTGTTTAGAGCACTCGCTTTGCGCGACTGTAGCTCAGTAATGCATGAGCCGATTTCCTTGCAGCGGGTATCTCGTGAAAATTGATGCTACGAGCTAACATTTGAGACCAATCCCACGTCTGTACGTCTTCGGGATGGTGCAGGAGAGCTCCGTGTTTTTGAGTTCTCAAAAACACGGCGAATAGAATTTACCATATATATAAAGTATACTATATAAGAATGCAGTGAGGCCGAGTGGAGCGCGAGCGATGTTTGCCGAGACAATACCGTGCCAGAAAGAGATGACCAGGGCTGCACTGTAGAGAACTTCGTTCAGTATGTACGTGCAAATCAGAGGAAAGAAAACGGCTAATTACATTGTCTTGTGTAGGGACATAGTAATAGACGAAAGAACTGCGAGAGCGGGAATTTGGGCTGTTTAGAGCACTCGCTTCGCGCGCCTGTAGCTCAGTAATGCATGAGCCGATTTCCTTGCAGTGGGTATCACAAGAAAATTGATGCTACATGCTAACATTTGAGACAAATCCCACGTCTGTACGTCTTCGGGATGGTGCAGGAGAGCTCCGTGTTGTTGAGTTCTCAAAAACACGGCGTATAGAATTTACCATACATGTATATATAACGTATACAATATAAGTATGCAGTGGGGCCGAGAGGAGCGCGAGCGAAGTTTGCCGAGACAATACCGTCCCAGAAAGGGTTGACCCGGGCTGCACTGTAGAAAACTTCGTTCAGTATGTACGTACAAATCAGAAGAAAGAAAACGGCTAATTACATTGTCTTATATAGGGACATAGTAATAGACGAAAATACTGCGACAGCGGGAATTTGGGCTGTTTAGAGCACTCGCTTCGTGCGAATGTAGCTCAGTAATGCATGGGCCGATTTTCTTGCAGTTGGTATCACATGAAAATTGATGCTACGGGCTAACATTTGAGACCAATCCCACGTCTGTACGTCTTCGGGATGGTGCAGGAGAGCTCCGTGTTTTTGAGTTCTCAAAAACACGGCGTATTTAATTTACCATATATATAACGTTTACTATATAATTGTGCAGTGGGGCCGAGTGGAGGGCGAACGAAGTTTGCCGTGACAATACCGTGCCAGAAAGGGTTAACCAGGGCTGCACTGTAAAGAACTTCATTCAGTATGCACGTGCAAATGAGAAGAAAGAAAACGGCGAATTACATTGTCCTATATAGGGACATAGAAATAGACGAAAGTACTGCGAAAGCGGGAATTTGGACTGTTTGGAGCACTTGTTTCGCGAGACTGTAGCTCAGTAATGCATTGGCCGATTTTCTTGCAGTGGGTATCACATGAAAATTGATGCTACGAACTAACATTTGAGACCAATCCCACGTCTGTACCTCTTCGGGATAGTGCAGCAGAGCTCCGTGTTTTTGAGTTCTCAAAAACACAGCGTATAGAATTTACCATATATATATAACGAATACTATGAAGGTATTCAGTGAGGCCGAGTGGAGCGCGAGCGATGTTTGCCGAGACAATACCGTGCCAGAAAGGGTTAACCAGTGCTGAACTGTAGAGAACTTTATTCAGTATGCATTTGCAAATCAGAAGAAAGAAAACGGCGTATTACATTGTCTTATATAGGGACATAGTAATAGACGAAAGTACTGCGATAGCGGGAATTAGGGCTGTTTAGAGCACTCGCTTCGCGCGACTGTAGCTCAGTAATGCCTGAGCCGATTTCCTGCAGTGGGTATCACATGAAAATTGATGCTACAGTCTAACATTTGAGACCAATCCCACGTCTATACGTCTTCGGGATGGTGCAGGAGAGCTCCGTGTTTTTGAGTTCTCAAAAGCACGGCGTAAAGGATTTACCATATACATAACGTATACTATATAATTATGCAGCGGGGCCTAGTGGGGCGCGAGCGAAGTTTGCCTATACAATACCATGCCAGAAAGGGTTGACCAGAGTTGCACTGTAGAGAACTTCGTCAGTATGTACGTGCAAATCAGAAGAAAGAAAACGCCTAATTACATTGTCTTATATCATGACAAAGTAATAGACCAAAGTACTGCGATAGCGGGTATTTGGGCTGTTTAGAGCAGTCGCTTCGCGCGACTGTAGCTCTGTAATGCATGGGCCGATTTTCTTGCAGTTGGTATCACATAAAAATTGATGCTATGAGCTAACATCTAAGACCTATCCCACGTCTGTACGTCTTTGGGATGGTTGAGGAGTTCTCCGTGTTTTTGAGTTCTCAAAAACACGGCGTATAGAATTTAACATATATATATATAACGAATACTATATAAGTATTCAGTGAGGCCGAGTGGAGCGAGAGCGATGTTTGCCGAGACAATACCTTGCCTGAAAGGGTTGACCAGGGCTGCACTGTAGAGAACTTCGTTCAGTATGTAGGTGCAAATCAGAAGAAAGAAAACGGCTAATTACATTGTCTTATATAGGGACATAGTAATAGACGAAAGTACTGCTTTAGCGGGAATTTGGTCTGTTTAGAGCACTAGTTTCGCGAGACTGTAGCTCAGTAATGCATGAGCCGATTCTCTTGCAGTGGGAATCAAAGAAAATTGATGCTACATGCTAACATTTGAGACCAATCCCACGTCTGTACGTCTTCGGGATAGTGCAGAAGAGCTCCGTGTTTTTGAGTTTTCAAAAACACGGCGTATAGAATTTACCATAGATATATATATATAACGTATACTATATAAGTATGCAGTGGGGCCGAGAGGAGCGCGAGCGAATTTTGCCTATACAATACTGTGCTAGAAAGGGTTGACCCGGGCTGCACTGTAGAGAACTTCGTTCAGTATGTACGTGCAAATCAGAAGAAAGAAAACGCCTAATTACATTATCTTATATCGGGACATAGTAATAGACGAAAGTACTGCGATAGCGGGAATTTGGGCTGTTAAGAGCACTAGCTTCGTGCGACTGTAGCTTAGTAATGCATGGGCCGATTTTCTTGCAGTGGGTATCACATGAAAATTGATGTTACGAGCTAACATTTGAGACCATTCCCACGTCTGTACGTCTTCGGGATGATGCCGGAGAGCTCCGTGTTTTTGAGTTATCAAAAACACGGCGTATATTATTTACCAGATAAACGTATACTATATAATTGTGCAGTGGGGCCGAGTGGAGCGCGAACGAAGTTTGCCGTAACAATACCGTGCCAGAAAGGGTTAACCAGGGCTGCACTGTAGAGAACTTCATTCAGTATGCACGTGCAAATGAGAAGAAAGAAAACGGCGAATTACATTGTCCTATATAGGGACATAGAAATAGACGAGAGTACAGCGAGAGCGGGAATTTGGACTGTTTAGAGCATTTGATTCGCGAGACTGTAGCTCAGTAATGCACTGGCCGATTTTCTTGCAGTGGGTATCACATGAAAATTGATGTTACATGCTAACATTTGAAACCAAACCCATGTCTGTACGTCTTCGGGATAGTGCAGCAGAGCTCCGTATTATTGAGTTCTCAAAAACACGGCGTATAGAATTTACCATATATATATATAACGAATACTATAAAGGTATTCAGTGAGGCCGAGTGGAGCGCTAGCGATGTTTGCCGAGACAATACCGTGCCAGAAAGGGTTAACCAGTGCTGCACTGTAGAGAACTTCATTCAGTATGCATTTGCAAATCAGAAGAAAGAAAACGGCGTATTATATTGTCTTATATAGGGACATAGTAATAGACGAAAGTACTGCGATAGCGGGGAATTAGGGCTGTTTAGAGCACTCGCTTCGCGCGACTGTAGCTCAGTTATGAATGGGCCGATTTTCTTGCAGTGGGTATCACATGAAAATTCATGCTACAGTCTAACATTTGAGACCAATCCCACGTCTTCGGGATGGTGCAGGAGAGCTCCGTGTTTTTGAGTTCTCAAAAACACGTCGTAAAGAATTTATCATATACATAACGTATACTATATAAGTATGCAGCGGGGCCTAGTGGGGCGCGAGCGAAGTTTGCCTAGACAATACCGTGCCAGAAAGGGTTGACCAGAGTTGCACTGTAGAGAACTTCGTCAGTATGTACGTGCAAATCAGAAGAAAGAAAACGCCTAATTACATTATCTTATATCGGGACATAGTAATAGACGAAAGTACTGCGATAGCGGAAATTTGGGCTGTTTAGAGCATTCGCTTCGCGCGACTGTAGCTCAGTAATGCATGGGCCGATTTTCTTGCAGTTGGTATCACATGAAAATTGATGCTACGAGCTAACATATAAGACCTATCCCACGTCTCTACGTCTTCGGGATGGTGGAGGAGTTCTCCGTGTTTTTGAGTTCTCAAAAACACGGCGTATAGAATTTAACATATGTATATATAACGGATACTATATAAGTATTCAGTGAGGCCGAGTGGAGCGAGAGCAATGTTTGCCGAGACAATACCTTGCCTGAAAGGGTTGACCAGGTCTGAACTGTAGAAAACTTCGTTCAGTATGTAGGTGCAAATCAGAAGAAAGAGAACGGCTAATTACATTGTCTTATATCGGGACATAGAAATAGACGGAAGTACTGCTTTAGCGGGAATTTGGACTGTTTAGAGCACTAGCTTCGCGAGACTGTAGCTCAGTAATGCGTGAGCCGATTTTCTTGCAGTGGGAATCAAAGAAAATTGATGCTACATGCTAACATTTGAGACCTATCCCACGTATGTACGTCTTCGGGATGGTGCAGAAGAGCTCCGTGTTTTTGAGTTCTCAAAAACACGGCGTATAGAATTTACCATATATATATATAACGTATACTATATAAGTATGCAGTGGGGCCGAGAGGAGCGCGAGCAAATTTTGCCGAGACAATACCGTGCCAGAAAGGCTTGACTAGGGCTGCACTGTAGAGAACTTCGTTCAGTATGTACTTACAAATCAGAAAAAAGAAAACGGCTAATTACATTGTCTTAGATAGGGACATAGTAATAGACGAAAGTACTGCGATAGCGGGAATTTGGGCTGTTAAGGGCACTCGCTTCGTGCGACAGTAGCATCAGTAATGCATGGGCAGATTTTCTTGCAGTTGGTATCACATGAAAATTGATGTTACGAGCTAACATTTGAGACCAACCCCACGTCTGTATGTCTTCGGGATGATGCAGGAGAGCTCCGTGTTTTTGAGTTCTCAAAAATACGGCGTATATAATTTACCCTATATATAACATATACTATATAATTGTGCAGTGGGGCCGAGTGGAGCGCGAACGAAGTTTGCCGTGACAATACCGTGCCAGAAAGGGTTAACCAGGGCTGCACTGTAGAGAACTTCATTCAGTATGCACGTGCAAATAAGAAGAAAGAAAACGGCAAATTACATTGTCCTATATAGGGACATAGAAATAGACGAAAGTACAGCGAGAGCGGGAATTTGGACTGTTTAGAGCATTTGATTCGCGAGACTGTAGCTCAGTAATGCACTGGCCGATTTTCTTGCAGTGGGTATCACATGAAAATTGATGTTACATGCTAACATTTGAAACCAATCCCATGTCTGTACGTCTTCGGGATAGTGCAGCAGAGCTCCGTATTATTGAGTTCTCAAAAACACGGCGTATAGAATTTACCATATATATATAACGAATACTATAAAGGTATTCAGTGAGGCCGAGTGGAGCGCTAGCGATGTTTGCCGAGACAATACCGTGCCAGAAAGGGTTAACCAGTGCTGCACTGTAGAGAACTTCATTCAGTATGCATGTGCAAATCAGAAGAAAGAAAACGGCGTATTATATTGTCTTATATAGGGACATAGTAATAGACGAAAGTACTGCGATAGCGGGAATTAGGGCTGTTTAGAGCACTCGCTTCGCGCGACTGTAGCTCAGTTATGAATGGGCCGATTTTCTTGCAGTGGGTATCACATGAACATTGATGCTACGAGGTAACATGTGAGACCAATCCCACGTCTGTACGTCTTCGGGATAGTGCAGCAGAGCTCCGTGTTTTTGAGTTCTCAAAAACACGGCGTATAGAATTTACCATATATATATAACGAATACTATAAAAGTATTCAGTGAGGCCGATTGGCGCGCGAGCGATGTTTTCCGAGACAATACCGTGCCAGAAAGTGATAACCAGTGCTGCACTGTAGAGAACTTCGTTCAGTATCCATGTGCAAATCAGAAGAAAGAAAACGTCTATTTACATTGTCTTATATCGGGACATAGTAATAGACGAAAGTACTGCGATAGCGGAATTTGGGCTGTTTAGAGCACTCGCCTCGCGCGACTGTAGCTAAGTAATGCATGGGCCGATTTTCTTGCAGTTGGTATCACATGAAAATTGATACTACGGGCTAACATTTGAGACCAATCCCACGTCTGTACAACTTCGGGATGGTGCAGGAGAGTTCCGTGTTTTTGAGTTCTCAAAAACGCGGCGTATAGAATTTACCATATATATAACGTATACTACATAAGTATGCAGTTTGGCCGAGTGGAGCGCGAGCGAACTTTGCCGAGACAAAACCGTGCTAGAAAGGGTTTACCAGGGCTTCACTGTAGAGAAATTCGTTCAGTATGCAAGTGCAAATCAGAAGAAAGAAAACGGCGTATTACATTGTCTTATATTGGGACATAGTAATAGACGAAAGTACTGCAAAAGGCGGAATTTATGCTTTTAAGTGCACTCCCTTCGCGCGACTGTAGCTCATTAATGCATGAGCCGATTTCCTTGCAGTTTGTATCACATGAAAATTGATTGTACGAGCTAATATTTGAGACCAATCCCACGTCTGTACGTTTTCGGGATGGTGGAGGAGAGTTACGTGTTTTTGAGTTCTCAAAAACACGTCGTATAGAATTTACCATTATATAACGTATACTATATAAGAATGCAGAGAGGCCGAGTGGAGCGCGAGTGATGTTTCCCGATACAATACCGTGCCAGAAAGGGTTGACCATGGCTGCACTGTAGAGAACTTTAGAGAACGTCTTTGGGATGGTTGAGGAGTTCTCCGTGTTTTTGAGTTCTCAAAAACACGGCGTATAGAATTTAACATATATATATATAACGAATACTATATAAGTATTCAGTGAGGCCGAGTGGAGCGAGAGCGATGTTTGCCGAGACAATACCTTGCCTGAAAGGGTTGACCAGGGCTGCACTGTAGAGAACTTCGTTCATTATGTACTTATAAATCAGAAGAAAGAAAACGGCTAATTACATTGTCTTACATAGGGACATAGTAATAGACGAAAGTACTGTGATAGCGGGAATTTGGGCTGTTTAGAGCACTCGCTTCGCGCGACTGTAGCTGAGTAATGCATGAGCCGAATTTCTTGCAGTGGGAATCACATGAAAATTGATGCTACACGCTTACATTTGAGACCAATCCCACGTCTGTACGTCTTCGGGATGGTGCAGGAGGTCTCCGAGTTGTTGAGTTCTCAAAAACACGGCGTATAAAATTAACCATAATTATATATATAGAACGAATACTATAAAAGTATTCAGTGAGGCCGAGTGGAGCGCGAGCGATGTTTGCCGAGACAATACCGTGCCAGAAAGGGTTAACCCGGGCTGCACTGTAGAGAACTTCGATCAGTATGCATGTGCAAATCAGAAGAAAGAAAACGGCTTATTACATTGTCTTATATAGGGACATAGTAATAGACGAAAGTACTGTGATAGCGGGAATTTGGGCTGTTTAGAGCACTCGCTTCGCGCGACTGTAGCTCAGTAATGCATGAGCCGATTTTCTTGCAGTGGTAGTCAGATAAAAATTTATGACACATGCTAACATTCGAGACCAATCCCATGTCTGTACGTCTTCGAAATGGTGCCGGAGAGCTCCGTGTTTTTGAGTTCTCAAAAACACGTCGTATAGAATTTACCATATATATAACGTATACTATATAATTATGCAGTGGGGCCGAGTGGAGCGCGAGCGAATTTTGCCGAGACAATACCGTGCCAGAAGGGATTGACCAGGGCTGCCCTGTAGAAAACTTCGTTCAGTATGTACGTACAAATCAGAAGAAAGAAAACGGCTAATCAAATTGTCTTTTATAGGGACATAGTAATAGACGAAAGTACTGCGATAGCGGGAATTTGGACTGTTTAGAGCACTCGGTTCATGAGACTGTAGCTCAGTCATGCATGAGCTGATTTTCTTGCAGTGGGTATCACATGAAAATTGATGCTACGAGCTAACATTTGAGACCACTCCCTTGTTTGTACGTCTTCGAGATAGTGCAGGAGAACTCCGTGTTTTTGAGTTCTCAAAGAGATGGCGTATAGATTTTACCATATATATATAACGAATACTATATAAGTATTCAGTGAGGCCGAGTGGAGCGCGAGCGATGTTTGCCGAGACAATACCGTGCCAGAAAGGGTTGAGCAGGGCTGCAATGTAGAGAACTTCGTTCAGTATGCAAGTGCAAATCTGAAGAAAGAAAACGCCGTATTACATTGTCTTATATAGGGACATAGTAATGGACGAAAGTACGGCAATAGCGGGAATTTGGGCTGTTTAGAGCACTCGCTTTGCGCGACTGTAGCTCAGTAATGCATGGGCCGATTTCCTTGCAGCGGATATCACGTGAAAATTGATGCTACATGCTAACATTTGAGACCAATCACACGTCTGTACGTCTTCAAGATAGTGCAGGAGAGCCCCGTGTTTTTGAGTTCTTAAAGAGATAGCGTATAGATTTTACCATATATATATAACAAATACTATATAAGTATTCAGTGAGGCCGAGTGGAGCGCGAGCGATGTTTGCCGAGACAATACCATGCCAGGAAGGGTTTACCAAGGCTGCGCTGTAGAGAACTTCGTTCTGTTTGCACGTGCGAATCAGAAGAAAGAAAACGGCGTATTACATTGTGTTATATAGGGACATAGTAATAGACGAAAGTACGGCGATAGCGGAAATTTGGGCTGTTTAGAGAACTCGCTTTGCGCGACTGTAGCTCAGTAATGCATGGGCCGATTTCCTTCCAGCGGGTATCACGTGAAAATTGATGCTACATGCTAACATTTGAGACCACTCCCACGTCTGTATGTCTTCGGGATGGTGCAGGAAAGCTCCGTGTTTTTGAGTTCTCAAAAACACGGCGTATAGAATTTACCATATATATAACGTATACTATATAAGAATACAGTCAGGCCGAGTGGAGCGCGAGCGATGTTTGCCGAGACAATACCGTGCCAGAAAGGGTTTACCAGGGCTGCACTATAGAGAACTTCGTTCAGTATGCACGTGCAAATCAGAAGAAAGAAAACGGCGTATTACATTGTCTTATATAGGGACATAATAATAGACGAAAGTCCTGCGATACCGGGAATTTGGGCTGTTTAGAGCACTCGCTTCGCGCGAGTGTAGCTCACTAACGCATGAGCTGATTTCCTTGCAGTGGGTATCACATGCAATCTGATGCTACATGCTAACATTTGAGACCAATCCCACGTCCGTACGTCTTCGGGATGGTGCAGGAGAGCTCCTTGTTTTTGAGTTCTCAAGAACACGGCGTATAGAATTTAATATATATATATAACGTATACTATATAAGTATGCAGTGGGGCCGAGAGGAATGCGAGCGAATTTTGCCGAGACAATACCGTGCCAGAAAGGGTTGACCAGGGCTGCACTGGAGAGAACTTCGTTAAGTATGTACGTACAAATCACAAGAAAGTAAACGGCTAATTACATTGTCTTATATAGGGACATAGTAATAGACGAAAGTACTGCGATAGCGGGAATTTGGGCTGTAAGAGCACTCGATTGGTGCGACGGTAGCTCAGTAATGCATGAGCCGATTTCCTTGCAGTGGGTATCACATAAAAATTGATCCTACAGTCTAACATTGAGACCAATCCCATGTCTATACGTCTTCGGGATGGTGCAGGAAAGCTCCGTGTTTTTGAGTTCTCAAAAACACGACGTATAGAATTTACTATATATATAACGTATACTATATAAGTATGCAGCGGGGCCGAGTGAAGCGCGAGCGATGTTTGCCGAGACAATACCGTGCCAGAAATGGCTGATCAGGGTTGCACTGTAGATAACTTCGTCAGTATGTACGTGCAAGTCAGAAGAAAGAAAACGGCGTATTATATTGTCTTATATAGGGACATAGTAATAGACCAGAGTACTGCGATAGAGGGAATTTGGGCTGTTTAGAGCACTCGCTTTGCGCGACTGTAGCTCAGTAATGGATGTGCCAATTTTCTTGCAGTGGGTATCACATGAAAATTGATGCTACATGCTAACATTTGAGACCAATCCCACGTCTGTACATCTTAAAGATAGTGCTGGAGAACTCGGTGTTTTTGAGTTCTCCAAAACACGGCGTATAGAATTTACCATATATGTAACGTATACTATATTTGTATGCAGTAAGCCCAGTGGAGCGCCAGCGATGTTTGAAGAGACAATACCGTGCCAGAAAGGGTTGACCAGGGTTGCACTGTAGAGAACTTCGTTCAGTATGTACGTGCAAATCAGAAGAAAGAAAACGGGGTATTACTTTGTCTTAAATAGGGACATAGTAATAGACGAAAGTACTGCGATAGCGGGAATTTGAGCTATTTAGAGCAGTCGTTCCGCAAGACTGTAGCTCATTTATGCATGGCCGATTTTCATGCAGTGGGTATCACATTACAACTGATGCTAAGAGCTAACATTTGAGACCAATCCGACGTCTGTACGTCTTCGGGATGGTGCAGGAGGTCTCCGTGTTGTTGAGTTCTCAAAAACACGGTGTATAGAATTTACCATATGCATATAACGAATACTACATAAGTATTCAGTGAGGCCGAGTGGAGCGCGAGCGATGTTTGCCGAGACAATACCGTGCCAGACAGGGTTAACCAGGGTTGCACTGTAGAGAACTTCGTTCAGTATGCATGTGCAAATCAGAATAAAGAAAACGGCGTATTACATTGTCTTATATAGGGACATAGTAATAGACGAAAGTACTGCGATAGCGGGAATTTGGGCTGTTTAGAGCACTCGCTTCACGCGACTGTAGCTTAGTAATGCATGAGCCGATTTTCTTGCAGTGGGAATCACATGAAAATTGGTGCTACATGCTAACATTTGAGACCAATTCCACGTCTGTACGTCTTCGGGATGGTGCAGGAGAGCTCAATGTTTTTGAGTTCTAAAAAACACGGCGTATTGAACTTACCATATATATAACGTATACTATATAAGTATGCAGTGGGGCCGAGTGGAGCGCCAGCAAATTTTGCCGAGAAAATACCGTGCCAGAAAGGCTTGACCAGGGCTTCACTGTAGAAAACTTCGTTCAGTATGTACGTACAAATCAGAAAAAAGAAAACGGCTAATTACATTGTCTTATATAGGGAAATATTAATAGACAAAAGTACTGCGAAAGCTGGAATTCGCACTGTTTAGAGCACTCGCTTCGTGCGATTGTAGTTCAGTAATGCATGGGCCGATTTTCTTCCAGTTGATATCACATGAAAATTGATGTTACGAGCTAACATTTGAAACCAATCCCACGTCTGTATGTCTTCGGGATGGTGCAAGATAACTCCGTATTTTTGAGTTCTCAAAAACACGGCGTATAGAATTTACCATATATAAAACATATACTATAAATGTGTCCAGTTGGGCCGAGTGGTGCGCGACCGAAGTTTTCCGAGACAATACCGTGCCAGAAAGGGTTGACCAGAGCTGCACTGTAGAGTACTTCTTACAGTATGTACGCACAAATCAGAAGAAAGAAAACGGCTAATAACATTGTCTTATATAGGGACATAGTAATAGACGAAAGTACTGCGATAGCAGGAATTTGGACTGTTTAGAGCACTCGCTTCATGAGACTGTAGCTCAGTCATGCATGAGCTGATTTTCTTGCAGTGGGTATCACATGAAAATTGATGCTACAGGCTAACATTTGAGATCAATCCCATGTCTGTACGTCTTCGGGATGGTGCAGGAGAGCTCCGTGCTTTTAAGTTCTCAAAAACACGGCGTAAAGAATTTACCATATATATAACGTATACTATATAAGTATGCAGCGGGGTCGAGTGGTGCGCGGGCAAAGTTTGCCGAGACAATACCGTCCCAGAAAGTGTTGACCAGGGTTGCACTGTAGACAACTTCGTTCAGTATGTACGTGGAAATCAGAAGAAAGAAAACGGCTTATTACTTTGTCTTATATAGGGACATAGTAATAGACTAAAGTACTGCTTTAGCGGGAATTTGGGCAGTTTAGAGCACTCGCTTCGCGCGACTATAGCTCAGTAATGCATGGGCCGATTTTTTTGCAGTTGGTATCACATGAAAATTGATGCTACGAGCTAACATTTTACACCAATCCCATGTGTGTACGTGTTCGGGATGGTGCAGGAGGGCTCCGTGTTCTTGAGTTCTCAAAAACACGGCGTATAGAATTTACCATATATATATAACGAATACTGTAAAAGTATTCAGTGAAGCCGAGTGGAGCGCGAGCGATGTTTGCCGAGACAATACCGTGCCAGAAAGTGTTAACCAGGGGTGCACTGTAGAGAACTTTGTTCAGTATGCACGTGCAAATCAGAAGAAGGAAAACGGCGAATTCATTGTCTTATATAGGGACATAGTAATAGAAAAAGTACTGCGATATCGGGAATTTGGGCTGTTTAGTGCACTTTCTTTGCGCGACTGTAGCTCAGTAATGCATTATACGATTTCTTTGCAGTGGATATATCATGACAATTGATGCTACATGCTAACTTTTGAGACCAATCCCACGTCTGTACGTCTTCGGGATGGTGCAGGAGAACTCCGTGTTTTTGAGTTCTCAAAAACACGGCGTAAAGAATTTACAATATATATAACGTATACTATATAAGTATGCAACGGGGCCGAGTGGTGCGCGACCGAAGTTTGCAGACACAAGACCGTGCCAGAAAGGGTTGACCAGGGTTGCACTGTAGAGAACTTCGTTCAGTATGTACGTGCAAATCAGAAGAAAGAAAACGGCGTATTACTTTGTCTTATATAGGGACATAGTAATAGAAGAAGTACTGCGAAAGCGGGAATTTGGGCTGTGTAGAACACTCGCTTCGCGCGACTGTAGCTCACTAATGCATGAGCCGATTTTCTTGCAGTTGCTATCACATGAAAATGGATGCTACGTGCTAACATTTGAGACCATTCACACGTCTGTCCGTCTTCGGGATGATGCAGGAGGTCTCCGCGTTGTTGAGTTCTCAAAAACACGGCGTATAGAATTAACCATATAAATAACGTATACTACATAAGTATGCAGTGTGGCCGAGTGGAGCGAGAGCGGATTTTGCCAAAACAATACCGTGCCAGAAAGGCTTGACCAGGGCTGCTCTGCAGAAATCTTCGTTCAGTATGTACGTACAAATCAGAAGAAAGAAAACGGCTAATTACATTGTCTTATATAGGGACATAGTAATAGACGAAAGTACTGCGAAAGCGGGAATTTGTGTTGTTTAGAGCACTCGCTTCGCGCGAGTGTAGCTCACTAACGCATGAGCCGATTGCCTTCCAGTGGGTATCACATGCAATCTGATGCTACATGCTAACATTTGAGACCAATCCCACGTCCGTACGTCTTCGGGATGGTGCAGGAGAGCTCCGTGTTTTTGAGTTCTCAAAAACACGGCGTATAGAATTTACCATATATATAACGTATACTATATAAGTATGCAGTGGGGTCGAGTGGAGCGCGAGCGAAGTTTGCCGAGACAATACCGTGCCAGAAAGGCTTGACCAGGGCTGCACTGTAGAGAACTTCGTTCAGTATGTACGTACAAATCAGAAGAAAGAAAACGGCTAATTACATTGTCTTATATAGGGACATAGTAATAGACGAAAGTACTGCTTTAGCGGAAATTTGGACGGTTTAGAGCACTAGATTTGCGCGATTGTAGCTCAGTAATGCATGGGCCAATTTTCTTGCAGTGGGTATCACAGGAAAATTGATTCTACGAGCTAACATTTGAGACCAATCCCATGTCTGTACGTCTTCGGGATGGTGCAGGAGAGCTCCGTGTTTCTGAGTTCTAAAAAACACGCGGTATAGAATTTACCATATATATAACGTATACTATATAAGAATGCAGTGAGGCCGAGTGGAGCGCGAGCGATGTTTGCCGAGACAATACCGTGCCAGAAAAGGTTAAATAGGGCTGCACTGTAGAGAACTTCGTTCAGTATGCACGTGAAAAATCAGAAGAAAGAAAACGTCTTATTACATTGTCTTATATAGGTACATAGTAATAGACGAAAGTACTGCGATAGCGGAAATTTGGGCTGTTTAGAGCACTCGCTTTGCGCGACTGTAGCTCAGTAATGCATTAGCCGATTTTCTTGCAGTGGGTATAACGTGAAAATTGATTCTACGAGCTAACATTTGAGACCAATCCCACGTCTGTACGTCTTCGGGATGGTGCAGGAGAGCTCCGTGTATTTGACTTTTTTAAAAACACGGCGTATAGAATTTACCATATATATAACGTATACTATATAAGAATGCAGTGAGGCCGAGTGGAGCGCTAGCGATGTTTGCCGAGACAATACAGTCCCAGAAAGGGTTTACCAGGGCTGCCCTGTAGAAAACTTCGTTCAGTATGCACGTCGAAATTAGAAGAAAGAAAAAGGCGTATTAAATTGTCTTTTATAGGGACATTGTAATAGATCAAAGTACTTAGATATCGGGAATTTGGGCTGTTTAGAGCACTCGATTCGCGCGACTATAGCTCAGTAATGCATGAGCCGATTTCCTTGCAGTGGGTATCACATGAAAATTGATGCTACATGCTAACATTTGAAACCAATCCCACGTCTGTATGTCTTCGGGATGGTGCAGGAGAGTTCCGTGTTTTTGACTTCTCAAAAACACGGCGTATAGAATTTACCATATATATAACGTATACTATATAAGAATGCAGTGAGGCCGAGTGGAGCGCTAGCGATGTTTGCCGAGACAATACCGTCCCAGAAAGGGTTTACCAGGGCTCCACTGTAAAGAACTTCGTTTAGTATGCACGTGCATATCAGAAGAAAGAAAACGCCGTATTACATTGTCTTATATAGGGACATAGTAATAGACGAAAGTACTGCGATAGCTTGAATTAGGGCTGTTTAGAGCACTCGCTTCGCGCGACTGTAGCTCAGTAATGCATTGGCCGATTTTCTTGCAGTGGGTATCACATGAAAATTGATACTACATTCTCACATTTGAGACCAATCCCACGTCTGTACGTCTTCGGGATGGTGCAGGAGGTCTCCGTGTTTTTGACTTCTCAAAAACACGGCGTATAAAATTTACCATATATATATATATAACGAATACTATAAAAGTACTCAGTGAGGCCGAGTGGAGCGCGAGCGATGTTTGCCGAGACAATACCGTGCCAGAAAGGATTGACCAGGGCTGCACTGTAGAAAACTTCGTTCAGTATGTACGTACAAATCAGAAGAAAGAAAACGGCTAATTAAATTGTCTTATATAGGGACATAGTAATAGACGAACGTACTGCGAAAGCTGGAATTCGGGCTGTTTAGAGCACTCGCTTCATGAGACTGTAGATCAGTCATGCATGGGCCGATTTTCTTGCAGTGGGTATCACATGAAAATTGATGCTATGAGCTAACATTTGAGACCAACCCACCTCTGTACGTTTTCGGGATGGTGCAGGAGAGCTCCGTGTTTTTGAGTTCTTAAAAACACGTCGTATAGAATTTACCATATACAGTAAAAACTCACGATGCGACCAACTCAATATACAGACCAACTCAATATTACGAGTATTTTCTTCTGGACCGATTTTTTTACTATATATTTTATTGTTAGTTAAACTCACTAATAAGACCATGTCAATATTGCGTATTGCGACCGCAGTTTCCGGTCCCGAATGAAAATACAAACCTTTTTTGAACTCGAAATTACGACCGCGACCAGAACGGAACAAAACGGGCAGCTGTTGACTTTAGCTATTCATCAAAGATCGAGGTCGGCAAACTTGTTTACACAAACATGTACATAAGGGGCACCTCGTGTTAATCGGTGTTAATTGATAATTTGACAGGTCAAAAGGATCCAGGTGTGGATAATTTACTTTAAGGTTGGTAGTTATCGGTTTAATTATTTATGACACCCTTATTAGAGTAGACTGCGGCTTACTGCACGATACATTTTCTATTGTTATAGTCACTTATTGATGCGCAAACGAATTAATGCAACACTAAAATCCAAATTTTGTGAGATTTGAGTATCACTTTACATTTTTATTTTGACTGATACACATTGTACAAGTTGGTTACACAAAATATTCCTGAGATATGGAATATATTAAACTTGATCATTAAATTTATTATGTTATAAGCATGTTTTGTTCTTTTATTAATTTATGTTTTATTGAATATGATCTCTTTAGTTAAGAAATACAAACATGATAGCCGAGCAAAAGTTACTTAACAGACTGAGTGAAAAGTATACCAAAACAATATTTTTTGCAATTTACATAGACTTAAACATATATTGACCTTTATTCTGATCAAATCATTAGTTATTAAAGTAAGGACAAATAAAACAAATAAGTTATGCTCAGTGACACTACACTTGACGCAAAACACACACTGGGTCGATAAATATACCATACACCTTCATGTCATCATCTGAACTCAATTTTAGGACCACCTCAATATTAAGAACACTTATTGCTGGTCCCAGAGGTGGTCTCATTATTGAGGTTATACTGTATATAACGTATACTATATAAGTATACAGTGGGGCCGAGTGGAGCGCGAGCGGATTTTGCCGAGACAATATCGTGCCAGAAAGGCTTGACCAGGGCTTCACTGTAGAAAACTTAGTCAGAATGTACGTACAAATCAGAAGAAAGAAAATGGCGAATTCATTGTCTTATAAAGGGAAATTGTAATAGACGAAAGTACTGCGATAGCGGGAATTTGAGCTGTTTAGAGCACTCGCTTCGCGCGTCTGTAGCTCAGTAATGCATGGGCCGATTTTTTCGCAGTTCGTATCACATGAAAATTGATGCTAAGAGCTAACATTTGACACAAATTCCACGTCTGTACGTCTTCGGGATGGTGCGGGAGGTCTCCGTGTTGTTGAGTTCTCAAAAACACGGCGTATAGAATTTACCATATATATACATAACGAATACTATAAAAGTATTCAGTGAGGCCTAGCGGAGCGCGAGCGATGTTTGCCGAGAAAATACCGTGCCAGAAAGGGTTAACCAGGGTTCCACTGTAGAGAACTTCGTACAGCATGCACGTGCAAATCAGAAGAAAGAAAACGGCGTATTACATTGTCTTATATAAAGACATAGTAATAGACAAAAGTACTGCGATAGCGGGAATTTGGGCTGTTTAGAGCACTCGCTTTGCGCGACTTTAGCTCAGTAATGCATGAGCCGATTTTCTTGCAGGTGGAATCACATGAAAATTGATGCTACATGCTAACATTTGAGACCAATCCCACGTCTGTACCTCTTCGGGATGGTGCAGGAGAGCTCCGTGTTTTTGAGTTCTCAAAAACACAGCGAAAAGAATTTACAATATATATAACGTATACTATATAAGTATGCACTGGGGACGAGTGGAGCGCGAGCGAATTTTGCCGAGACAATACCGTGCCAGAAAAGCTTGACCAGGGCTGCACTGTAGAAAACTTCGTTCAGTATGTACGTGCAAATCAGAAGAAAGAAAACGGCTTATTACTTTGCCTTATATAGGGACATAGTAATAAACGAAAGTACTGCGATAGCGGGAATTTGGGCAGTTTAGAGCACTAGCCTCGCGCGACTGTAGCTCAGTAATGCATGGGCCAATTTTTTTGCAGTTGGTATCACATGAAAATTGATGCTACGAGCTAACATTTGAAACCAATTGCACGTCTGTACGTCTTCGGGATGGTGCGGGAGGTCTCCGTGTTGTTGAGTTCTCAAAAACACGGCGTATAGACTTTACCATATATTTATATAACTAATACTATAAAAGTATTCAGTGGGGCCGAGTGGAGCGCGAGCGAAGTTTGTCGAGACAATACCGTGCCAGAAAGGGTTAACCATGCCTGCACTGTAGAGAACTTCGTTCAGTATGCACGTGCAGATCAGAAGAAAGAAAACGGCGTATTACATTGTCTTATATAGGGACATAGTAATAGACGAAAGTAGTGCGATAGCGGGAATTTGGGCTGTTTAGAGCACTAGCTTCGCGCGACTTTAGCTCAATAATGCAGGAGCCGATTTTCTTGCAGCTGGAATCACATGAAAATTGATGCTACGAGCTAACATTTGAGACCAGTCCCACGTCTGTACGTCTTCGGGATGGTGCAGGAGAGCTCCGTGTTTTTGAGTTCTCAAAAACACGGCGTATA
Organism: Cyclina sinensis; assembly: GCA_012932295.1. NCBI lineage: Eukaryota > Metazoa > Mollusca > Bivalvia > Venerida > Veneridae > Cyclina > Cyclina sinensis. The sequence continues at coordinate 33,305,892 of JAAONU010000014.1, forward strand.
GAATTAACCATATTTATAACATATACTATATAAGTGTGCATTGGGGCCGAGTGGAGCGGGAACGAAGTTTGCCGAGACAATACGGTGCCAGAAAGGGTTGACCAGAGCTGCGCTGTAGAGAACTTCGTTCAGTATGCACGTGCAAATCAGAAGAAAGAAAACGGCGTATTACATTGTCTTATATCGGGACATAGTAATAGACGAAAGTACTGCGATAGCGGGAATTTGGGCTGTTTAGAGCACTCACTTCGCGCGACTGTAGCTCAGTAATGCATGAGCGGATGTAATCACATGAAAATTGATGCTACAGGCTAACATTTGAGACCAATCCCACGTCTGTACGTTTTCGGGATGGTGCAGGAGAGCTCCGTGTTTTTGAGTTCTCAAAAACACGGCTTATAGAATTTACAATATATATAACGTATACTATATAAGAATGCATTGAAGCCGAGTGGAGCGCGAGCGAAGTTTGCCGAGACAATACCGTGCCAGAAAGGCTTGACCAGGGCTGCACTGTAGACAACTTCGTTCAGTATGTACGTACAAATCAGAAACTAGAAAACGGCTAATTACATTGTCTTATATAGGGACATAGTAATAGACGAAAGTGCTGCTGTAGCGGGAATTTGGACTGTTTAGAGCACTCGCTTTGCGAGATTGTAGCTCAGTAATGCATGGGCTGACTTTCTTGCAATGGGTATCACATGCAAATTCATGCTACGAGCTAACATTTGAGACCAATCCCACGTCTGTACGTCTTCGAGATGGTGCAGGAGAGCTCCGTGTTTTTGAGTTCTCAAAAACACGGCGTATAGAATTTACCATATATATAACGTATAATAAATAAGAATGCAGTGAGGCCGAGTGGAGCGCGAGCGATGTTTGCCGAGACAATACCGTCCCAGAAAGGGTTTACCAGGGCTGCACTGTAGAGAACTTCGTTCAGTATGCACGTGCATATCAGAAGAAAGAAAACGGCGTATTACATTGTCTTATATAGGGACATAGTAATAGACGAAAGTACGGCGATAGCGGGAATTTGGGCTGTTTAGAGCACTTGCTTCGCGCGACTGTAGCTCAGTAATGCATAAGCCGGTTTCCATCCAGTGGGTATCACATGAAAATTGATGCTACGAGCTAACAGTTGAGACCAATCCCACGTCTGTACGTCTTCGGGATGGTGCAGGAGAGCTCCGTGTTTTTGAGTTCTCAAAAACACGGCGTAAAGAATTTACCATATATATAACGTATACTATATAAGTATGCATCGGGGCCGAGTGGTGCGCGAGCGAAGTTTGCCGAGACAATACCGTGCCAGAAAGTGTTGACCACGGTTGCACTGTAGAGAACTTCGTTCAGTATGTACGTGCAAATCAGAAGAAAGAAAAACGGCTAATTACTTTGCCTTATATAGGGACATAGTATTAGACGAAAGTACTGCGAAAGCGGGAATTTGGGCAGTTTAGAGCACTCGCTTCGCGCGACTGTAGCTCAGTAATGCATGGGTCGACTTTTTTTCAGGGGGTATCACATGAAAATTGATGCTACGAGTTAACATTTGACACCTATCCCACGTCTGTATGTCTTCGGGATGGTGCGGGAGGTCTCCGTGTTGCTGAGTTCTCAAAAACACGGCGTATAGAATTTACCATATATATATAACGTATACTATATAAGTATGCATCGGGGCCGAGTGGAGCGCGAGCGAAGTTTGCCGAGACAATACCGTGCCAGAAAGGCATGACCAGAGCTGCACTGTAGACAACTTTGTTCAGTATGTACGTACAAATCAGAAGAAAGAAAACGGCTAATTACATTGTCTTATATAGGGACATAGTAATAGACGAACGTACTGCGACAGCAGGAATTTGGGGTGTTAAGAGCACTCGTTTCGCGCGACCGTTGCTCAGTAATGCATAAGCCGATTTCCATACAGTGGGTATCACATGAAAATTGATGCTACATGCTTACATTTGAGACCAATCCCACGTCTGTACGTCTTCGGGATGGTGCAGGAGAGCTCCGGGTTTTTGAGTTTTCAAAAACACGGCTTATTGAATTTACAATATATATAACGTATACTATATAAGTATGCATTGAGGCCGAGTGGAGCGCGAGCGAAGTTTGCCGAGACAATACCGTGCCAGAAAGGCTTGACCAGGCCTGCACTGTAAAGAACTTCATTCAGTATGTACGTACAAATCAGAAACTAGAAAACGGCTAATTATATTGTCTTATATATGGACATAGTAATAGACGAAAGTACTGCGATAACGGGAATTTGGGCTGTTTAGAGCACTCGCTTCGCGCGACTGTAGCTCAGTAATGCATGGGCCGATTTCCATGCAGTGGGTATCACATGAAAATTGATGCTACGGGCTAACATTTGACATCAATTCCACGTCTGTACGTCTTCGGGATGGTGCAGGAGAGCTCCGTGTTTTTGAGTTCTCAAAAACACGGCGTATAGAATTTACCATATATATAACGTATTCTATATATGTATGCAGTGGGGCCGAGTGGAGCGCGAGCGAAGTTTGCCGAGACAATACCGTGCCAGAAAGGCTTGACCAGGGCTGCACTGTAGCAAACTTGGTTCAGTAGGTACCTATAAATCAGAAGAAAGAAAACGGCTAATTAAGTTGTCTTATATAGCGACATAGTAATTGACGAAAGTTCTGCTTTTGCGGGAATTTGGACTGTTTAGAGTACTCGCTTTGCGAGACAGTAGCTCAGTAATGCATGGGCCGACTTTCTTGCAGTGGAAATCACATCAAAATTGATGCTACGAGATAACATTTGAGACCAATCCCACGTCTGTACATCTTCGGGATGGTGCAGTAGAGCTCCGTGTTTTTGAGTTCTCAAAAACAGGGCGTATAGAATTTTCCATATATATAACGTATACTATATAAGAATGCAGTGAGGCCGAGTGGAGCGCGAGCGATGTTTCCCGAGACAATACCGTGCCAGAAAGGCTTGGCCAGGGCTGCACTGTAGAGAACTTCGTTCAGTATCCACGTCCTAATCAGAAGAAAGAAAACTGCGTATTACATTGTCTCATATAGGGACATAGTAATAGACGAAAGTACTGCGATAGCGGGAATTTGGGCTTTTTAGAGCACTCGCTTCGCGCGACTGTAGCTCAGTAATGCATTTCCCGATTTCCTCTCAGTGGGTATCACATGAAAACTGATGTTACTTGCTAACAGTTGAGACCAATCCCACGTCTGTACGTCTTCGGGATGGTGCAGGAGAGCTCCGTGTTTTTGAGTTCTCAAGAACACGGCGTATAGAATTTTCCATATATATAACGTGTACTATATAAGAATGCAGTGAGGCCGAGTGGAGCGCGAGCGATGTTTGCTGAGAAAATACCGTGCCAGAAAGGGTTGACCAGGGCTGCACTGTAGAAAACTTCGTTCTGTATGCACGTGCATATCAGAACAAAGAAAACGGTGTATTACATTGTCTTATATAGGGACATAGTAATAGACGAAAGTACTGCGATAGCAGGAATTTGGGGTGTTAAGAGCACTCGTTTCGCGCGACCGTTGCTCAGTAATGCATAAGCCGATTTCCATGCAGTGGGTATCACATGAAAATTGATGCTACAGGCTAACATTTGAGACCAATCCCACGTCTGTACGTCTTCGGGATGGTGCAGGAGAGCTCCGTGTTCTTGAGTTCTCAAAAACACGGCTTATAGAATTTACAATATATATAACGTATACTATATAAGTATGCATTGAGGCCGAGTGGAGCGCGAGCGAAGTTTGCCGAGACAATACCGTGCCAGAAAGGCTTGACTAGGGCTGCACTGTAGAGAACTTCGTTCAGTATGTACGTGCAAAGTAGAAGAAAGAAAACGGCTTATTACTTTGCTTTATATAGGGACATAGTAATAGACGAAAGTACTGCTGTAGCGGGAATTTGGACTGTTTAGAGCACTCGCTTTGCGAGATTGTAGCTCAGTAATGCATGGGCCGACTTTCTTGCAATGGGTATCACATGAAAATTCATGCTACGAGCTAAAATTTGAGACCAATCCCACGTCTGTACGTCTTCGAGATGGTGCAGGAGAGCTCCGTGTTTTTGAGTTCTCAAAAACACGGCGTATAGAATTTACCATATATATAACGTATATTAAATAAGAATGCAGTGAGGCCGAGTGGAGCGCGAGCGATGTTTGCCGAGACAATACCGTCCCAGAAAGGGTTTACCACGGCTGCACTGTAGAGAACTTCGTTCAGTATGCACGTGCATATCAGAAGAAAGAAAACGGCGTATTACATTGTCTTATATAGAAAATAGTAATAGACGAAAGTAATGCGATAGCGGGAATTTGGGCTGTTTAGAGCACTCGCTTCGCGCGACTGTAGCTCAGTAATGCATAAGCCGATTTCCATGCAGTGGGTATCACATGAAAATTGATGCTACAGGCTAACATTTGAGACCAATCCCACGTCTGTACGTCTTCGGGATGGTGCAGGAGAGTCTCCGTGTTTGATGAGTTCTCAAAAACACGGCGTATAGGAATTTACCTATATATATAACGATATACTATATAAGTATGCAGCGGGGGCGAGTGGTGCACGAGCGAAGTTTGCCGAGACAATACCGTGCCAGAAAGGGTTGACCAGAGTTGCACTGTAGAGAACTTCGTTCAGTATGTATGTACAAATCAGAAGAAAGAAAACGGCTAATTACATTGTCTTATATAGGGACATAGTAATAGACGAAAGTACTGCGGTAGCGGGAATTTGGGCTGTTTAGAGCACTCGCTTCGCGAGACCGTTGCTCAGTAATGCATGGGCCGACTTTCTTACAGTTGGTATCACATGAAAACTGATGCTACGCGCTAACATTTGACATAAATCCCACGTCTGTACGACTTCGGGATGGTGCAGGAGAGCTCCGTGTTTTTGAGTTCACAAAAACACTGCGTGTAGAATTTACCATATATATAACGTATACTAAATAAGAATGCAGTAAGGACGAGTGGATCGCGAGCGTTGTTTGCCGAGACAATACCGTCCCAGAAAGGATTTACCAGGGCTGCACTGTAGAGAACTTCGTTCAGTATGCACGTGCATATCAGAAGAAAGAAAACGGCTAATTACATTGTCTTATATAGGGACATAGTAATAGACGAAAGTACTGCGATAGCAGGAATTTCGGCTGTTTAGAGCACTCGCTCCGCGCGACTGTAGCTCAGTAATGCATAAGCCGAGTTCCATGCAGTGGGTATCACATGAAAATTGATGCTACATGCTAACATTTGAGACCAATCCTACGTGAGTACGTCTTCGGGATGGTGCAGGAGAGCTCCGTGTTTTTGAGTTCTCAAAAACGCGGCGTAAAGAATTTACCATATATACAACGTATACTATATAAGTATCCATCCGGGCCGAGTGGTGCGCGAGCGAAGTTTGCCGAGACAATATTGTGCCAGAAAGTGTTGTCCAGGGTTGCACTGTAGAGAACTTCGTTCAGAATGTACATGCAAATCAGAAGAAAGAAAACGGCGTATTACTTTGTCTGATATAGGGACATAGTAATAGACGAAAGTACTGCGAAAGCGGGAATTTGGGCAGTTTAGAGCACTCGCTTTGCGCGACTGTAGCTCAGTAATGCATGGGCCGATTTTTTTGCAGTTGGTATCACCTGAAAATTGATGCTACGAGCTAACATTTTACACCAATCCCACGTCTGTATGTCTTCGGGATGGTGCGGGAGGTCTCCGTGTTGTTGAGTTCTCAAAAACACGGCGTATAGAATTTACTATATATATATATATATATAACGAATACCATAAAAGTATGCAGCGGGGCCGAGTGGTGCGCGAGCGAAGTTTGCCGAGACAATACCGTGCCAGAAAGGGTTGACCAGGGTTGCACTGTAGAGAACCTCGTTCAGTATATACGTAAAAATCAGAAAAAAGAAAACGGCGTATTACTTTGTCTTATATAGGGACATAGTAATAGAAGAAAGTACTGCGATAGCTTGAATTTGGGCTGTTTAGAGCACTCGCTTCGCACGACTGTAGCTCAGTAATGCATGAGCTGATTTTCTTTCAGTGGAAATCACATGAAAAGTGATGCTAAAAGCTAACATTTGAGACCAATCCCACGTCTGTACGTCTTCGGGATGGTGCAGGAGAACTCCGTGTTTTTGAGTTCTCAAAAACACGGCGTAAAGAATTTGCCATATATGTAACGTATACTATATAAGTATGCAGCGGGGCCGAGTGGTGCACGAGCAAAGTTTGCGAGACAATTCCGTGCCAGAAAGGGTTGACCAGGGTTGCACTGTAAAGAACTTCGTTCAGTATATACTAACAAATCAGAAGAAAGAAAACGGCTGATTAAATTGTCTTATATAGAGACATAGTAATAGACGAAATACTGCAATAGCGGGAATTTGGGCTGTTTGGAGCACTCGTTTCGCGCGACTGTAGCTCAGTAATGCATGAGCTGACTTTCTTGCAGTTGGTATCACATGAAAATTGATGCTACATTCTCACATTTGAGAACAATCCCACGTCTGTACGTCTTCTGGATGGTGCAAGAGGTTTCCGTGTTGTTGAGGTCTCAAAAACACGGCGTATAAAATTTACCATATATATATATATATAACGAATACTATAAAAGTATTCAGTGAGGCAGAGTGGAGCGCGAGCGATGTTTGCCGAGACAATACCGTGCCAGAAAGTGTTAATCAGGGCTGCACTGTAGAGAACTTCGTTCAGTATGGACGTGCAAATCAGAAGAAAGAAAACGGCAAATACATTGTCTTATATCGGGACATAGTAATAGACGAAAGTACTGCGATAGCGGGAATTTGGGCTGTTTAGAGCACTCGTTTGGCGCAACTGTAGTTCAGTAATGCATGAGCCGATTTTCTTGCAGTGGAAATTACATGAACATTGATGCTACATGCTAACATTTGAGACCAATCCCACTTCTGTACGTCTTCGGGATGGTGCAGGAGAACTCCGTGTTTTTGAGTTTTCAAAAACACGGCGTATAGAATTTACCATATATATAACGTATACTATATAAGTATGCAGCGGGGTCGAGTTGAGCGCGAGCGAAGTTTGCCGAGACAATACCGTGCCAGAAAGGGTTTACCAGGGCTGAACTGTAGAGAACTTCGTTCAGTATGTACGTGCAAATCAGAAGAAAGAAAACGGCGAATTCTTTGTCTTATATAGGGACATAGTAATAGACAAAAGTACTGCAAAAGCGGGAATTTGGGCTGTTTAGAGCACTCGTTTTGCGCGACTGTAGCTCAGTAATCCATGAGCCGATTTCCTTGCAGTGGGTATCACATGAAAATTGATGCTATATGCTAACAGTTGAGATCAATCCCACGTCTGTACGTCTTCGGGTGGTACAGGAGAGCTCCGTATTTTTGAGTTCTCAAAAACACGGCGTATAGAATTTACCATATATATATAAGAAATACTATAAAAGTATTCAGTGAGGCCGAGTGGAGCGCGAGCGATGTTTGCCGAGACAATACCGTGCAAGAAAGGGTTAATCAGGGCGTCACTGTAGAGAACTTCGTTCAGTATGGACGTGCAAATCAGAAGAAAGAAAACGGCGAATTCATTGTCTTATATAGGGACATAGTAATAGACGAAAGTACTGCGATAGCGGGAATTTGGGCTGTTTAGAGCACTCGTTTTGCGCGACTGTAGTTCAGTAATGCATAAGCCGATTTCCTTGCAGTAGGTATCACATGAAGATTGATGCTACGAGCTAACATTTGAGACCAAGCCCACGTCTGTACGTCTTCGGGATGGTGCAGGAGAGCTCCGTGTTTTTGAGTTCTCAAAAACACGGCGTATAGAATTTACCATGTATATAACGTATACTATATAAATATGCAGCGGGGCCGAGTGTAGCGCCGAGGCGAAGTTTGCCGAGACAATACCGTGCCAGAAAGGGTTTACCAGGGCTGAACTGTAGAGAACTTCGTTCAGTATGTACGTGCAAATCAGAAGAAAGAAAACGGCGAATTCTTTGTCTTATATAGGGACATAGTAATAGACAAAAGTACTGCAAAAGCGGGAATTTGGGCTGTTTAGAGCACTCGTTTTGCGCGACTGTAGCTCAGTAATGCATGAGCCGATTTCCTTGCAACAGGTATCACATGAAAATTGATGTTACGAGCTAACATTTGAGACCAATCCCACGTCTGTACGTCTTTGGGATCGTGCAGGAGAGCTCCGTGTTTTTGAGTTCTCAAAAACACTACGTATAGAATTTACTATGTATATAACGTATACTATATAAGTATGCCCCGGGACCGAGTGGAGCGCGAGGGAAGTTTGCCGAGACAATATCGGGCAAGAAATAATAGACCAGGCTTGCACTGTAGAAAACTTTGTTCAGTATGCACATGCAAATCATTAGGAAGAAAACGGCGTATTACATTCTCTTATATAGGGACATAGTAATAGACGAAAGTACTGCGGAAGGGGGAATTTGGGCTGTTTAGAGCACTCGCTTCGTGCGGCTGTAGCTCAGTAATGTATGGGCCAATTTTTTTGCAGTTGGTATCTTATGAAAATTGATGCTACGAGCTAACATTTGAGATCAATACCACGTCTGTACGTCTTCGGGATGGTGCAGGAGAGCTCCGTGTTTTTGAGTTCTCAAAAACACGGCGAATAGAATTTACCATATATATAAAGTATACTATATAAGAATGCAGTGAGGCCGAGTGGAGCGCGAGCGATGTTTGCCGAGACAATACCGTGCCAGAAAGAGATGACCAGGGCTGCACTGTAGAGAACTTCGTTCAGTATGTACGTGCAAATCAGAGGAAAGAAAACGGCTAATTACATTGTCTTGTGTAGGGACATAGTAATAGACGAAAGAACTGCGAGAGCGGGAATTTGGGCAGTTTAGAGCACTCGCTTCGCGCGCCTGTAGCTCAGTAATGCATGAGCCGATTTCCTTGCAGTGGGTATCACAAGAAAATTGATGCTACATGCTGACATTTGAGAAAAATCCCACGTCTGTACGTCTTCGGGATAGTGCAGCAGAGCTCCGTATTATTGAGTTCTCAAAAATACGGCGTATAGAATTTACCATATATATATAACGAATACTATAAAGGTATTCAGTGAGGCCGAGTGGAGCGCTAGCGATGTTTGCCGAGACAATACCGTGCCAGAAAGGGTTAACCAGTGCTGCACTGTAGAGAACTTCATTCAGTATGCACGTGCAAATCAGAAGAAAGAAAACGGCGTATTATATTGTCTTATATAGGGACATAGTAATAGACGAAAGTACTGCGATAGCGGGAATTTGGGCTGTTTAGAGCACTCGCTTTGCGCGACTGTAGCTCAGTAATGCATGGGCCGATTTCCTTGCAGCGGGTATCACGTGAAAATTGATGCTACATGCTAACATTTGAGACCAATCACACGTCTGTACGTCTTCAAGATAGTGCAGGAGAGCCCCGTGTTTTTGAGTTCTCAAAGAGATGGCGTATAGATTTTACCATATATATATATAACGAATACTATATAAGTATTCAGTGAGGCTGAGTGGAGCGCGAGCGATGTTTGCCGAGACAATACCGTGCCAGGAAAGGTTTACCAAGGCTGCGCTGTAGAGAACTTCGTTCAGTTTGCACGTGCGAATCAGAAGAAAGAAAACGGCGTATTACATTGTGTTATATAGGGACATAGTAATAGACGAAAGTACGGCGATAGCGGAAATTTGGGCTGTTTAGAGAACTCGCTTTGCGCGACTGTAGCTCAGTAATGCATGGGCCGATTTCCTTCCAGCGGGTATCACGTGAAAATTGATGACACATGCTAACATTTGAGACCACTCCCACGTCTGTATGTCTTCGGGATGGTGCAGGAAAGCTCCGTGTTTTTGAGTTCTCAAAAACACGGCGTATAGAATTTACCATATATATAACGTATACTATATAAGAATACAGTCAGGCCGAGTGGAGCGCGAGCGATGTTTGCCGAGACAATACCGTGCCAGAAAGGGTTTACCAGGGCTGCACTACAGAGAACTTCGTTCAGTATGCACGTGCAAATCAGAAGAAAGAAAACGGCGTATTACATTGTCTTATATAGGGACATAATAATAGACGAAAGTACTGCGATACCGGGAATTTGGGCTGTTTAGAGCACTCGCTTCGCGCGAGTGTAGCTCACTAACGCATGAGCTGATTTCCTTGCAGTGGGTATCACATGCAATCTGATGCTACATGCTAACATTTGAGACCAATCCCACGTCCGTACGTCTTCGGGATGGTGCAGGAGAGCTCCTTGTTTTTGAGTTCTCAAGAACACGGCGTATAGAATTTACCATATATATATAACGTATACTATATAAGTATGCAGTGGGGCCGAGAGGAACGCGAGCGAATTTTGCCGAGACAATACCGTGCCAGAAAGGCTTGACCAGGGCTGCACTGGAGAGAACTTCGTTAAGTATGTACGTACAAATCACAAGAAAGTAAACGGCTAATTACATTGTCTTATATAGGGACATAGTAATAGACGAAAGTACTGCGATAGCGGGAATTTGGGTTGTAAGAGCACTCGATTGGTGCGACGGTAGCTCAGTAATGCATGAGCCGATTTCCTTGCAGTGGGTATCACATAAAAATTGATCCTACAGTCTAACATTTGAGACCAATCCCATGTCTATACGTCTTCGGGATGGTGCAGGAAAGCTCCGTGTTTTTGAGTTCTCAAAAACACGGCGTATAGAATTTTCCATATATATAACGTGTACTATATAAGAATGCAGTGAGGCCGAGTGGAGCGCGAGCGATGTTTGCTGAGAAAATACCGTGCCAGAAAGGGTTGACCAGGGCTGCACTGTAGAAAACTTCGTTCTGTATGCACGTGCATATCAGAACAAAGAAAACGGTGTATTACATTGTCTTATATAGGGACATAGTAATAGACGAAAGTACTGCGATAGCAGGAATTTGGGGTGTTAAGAGCACTCGTTTCGCGCGACCGTTGCTCAGTAATGCATAAGCCGATTTACATGCAGTGGGTATCACATGAAATTTGATGCTACAGGCTAACATTTGAGACCAATCCCACGTCTGTACGTCTTCGGGATGGTGCAGGAGAGCTCCGTGTTCTTGAGTTCTCAAAAACACGGCTTATAGAATTTACAATATATATAACGTATACTATATAAGTATGCATTGAGGCCGAGTGGAGCGCGAGCGAAGTTTGCCGAGACAATACCGTGCCAGAAAGGCTTGACTAGGGCTGCACTGTAGAGAACTTCGTTCAGTATGTACGTGCAAAGTAGAAGAAAGAAAACGGCTTATTACTTTGCTTTATATAGGGACATAGTAATAGACGAAAGTACTGCTGTAGCGGGAATTTGGACTGTTTAGAGCACTCGCTTTGCGAGATTGTAGCTCAGTAATGCATGGGTCGACTTTCTTGCAATGGGTATCACATGAAAATTCATGCTACGAGCTAAAATTTGAGACCAATCCCACGTCTGTACGTCTTCGAGATGGTGCAGGAGAGCTCCGTGTTTTTGAGTTCTCAAAAACACGGCGTATAGAATTTACCATATATATAACGTATATTAAATAAGAATGCAGTGAGGCCGAGTGGAGCGCGAGCGATGTTTGCCGAGACAATACCGTCCCAGAAAGGGTTTACCAGGGTTGCAGTGTAGAGAACTTCCTTCAGTATGCACGTGCATATCAGAAGAAAGAAAACGGCGTATTACATTGTCTTATATAGAAATATAGTAATAGACGAAAGTACTGCGATAGCGGGAATTTGAGCTGTTTAGAGCACTCGCTTCGCGCGACTGTAGCTCAGTAATGCATAAGCCGATTTCCATGCAGTGGGTATCACATGAAAATTGATGCTACAGGCTAATATTTGAGACCAATCCCACGTCTGTACGTCTTCGGGATGGTGCAGGAGAGCTCCGTGTTTTTGAGTTCTCAAAAACACGGCGTATAGGATTTACTATATATATAACGTATACTATATAAGTATGCATCGGGGCCGAGTGGTGCGCGAGCGAAGTTTGCCGAAACAATACCGTGCCAGAAAGTGTTGACCAGGGTTGCACTGTAGAGAACTTCGTTCAGAATGTACGTGCAAAGTAGAAGAAAGAAAACGGCTTATTACTTTGCTTTATATAGGGACATAGTAATAGACGAAAGTACTGCGAAAGCGGGAATTTGGGCAGTTTAGAGCACTCGCTTTGTGCGACTGTAGCTCAGTAATGCATTTCCCGATTTCCTCTCAGTGGGTATCACATTAAAATTGATGCTACGAGCTAACATTTTACACCAATCCCACATCTGTATGTCTTCGGGATGGTGCGGGAGGTCTCCGTGTTGATGAGTTCTCAAAAACACGGCGTATAGAATTTACCATATATATATAACGAATACTATAAAAGTATGCAGCGGGGGCGAGTGGTGCACGAGCGAAGTTTGCCGAGACAATACCGTGCCAGAAAGGGTTGACCAGAGTTGCACTGTAGAGAACCTCGTTCAGTATATACGTAAAAATCAGAAAAAAGAAAACGGCGTATTACTTTGTCTTATATAGGGACATAGTAATAGAAGAAAGTACTGCGATAGCGGGAATTTGGGCTGTTTCGAGCACACGCTTCGCACGACTGTAGCTCAGTAATGCATGAGCTGATTTTCTTTCAGTGGAAATCACATGAAAAGTGATGCTAAAAGCTAACATTTGAGACCAATCCCACGTCTGTACGTCTTCGGGATGGTGCAGGAGAACTCCGTGTTTTTGAGTTCTCAAAAACACGGCGTATAGGATTTACCATATATATAATGTGTACTATATAGGTATGCACTGGGGCCGAGTGGAGCGCGAGCGAATTTTGCCGAGACAATACCGTGCCAGAAGGCTTGACACGGCTTGCACTGTAGAGAACTTCGTTCTTCAGTAGTACGTACAAATCAGAAGAAAGAAATCGGCTAATTAAATTGTCTTATATAGGGACATAGTAATAGACAAAAGTACTGTGAAAGCTGGAATTCGGACTGTTTAGATCACTCGCTTCATGAGACTGTAGCTCAGTCATGCATGGGCCGATTTTCTTGCAGTTGGTATCACATGAAAATTGATGTTAGGAGCTAACATTTGAGACCAATCCCATGTCTGTATATCTTTTGGCACGTGCAAATCAGAAGAAAGAAAACGGCGTATTATATTGTCTTATATAGGGACATAGTAATAGACGAAATACTGCAATAGCCGGAATTTGGGCTGTTTGGAGCACTCGTTTCGCGCGACTGTAGCTCAGTAATGCATGAGCTGACTTTCTTGCAGTTGGTATCACATGAAAATTGATGCTACATTCTCACATTTGAGAACAATCCCACGTCTGTACTTCTTCTGGATGGTGCAAGAGGTTTCCGTGTTGTTGAGGTCTCAAAAACACGGCGTATAAAATTTCCCATATATATATATATAACGAATACTATAAAAGTACTCAGTGAGGCCGAGTGGATCGCGAGCGATGTTTGCCGAGACAATACCGTGCCGGAAAGTGTTAACCAGGGTTCCACTGTAGAGAACTTCGTTCAGTATGCATGTGCAAATCAGAAGAAAGAAAACGGCGTATTACATTGTCTTATATAGGGACATAGTAATAGACGAAAGTACTGCGATAGCGGGAATTTGGGCTGTTTAGAGCACTCGTTTGGCGCAACTGTAGTTCAGTAATGCATGAGCCGATTTTCTTGCAGTGGAAATTACATGAACATTGATGCTACATGCTAACATTTGAGACCAATCCCACTTCTGTACGTCTTCGGGATGGTGCAGGAGAACTCCGTGTTTTTGAGTTCTCAAAAACACGGCGTATAGGATTTACCATATATATAATGTGTACTATATAGGTATGCACTGGGGCCGAGTGGAGCGCGAGCTAATTTTGCCGAGACAATACCGTGCCAGAAAGGCTTGAACACGGCTGCACTGTAGAGAACTTCGTTCTTCAGTATGTACGTACAAATCAGAAGAAAGAAATCGGCTAATTAAATTGCCTTATATAGGGACATAGTAATAGACAAAAGTACTGTGAAAGCTGGAATTCGGACTGTTTAGATCACTCGCTTCATGAGACTGTAGCTCAGTCATGCATGGGCCGATTTTCTTGCAGTTGGTATCACATGAAAATTGATGTTAGGAGCTAACATTTGAGACCAATCCCATGTCTGTATATCTTTTGGGATGGTGCAGGAGAGCTCCGTGTTTTTTAGTTCTCAAAAACACGGCGTATAGAATTTACCATATTTATAACATATACTATATAAGTGTGCATTGGGGCCAAGTGGAGCGCGAAAGAAGTTTGCCGAGACAATACGGTGCCAGAAAGGGTTGACCAGGGCTGCATTGTAGAGAACTTCGTTCAGTATGCACGTGAAAAGAAAAGAAAGAAAACGGCGAATTACATTGTCTTATATAGAGACATAGTAATAGACGAAAGAACTGCGAGACCGGGAATTTGGGCTGTGAAGAGCACTCGCTTCGCGCGACTGTAGCTCAGTAATGCATGGGCCGATTTTCTTGCAGTGAGTATCACATGAAAATTGATGCCACATGCTAACATTTGAGACAAATACCGTGTTTGTACGTCTTCGGGATAGTGCAGGAGAGCTCCGTATTTTTGAGTTCTCAAAAACACTACGTATAGAATTTACCATATATAAAAGGTAACCTATATAAGTATCCAGCAGGGCCGAGTGGAGCGCGAGCGAAGTATGCCGAGACAATACCGTGCCAGAAAGTTTTTTACCAGGGCTGCACTGTAGAGAACTTCGTCAGTATGTACGTGCAAATCAGAAGAAAGAAAACTGCTAATTACGTTGTCTTCTATCGGGACATAGTAATAGACGAAAGTGCGATAGCGGGAATTTGGGCTGTTTAGAGCACTCGCTTTGCGCGATTGTAGCTCAGTAATGCATGGGCCGATTTCCTTCCAGCGGGTATCACATGAAAATTTATGCTACGAGCTAACATTTGAGACCAATCCCACGTCTTTACGTCTTCGGGATGGTGCAGGAGAGCTCCGTGTTTTTGAGTTCTCAAAAAAACGGCGTAAAGAATTAACTATATATATAACGTATACTATATAAGAATGCAGTGAGGACGAGTGGAGCGCGAGCGATGTTTGCCGACACAATACCGTGCCAGAAAGGGTTTACCAAGCCTGCACTGTAGAGAACTTCGTTCAGTATGCACGTGCATATCAGAAGAAAGAAAACGGCGTATTACATTCTCTTATATAGGGACATAGAAATAGACGAAAGTACTGCGGAAGCGGGAATTTTGGCTGTTTAGAGCACTCGTATTCGCGACAGCCTGCACTGTAGAGAACTTCGTTCAGTATGCACGTGCATATCAGAAGAAAGAAACCGGCGTATTACATTCTCTAATATAGGGACATAGAAATAGACGAAAGTACTGCGGAAGCGGGAATTTTGGCTGTTTAGAGCACTCGTATTCGCGACGGAAACGCAGTAATGCATGAGCCGATTTTCTTGCAGTTTAAATCTTATGAAAATTGGTGGTACATGCTAACATTTGAGACCAATCCCACGTCTGTACGTCTTCGGGATGGTGCGGGAGGTCTCCGTGTTGTTGAGTTCTCAAAAACACGGCGTATAGAATTAACCATATATATAACGTATACTTTATAAGTATGCAGTGGGGCCGAGTGGAGCGCGAGCGGATTTTTCCGAGACAATACCGTGCCAGAAAGGCTTGACCAGGGCTGCACTGTAGAAAACTTCGTCAGTATGTACGTACAAATCTGAAGAAAGAAAACGGCAAATTCATTGTCTTATATAGGGACATAGTAATAGACGAAAGTACGGCGATAGCGGGAATTTGGGCTGTTTAGAGCACTCGCTTCGCGCGACTATAGCTCAGTAATGCATGGGCCGATTTTTTTGCAGTTGGTATCACATGAAAATTGATGCTGAATGATAACTTTTGAGACCAATCCCACGTCTGTACGTCTTTGGGATGGTGCAGGAGAGCTCCGTGTTTTTGAGTTCTCAAAAACACGGCGTATAGAATTTACCATATATATAACGTATACTATATAAGAATGCAGCGAGGCCGAGTGGACCGCGAGCAATGATTGCCGAGACAATAACGTCCCAGAAAGGGTTTACCAGGGCTGCACTGTATAGAACTTCGTTCAGTATGCACGTGCATATCAGATGAAAGAAAACGGCGTATTACATTGTCTTATATAGGGACATAGTAATAGACGAAAGTACTGCGATAGCGGAAATTTGGGCTGTTTAGAGCTCTCGCTTCGCGCGAATGTAGCTCAGTAATGCATAAGCCGATTTCCATGCAGTGGGTATCACATGAAAATTGATACTACAGGCTAACATTTGGGACCAATCCCACGTCTGTACGTCTTCGGGATGGTGCAGGATAGCTCCGTGTTTTTGAGTTCTCAAAAACACGGCGTAAAGAATTTTCCATATATGTAACGTATACTATATAAGTATGCAGCGCGGCCGAGTGGTGCACGAGCGAAATTTGCGAGAAAATACCGTGCCAGAAAGGGTTGATCAGGATTGCACTATAGAGAACTTCGTTCAGTATGTACGTACAAATCAGAAGAAAGAAAACGGCTAATTTCATTGTCTTATATAGGGACATAGTAATAGACGAAAGTACTGTGATAGCGGGAATTTGGGCTGTTTTGAGCACTCGCTCCGCGCAACTGTAGCTCAATAATGCATGAGCCGATTTCCATGCAGTGGAAATCACAGGAAAATTGATGCTACATGCTAACATTTGAGACCAATCCCACGTCTGTACGTCTTCGGGATGGTGCAGGAGAGCTCCGTGTTTTTGAGTTCTCAAAAACACGGCGTATAGGATTTACCATATATATAACGTATACTATATAGAAATGCACTGGGGCTGAGTGGAGCGCCAGCGAATTTTGCCGAGACAATACCGTGCCAGAAAAGCTTGACCAGGGCTGCACTGTAGAGAACTTCGTTCAGTATGTAAGTACAAATCAGAAGAAAGAAATCGGCAAATTAAATTATCTTATATAGGGACATAGTAATAGACAAAAGTACCGTGAAAGCTGGAATTCGGACTGTTTAGAGCACTCGCTTCATGAGACTGTAGCTCAGTCATGCATGGGCCGATTTTCTTGAAGTGGGTATCACATGAAAACTGATGCTACATGCTAACATTTGAGACCAATCCCACGTCTGTACGTCTCGGGATGGTGCAGGAGAGCTCCGTGTTTTTGAGTTCTCAAAAACACGGCGTATAGAATTTACCATATATATAACGTATACTATATAAGTATACAGTGGGGCCGAGTGGAGCGCGAGCAAAGTTTGCCGAGACAATACCGTGACAGAAAGGATTGACCAGGGTTGCACTGTAGAGAACTTTGTTCAGTATGTACGTGCAAATCAGAAGAAAGATAACGGCATATTACTTAGTCTAATATAGGGACATAGTAATAGACGAAAGTACTGCGAAAGCAGGAATTTGGGCTGTTTAGAGCACTCGCTTCGCGCGACTGTAGCTCAGTAATGCATGAGCCGATTTTCTTGTAGTTGGTATCACATGAAAATTGATGCTACATGTTAACATTTGAGACTAATCCCACATCTGTATGTCTTCGGGATGGGGCAGGAGGTCTCCGTGTTGTTGAGTTCTCAAAACACGGCGTATAAAATTTACCATATATATATATATAACGAATACTTTAAAAAATTTCACTGAGGCCGAGTGGAGCGCGAGCGATGTTTGCCGAGACAATACCGTGCCAGGAAGGGTTAACTAGGGTTTCACTGTAGAGAACTTCGTTCAGTATGCATGTGCAGATCAGAAGAAAGAAAACGGCTAATTACATTGTCTTATATAGGGACATAGTAATAGACGAAAGTACTGCGATAGCGGGAATTTGGGCTGTTTAGAGAATTCGCTTCGCGCGACTGTAGCTCAGTAATGCATGAGCCGATTTTCTTGCAGTGGTAATCAGATAAAAATTTATGACACATGCTAACATTCGAGAATAATCCCATGTCTGTACGTCTTCGAAATGGTGCCGGAGAGCTCCGTGTTTTTGAGTTCTCAAAAACACGGCGTATAGAATTTACCATATATATAACGTATACTATATAATTATGGAGTGGGGCCGAGTGGAGCGCGAGCGAATTTTGCCGAGACAATACTGTGTCAGAAGGGATTGACCAGGGCTGCCCTGTAGAAAACTTCGTTCAGTATGTACGTACAAATCAGAAGAAAGAAAACGGGTAATCAAATTGTCTTTAATAGGGACATAGTAATAGACGAAAGTACTGCGATAGCGGGAATTTGGACTGTTTAGAGCACTCGCTTCATGAGACTGTAGCTCAGTCAAGCATGAGCTGATTTTCTTGCAGTGGATATCACATGAAAATTGATGCTACGAGCTAACATTTGAGACAACTCCCTTGTCTGTACGTCTTCGAGATAGTGCAGGAGAGCTCCGTGTTTCTGAGTTCTCAAAGAGATGGCGTATAGATTTTACCATATATATATAACGAATACTATATAAGTATTCAGTGAGGCCGAGTGGAGCGCGAGCGATGTTTGCCGAGACAATACCGTGCCAGAAAGGGTTGAGCAGGGCTGCAATGTAGAGAACTTCGTTCAGTATGCAAGTGCAAATCTGAAGAAAGAAAACGCCGTATTACATTGTATTATATAGGGACATAGTAATAGACGAAAGTACGGCAAAAGCGGGAATTTGGGCTGTTTACAGCACTCGCTTTGCGCGACTGTAGCTCAGTAATGCATGGGCCGATTTCCTTGCAGCGGGTATCACGTGAAAATTGATGCTACATGCTAACATTTGAGACCAATCACACGTCTGTACGTCTTCAAGATAGTGCAGGAGAGCCCCGTGTTTTTGAGTTCTCAAAGAGATGGCGTATAGATTTTACCATATATATATAACGAATACTATATAAGTATTCAGTGAGGCCGAGTGGAGCGCGAGCGATGTTTGCCGAGACAATACCGTGCCAGGAAGGGTTTACCAAGGCTGCGCTGTAGAGAACTTCGTTCAGTTTGCACGTGCGAATCAGAAGAAAGTAAACGGCGTATTACATTGTGTTATATAGGGACATAGTAATAGACGAAAGTACTGCGATAGCGGAATTTGGGCTGTTTAGAGCACTCGCTCCGCGCAAATGTAGCTCAGTAATGCATAAGCCGATTTCCATGCAGTGGGTATCACATGAAAATTGATACTACAGGCTAACATTTGGGACCAATCCCACGTCTGTACGTCTTCGGGATGGTGCAGGAGAGCTCCGTGTTTCTGAGTTCTCAAAAACACGGCGTATAGGATTTACCATATATATAACGTATACTATATAGAAATGCACTGGGGCCGTGTGGAGCGCGAGCGAATTTTGCCTAGACAATACCGTGCCAGAAAGGCTTGACCAGGGCTGCACTGTAGAGAACTTCGTTCAGTATGTACATACAAATCAGAAGAAGGAAAACGGCTAATTAAATTGTCTTATATAGGGACATAGTAATAGACAAAAGTACTGTGAAAGCTGGAAATCGGACTGTTTAGAGCACTCGCTTCATGAGACTGTAGCTCAGTCATGCATGGGCCAATTTCTTTGCAGTGAGTATCACATGAAAATTGATGCTACAGGCTAACATTAGAGATCAATCCCACGTCTGTACGTCTTCGGGATGGTGCAGGAGAGCTCCGTGTTTTTGAGTTCTCAAAAACACGTCGAAAAGAATTTACCATATATATAACGTATACTATATAAGAATGTAGTGACAACGAATGGAGCGCGAGCGATGTTTGCCGAGACAATAACGTGCCAGAAAGGGTTTACCAAGGCTGCACTGTAGAGAACTTCGTTCAGTATGCACGTGCAAATCAGAATAAAGAACACGGCGGATTACATTGTCTTATATAGGGAAATAGTAATAGACAAAAGTACTGCGAAAGCGGGAATTTGGGCTGTTTAGAGCACTCGCTTCGCGCGACTGTAGCTCAGTAATGCATGAGCCGATTTCCTTGCCGTGGAAATCACATGAAAATTGATGCTATATCCTAACATTTGAGACCAATCCCACGTCTGTACGTCTTCGGGATGGTGCAGGAGAGCTCCGTGTTGTTGAGTTCTCAAAAACACGGCTTATAGAATTTACCATATATATAACGTATACTATATAAGTATGCAGTGGGGTCGAGTGGAGCGCGAGCGAAGTTTGACGAGACAATACCGTGCCGGAAAGGCTTGACCAGGGCTGCACTGTAGAGAACTTCGTTCAGTATGTACGTACAAATCAGAAGAAAGAAAACGGCTTATTACATTGTCTTATAATGGGACATAGTAATAGACGAAAGTACTGCTTTATCGGGAATTTGGACTGTTTAGATTACTTGCTTCGCGCGACTGTAGCTCAGTAATGCATGGGCCGATTTTCTTGCAGTGGGAATCACATGAAAATTGATGCTACGAGCTAACATTTGAGACCAATCTCACGTCTGTACGTCTTCGGGATGGTGCAGGAGAGCTCCGTGTTTTTGAGTTCTCAAAAACACGGCGTATAGAATTTACCATATATATAACGTATACTATATAAGAATGCAGCGAGGCCGAGTGGACCTCGAGCAATGTTTGCCGAGACAATAACGTCGCAGAAAGGGTTTACCAGGGACTGCACTGTATAGAACTTCGTTCAGTATGCACGTGCATATCAGATGAAAGAAAACGGCGTATTAATTTGTCTTATATAGGGACATAGTAATAGACGAAAGTACTGCGATAGCGGGAATTTGGGCTGTTTAGAGCTCTCGCTTCGCGCGAATGTAGCTCAATAATGCATAAGCCGATTTCCATGCAGTGGGTATCACATGAAAATTGATACTACAGGCTAACATTTGGGACCAATCCCACGTCTGTACGTCCTCGGGATGGTGCAGGATAGCTCCGTGTTTTTGAGTTCTCAAAAACACGACGTAAAGAATTTTCCATATATGTAACGTATACTATATAAGTATGCAGCGCGGCCGAGTGGTGCACGAGCGAAATTTGCGAGAAAATACCGTGCCAGAAAGGGTTGTCCAGGATTGCACTATAGAGAACTTCGTTCAGTATGTACGTACAAATCAGAAGAAAGAAAACGGCTAATTACATTGTCTTATATAGGGACATAGTAATAGACGAAAGTACTGTGATAGCGGGAATTTGGGCTGTTTTGAGCACTCGCTCCGCGCAACTGTAGCTCAATAATGCATGAGCCGATTTCCATGCAGTGGAAATCACAGGAATATTGATGCTACATGCTAACATTTGAGACCAATCCCACGTCTGTACGTCTTCGGGATGGTGCAGGAGAGCTCCGTGTTTTTGAGTTCTCAAAAACACGGCGTATAGGATTTACCATATATATAACGTATACTATATAGAAATGCACTGGGGCTGAGTGGAGCGCGAGCGAATTTTGCCGAGACAATACCGTGCCAGAAAAGCTTGACCAGGGCTGCACTGTAGAGAACTTCGTTCAGTATGTAAGTACAAATCAGAAGAAAGAAATCGGCAAATAAAGTTGTCTTATATAGGGACATAGTAATAGACAAAAGTACCGTGAAAGCTGGAATTCGGACTGTTTAGAGCACTCGCTTCATGAGACTGTAGCTCAGTCATGCATGGGCCGATTTTCTTGAAGTGGGTATCACATGAAAATTGATGCTACATGCTAACATTGAGACCAATCCCACGTCTGTACGTCTTCGGGATG